>AP025047.1:10514416-10578454 GCA_036186865.1 Eustoma russellianum | reverse complement strand
TATGTCGTAAATTAAAAAAAGGTCAAGTAGATTTACATTTTAAAATTTAGAACGAAAGTAGTGTGTTCTATATTTTGCACAAAGAAATTTTTGGAAAATGAACCAGATTTTTGTGGAACCCCAGGCGTCTTTCCTCCAGATGTCCTTTCCCACATCAGGATATTTTCTTCTTAATGAATTTCTCCGTGACTTTCACTGAAAGCATCAGCTGAGATGATCTGGATTTGCAGGAAGCGCGAACCCCGGGCAGTGACGGCGAAAGATGTTGGGGTTGACCCGGTAAAATCTTCCGGAAAGCCACCTGTTCATCCGGCAAGGTTGACAGAGGATACTGCAGAGAAGCACCGGTAGAATTTGGCGGGCAACAAGCGTAGCAGAGCACACTTTCGGATGCAGCTTCTCCTCCTCATCGGCTTTGTTTTATCTTTGTAGTATTACTCTTGCGACAGTGGGGGACGCTTGGATTTTATATCATGATTTAAACCCGACTCCGACATAGATTTTGTCAATCGGAGTAATGTACATGTAAGTAGAGAACTGTTTCAATCATCCGTAGTTCGCGTATCTTCATTATCTGTGTTTGGATGTTTCCGTCTTAAATAAAGACATCATATTCTCACTTTTGTTGATTGAAAATCACACATTTCAGCATTCTTAAAAAAATTCAGAAAACAAATAAGACTTGAATGTGAATGACACTTTAGATGCCTTAAGATACTATTTTTTTTGAATGGGATCATTTTATTCGTATTAGCAAACAACAGCTAATACGAACAATATTTCCATCGTATTGTAAGTGTGACTATTGAGATCTTTATGTTACATCAACATCACTTTTATCTTTTAGACTCCAAGCTTGGCGAATATTTCTGGCCTTTTTAAAGGTTGTTTGTACTATAGTATTTTCCTCGGGTAGGACAAAATCATCATCAAATAAGCTCTTGTTTTTAAAAGTCCAAATTGAATGCACTTCTCCTGGAAAACATACGCGCGGTCTTTTTCTACACGTTCATTTCCGATTTCCTCTCTTAGATTGGTATCGATTCAACCCATCATGTCATCAACATAGAAGAATCTTGACCATGTCTCCTTTTTCACCATTTGCTTCTAGATCTTTGCTGTTCATCGACAACTTCTAAGCGCATATAAGTTATCATCAACTGTATGTTGGCAGATAGCGCACGACAGTGTGGTTCGAAGATGTCTATCATGCAGTCGAGCCCCGGTTGGTAGTCTTTTTAAACGAACTTGCCATAGTAACATATTCACCTTTTGAGGTCCTTTAATTTGCTTTCCGAATTCTCATCCACCTGGCGTGAGCCATTTGGTAATCTTGCGGCAGTTGCACTTTATATGCCGACGAAACTGTGAACATTTCATTTGCTTGTTCTTGCCAAGTGATATTTGGATTATTCCTCTGCCAATCAATTGTGTTTGTCTCTGATATACTCAAGCCTTTTCTAATCATCTCTAGTGCTGTTAGGATACTCCACCATGTACATGATCCATCCTTACGTGGAGGACGATCACCCCACAGTGTCCTATTTCGTGCGCAGCAGTCGAACCCATAAGAGGTTGTCCTCTTTTATATACCTTCATGTAAGTTTAGCTAGTAGTATTTAGTTCATAAGTTGAAGTTTCTTGATCCCTGTTCCATCCGCGCCTTCTGGTTTACAGATCTGATTCTATTCGACAGTATGCAATTTCCTCGCGTCTCCGTAATCACCCCAGAAGAAACAACGATTCAAACGCTGGTGCATCTATGTCTAGGAAGTAGTACCGTTTGCCCACATAGGTACAGTGGACATGGCCGATAGTATTAAGAGTTGGCGAGCAAATTTAGATAGAAGTTTATCCTTCCAAGAAGCTAATTTGCGTCTCACTTTTTCAACTAAAAATTCATAGGTGCTTTTGCTTGTCCGTCCATGTAACAAGGCATTCGAAGATAAACCCCCAAATTATGTGTCAATGGGATCTCAAAGCGAGCAAGCAGTCTAAGGGCTACATCTCTTTTGACATTTTTGGAGACATACATGTTTGATTTAGCATTGTTTATCTTTTGTCCTGATATGCTGCAGAATTCAGATAAACAATCAGCCATGACTTGGGCTTGCGACTCTGTAGCCTCACCAAAAAGAAAAAGGTCATCTGCAAAGAGTAAATGGGAGACGGTCGACCCGTTTCTTGATGTTTTAATCGGCCTCCAACTTCCTGCTTCTACCAAATTGGTTATCTTTTGTGATAAAGTTTCCATGCAAAGGACAAATAATTAAGGCGCGAGTAGATCTCCTTGACGCAATCTCTTCTTTGATTGAAATTCTTTAATTTTACTTCCATTCTATAAGATTTGCAGTTTTGTAGCGGTTATCACAAACATTATGACCTCAACTAACGCACATTTAAATTCAGCAGTATATAAGATTTTTGAAAGGAAGGACCAACTAATCCGATCATATTCTTTTTCAAGTCTATCTTTAATGCCATCGTTCCATTCTTTCACATTTTCTTACGCATGGTATGTAGGATCTCTTGGGCGACAATGATGTTATCAGTAGCTTGTCTTTATGGAATAAAGCTACATTGGTTTTCACTAACTAGTTTTCCAATAACTAGTTTGAGTTGGTTTGCAACCACCTTTGTGGTTGTTTTCACTACGACATTTGATAACGCAATTGGACGAACAATCTCCAGAGACTCCACCACTTTTAGTATCAAAGTGATGTAAGTAAGGTTCATATGCTCAGGAAATATTCTCCTTTGAAAGGCATTTACCACAAATTTTATAATAGACGTCCTAACAATGTTCCAATTTTGTTGGAAAAAAATAGGTAGAAATCCGTCAGAATCTGGTGCTTTGTGAGCACCCATTTGAAATATTTCTCTTTGAATTTCACCTTCACTGACTTCACGGTTTAAGACCTTCTTTTCTATCCTTGTGAGTGGTGTGAGTTTAATCTCAATAGCCTCCCTTCCAATTTGCGTGTCATTTGAGCATAAAGTGATATAGAACCTTCTGACCATTTTTTGAATCTCGATTTCATTCTCCACCCAGTCGCCTTCAGCATTTTTCAGTTTTTGTATCAAGTTTCTTTTCCTCCTCATAACTGTAATTGTATGGAAGAATCGAGTATTACGCTCTCCTAAGTGCACCATTTCAATCGAGATTTTCGCCACCAGCATATTTCCTCTTGTTTTAGAATCATATGCAGCTCTTCCAACAATTTCTTTCCAAGTTGAACAAAGTTTGATGGCTTGTCGTCTTGCTCTCTGTACGTCTTAGGGCAAAATTATTTTTGGCCTAAAACATTTTTTTGGAATAACATCTTAGATGTCTAAGACGCTATTTAGGTCAAAAGCGGTTTTGTCAAACTATGTTTGCAATAATCGTATATTTAAGGCGTCATTCAGAATGATATATTAGGCCAAAAGTGTTAGGTCCCTTAGAACACACTAGAAGGGGGGGTTGAATAGTGTGTTCACCAAGTATGGATGTTTTCTGGATAATTTTCGTTTTTGAGTGCAGCCAATACTTGGGTGTGTTCTTTAAGAAGAATAAAAACTTGCGAAGAGTAAAGAACAAAAAGATGTATAGAGGTTCAAGTCAAATGACTCTACTCCTCTACCTTCTTGATTTTTCACAAGAAGGATTTTGGAAAGGGATTGTTATTTCTATGGGGGAAACAACAACCAAAAAACAAAATCCAACAAGTTGGAAAACTAGGCCACACGCCTAGACCACAACCGAGGGTTCTAACCCTTTGAAGTCTAGCCTCCAAAGATCTTTGTCCTCAAAGAAATCTTGTAGGGAGTATAGTGCACCACAACACTATCAACTAACCCTTCAAAGTCTAGAAAACTCAAACAAAAAGCACCCTTGCTCCTTGACCAACAATCTACTTCACCTCTCACAATATTTACTCACCAAGAAGAAGACTATTCTTCCTCTTACAATAATCACTCTCAACAATAAAGTAAAAATATACAAAGTTTACAACTACCTTGAGAGCTTGAGCTTTGAGAGAAAACTTGAGAGCTGAAAGTTGTAGAAAGTTATTGAGGAAGAGAATGAAACTCTTCTTTTATCGATCTTCAGAAATCTTCCCGTTTGAACCCTTGCAGAGCTAATAATGGATTTTGGCATTTTATGTTGGTATGTCCTTTTCATTGGAAAACTCCTTTTGGCATGTAGCAACATATTTAGAGAGGTTTCAAAATGGAAGCCAAATGAGGAAACCTGACTTCTTCAGGAAATGAAGAGAACATGTGAAAATAACACTAAAAGAGGAGGGTACAAAGAGTCAAATGGTGTTAGAAAGTGAAGCATAAGACCTTTGTAACGTTGGTCACATGAAGCGCCTAAAGTGTTTATAACACATGCGTTCAATGTGACGCATAATGTCAGACTTCATGCTTGTTCGAATTAATTCTGACATTTCTCAGAAAGTACTTGGTGTACGTGCCCATTTTTGGGGGAAAAGTACTTTTGACTTGGTGGTACACATGAAGCGTCTAATATAGGCGTTCAAAGTGTACTGTCCTTTTTCCCAGAACACATGAGGCGCCTAATGTAGGCGTTCGAAGTGTTCGGGCTTCCATACACTTCACATGAAGCGCCTAATGTAGGCGTTCAAAGTGTACATGCTTCCATACACTTCACATAAAGCGCCTAATGTAGGCGTTCGAAGTGTACTGGAATTCACCAAGGCACATGAAGCGCCTAATGTAAGCGTTCGAAGTATACTGAATTCCAACCACATCACATAAGGGCCCTAATCCAATCGTTCGAAGTACAAACTTATGCAAATCATCAAAACTTAAACTTTGTTTTAACAAAAAGCAGTTTTGTGAAACTATTTTTGCAATATCTGTGTATTTATATAATCATTAATTAATTGTGATGATAACATATGACAAAACTATTTTGAATATCGTTTTACAGTTTTTTAACACAATAAATATTAGCTTCAATTTTGTTCTAAGATTTTTTTTATTGCGAAGTTGTATTTAGGCTCCGTGTCGTAAGAGGCAGGTCATCAATGCGCAAGTCGAAGAGAATTGTTACTTCTTGTAATGCGTGGTCACTTTACCTATACGCAGATGAAATGTGTAAGTCTTTTGTCTCTACCTCTGAAAAAACATTGTGGTCTTGATTCTACTACAACTCGTTACTCTCCACAATCTTACCGTCTGAAAATGCGGTATGCACTTAATAGGAATGTCCGAAGCTTCTTTATACACATCCACCCTAGGTACACAAGGGAATTTACTTTAGGAGTAATGTTAGATTTTAGAGCTATGAATATGATTAATCATATAATTAACGAGACAACACAATTAAAAAGACAACACTTACACCAAAGTCGTTGTCATACAATAAATAATAACAATAACATAATAAATGACATAACAACGCTTTAAGAACAGCAACGTATTAATACTAGAATAACAACAATGTATTAATAATAGTAATAAGTAATTTAACAAATAACAACAACAACAACAATATAATAAGAAAAAAATGTATAAATATCAAATTTAAAAGTAATAAAATTAGAAACTTTTACTAGTTTTACTGTCGTTCATTAAAGATTACGTGTTTGTCAAACTGTGCTACTCTTCAATCTATCGCTGCGAATGAAATGTAAAAATATTTTGGATTACGTGTTTGTCAAACTGTGCTACTCTTCAATCTATCGCTGCGAATGAAATGTAAAAATATTTTGATTTCTATGCGAGAATGGATGAGAGAAATATGAATAAGGCATCTGAAGAAGAGAAAAATAGGCATCTTTGGTGCCTTAGGCGCCATTCTGAATGACATTTTAGTTGGACGATTTCACACCTCCAAGGCGGTTTTGTCTTAAGGGTTAGGGACATTTAACTGTAGTTATTTTTAGATTCTTCCAAAACCTATCTTATTTGTGAAATTTTTTATTCAAAATATAATACTTTCCGAATTTTTCTGTCCATTAAGACTGTCAAACCTTTATTCTTTTAAGGTTATCCACACATTTCAGTTTTGTCACTTTATGAAAAGTAGTATACGATGTAAAATAAAAAGTGAAATAAAAAGTGGCATACCATGTAAAAGTAGTAGAATATCTCATTAGACATATACAATGAAAAAATTAATGGTTGTAAAGTTCACACAATAAATAAGATTTTAAAATTTTAGAAGTTACGCATAGACAAAATACCCGGATCTGGAATGAGGTGATGAGGCTATGTAAGCACGGTGATGATGGTGGCTTTATCATGAGGACAAGTGTCCTTCACCTGCCACCTCATGTTTCGAAATCCTCTCTACCGAATGCACCAAAACAATATAAAAGAATTGTCGCGCAATATTAAATAGCTTTGAACGCCCTCGTTCAATTTCTTACACAACTTGTTGGCTGCTTTCCGAATTTCTCATGGCTGCAATCATGGCTTTGAGGTCTAGTGCTGTGAGTTTATGCTCCCTCCTTGGTTCTTTTCTACTTCATTCATCTTGTTGGTACTATCTTTTTTTTTTTAGAAAACACATAAGACCCCTAAATTTTCAATTAGCAAACATGGCGGTTGGTGTTGGTTTGGCTCGTCTCCATATGTAACGGAAAGGAAGAGCGTATAATGAACTTCTAAAGTTCTGTAATAGATATCGGATATCTCAATGATGAACGTCGTCATTATCATCTTCCGTATTCAGTATATCCCAACAACAGCAAAAACTATCGTTAGGATCTGGGGAGGGTAAGTAGTAGTAGACAGGCAATACTTCAGTCCCAAAGGATAGAGAGTCTGCTTCTAATGAGAACTCCGGCTCTATATGTACATGCATAAATGACATAATAATAGATATATGATGTGCTAGTGTGTTTACTTATTACGTATCTTGTATATTTACTTATTACGTCTTATCGTTTACTTATTACGTCTATACGATAATAGCAAGACATGAATATGCTGTTCGATAATAAATATTATAATTTGACCATGTGGATGTGAGATTTATATCTATTTAAAATTTTAAGACAATGAATGATGTTATCCCGTTCTCATATAACTTACATATGTTCTTAAAAAGCTAGTGTTAATGTTCTGCTCTTACAATCCGTCTTCAATCATAGACCACAAATATGAATCTATGACTTGGGTGAAGAGAGAGAATAAATGGCTAACTATAGATATGTAAGTGTGAGTCCATGTGGTTTTGATACCATGTTGAAATTTGGGTTAGAAAAGATGAGTCTTATATTCACTTAAAACTTTAAGACAATAGGTGGTGTACTTCATCTTCATATAATATTTATATGACCTATATATTTTTCTCAATAATAACAAATATATAACATTTTTGCATGACATGCAGCATCAAGATATCTCATCAGGTGACGCATTTAGGTAGTTTAATTAAAAAAAAATCTTTGGAAGAAAATGAACTTATGCTAGAATCAGTAGGAGCTAGTGCAACTTTTCTTTCATTTTTTCTTTTCCTCGATGTTTCTTTGCGTGTCATGTTTTGTTTATTCTTGTTTTGAGCGTATGCGAATTCAATTAGCAGGCTCATTTGAGATCAGTTGCTAGCGGTATGACCCAAAACACATTCGCAAACGCAAAAGCACGTTTGAAGTGAGTTAATTTCTTCCCAAACTAACAAATTCATACGAATCAAATCCCTTTGTATTAACATGCACGAGTAAATCGAGCAGGGCAATCCGGGCAGAATATATACCAGTTTGTGTATCTCTTGGCCTGATAGTAATGCAACTTGGTTTTGGCGTGCACACTGCTATGCAACAGTTGTCTCGATCACCAAATGTGTCCGTGAGCAAGAAAAGGAGAGAGATGGTGCGCGAGGTGATCGAACCGGAACGAGTCCTGGATGAAGCTGAACAGTTCATTAACAAATCTTTCTTCAGAAAAGTTGCTCATGTTCAAGACTCTAGCCTCCAGGATGCTATGCCCAACATCATTCATAAAGACGCTTTTGCCTGGTAAGTTTTAGGAGCCTTTTTTTTTTTTACGGTTGTCTCCGGAATATTTTGGAGAAGTTTCTCGTAGACTGAAATGATGGGGTACAAGGTGAGTGATCCATTTTCCACTTTAAGCTTCTTTCTTTACAACGGTTGCCTAAAGGAGTTGGATTCCTTCTTGCTTCCCTTTCGTTAGAAACAGCCTACTGAGCCAGCCTTTTTTAGGAATAGTCGTTGGTAGGCAAGTTGATTCTAACCTTCGTCGATGGTATTCTTTGACAATGGCAATCACCCTCAAATAGCTCAATCTTTGAGAGGTCTTAACTTTGATTTTTAGTGTAAAACCAAGAAAACAAAGTACAACTAACTTGTTAAAGAGAAAAGCAACGAAAATATCATTCCAAAAACAAGTTGAATGGTCCATCGGTTTTACAAGGCTTTGATAAGAATAAAACTTGATTCTAACACCTATCCTAGTCAAAGGTGCAGTAAAAAAAAATCTATTCTGGTTACAACGGCTGGAGACCTTAAAGGTGGTTAAAGAATTCAATCTCCAAGAGTTAAACAAAAGGCTGGATTTTAGGCTGAAATGGCGTCTCTGGTTGACTCGTCTTTTCTCGCAGACACAAGCCAAATTTGAAGAACATTCCTTCTTGGGTATTTTAGTTCACGTCTTGAGCTTGAAATTTGGCTTTTGAATGACTCAATTTGGAGCTCGTATGACTGAGTTATGCATCTACTAGCATTATACAATTTTCAGCATTTTTAAGTAACACTTGTCTTGAATTCTTGAAGCCATCCTCTCATGCCATGCACGCCATTTGAAAACCAAAATGACACTAAAACGGACTCTATAAGGTAACATAAGAAAAGCTAGGATCAAACTAGAAGTGCATGAAATACAATTAACTAAGATGCATGAAATGCAACACACAAACTTTGTTTGTCTTGCAGCGTGTGAGAAAATGTCATCATGAGTCCTAGAGACGTGTATTATGAAAGGACGTCATGGTGAAATGCATTTCACATTTACTATCTCTACTTTGAATAGGGACAAATGTTTATCCAGTCGGGATAAATTAATTTCCACTAGTATTGTTAGAATATGTTAAGTTTTGATGATTTGCACAATTGACACTTAGAACGCCAGATTAGGCGCCTAATATGAAGTGTTTGAAGGTCAGTATACTTCGAACGCCTACATAAAGTGCCTCATGTGAAGTGTCTGGAAGTCAGTACACTTTGAATGCCTACATATGGCGTTTCATGTAAAGTGTTTGGATTCTAGTACACTTCGAATGCCTACATCAGGCGCTTCATGTGTCAAGTAGAAAAACAGTACGCTTGAACAAGCGCTTCATGTGTATTACAAAGTCAAATGAACTTTTCCTCTCAAAATGGACACGAACATCAAGTTGTTTTTTTGGTAAAAGTCAGAATTACTTCGAACAAGTATGAAGGCTGAGATGAGGCGCTTCATGTGACTTCGAACGAAATCTGATGCCCACAACAGGCGCTTCATGTGATATTGAACAAGTATTTCTTACTCACTTAAGGCGCTTTATGTCACATTGAACACCAGTTCGAAAACACTTAAGGCGCTCCATATCACATTGAACGCATATTCATAAAATACATTAGGCGCTTCATGTGACTTATGTTACAAATGTTTTATGCTGAACTTTCTAACTTTTACCTAGCCTCCCTTTTAGTGCAAGTTTCACAGGTTCTCTCTTTCTCTTCGAGAAGATCATCTTTCCTCTTTGAGCTTTCAAGAAGAAGCTTCCTCAAGAAGCTTGTAATCATCCAAGAGAAGATCTCTAAAGATGAGGACATGTCATCACAAAGAGACAAAGCTAATTATTGGCTCCTGCAAGGGTGTTCAAACAGCTAGAAGGAAGAAAGATAAAACAAGGGTTTCATCTCCTTCTTCCTCTAACTTTCTACTATCAAAGCTCTTAAGTTTCTCTCAAAGTTTAAGCTCTCAAAATAGTTGTATCATTGTATATTTTACTTTATTGTTGAGAGTGGTGTTGTAAAGAAGAAGAAGAGTATTCTTCTTGTTGAGTGAAGATTGTGAGAGGCTGTGTAGATTGTTGGTCAAGAAGCAATGGTGCTTCTTGTTTGAAGAAATCCGGACCTTCGAGGGTTATTTGATAGTGTTGTGGTGCACTATACTCCCTACAAGAATTCCTTGAGGTGCAGGGAAGTTATTTGGAGGCTAGACTTCAAGGGGTTAGTTTTCTTGGTTGTGGTCTATGCGAGTGGCCTAGTTTTTTTCTTTGTATTGGGATTTTGTTTGTGATTGTTGTTTCCCCCAAAAGAAATAAGAATCCCCCTTTCAAAATCCTTCTTATGAAAAATCAAGAAGGTAGAGGAGTAGAGTCAGTTTGACTTGAACCTCTATATATATTGTGTTCTTTACTCTTCCGCAAATTTTATTCATTTCAAGAACTCACCCAAGTATTGGTTTGCACTCAAAACAAAAAACATCCAAGAAAATATCCATACTTGGTGAAAACACTATTCAACCCCTATTCTAGTGTGTTCTAAGGGACCTAACAATTAGTATCAGAGCTTAATCTTGAATATTTGAGTTCAAATAGCAATATTTGATCTTTAAAGTATGGATCCCTTTAGTTTTGAAGATGCTAGTTCCTCTAGTGGTGATGCTTCTAGAAGAAGAAGGCAAGAATCACTACTCACTTCTATTTCTAGTGTCCATGTCAAAGTTACTATGTTTGACCCTCTAAACTACCCACTATGGAAACCTAACATGGAAACATATTTACGTTCTTGTGGGTATCGAATATGGAGAGAGGTGTCAAAAGGTTCCACCATTAATTTTGATGTTGATGATCCTACTCTAGAGGAGGAGTTGCAATTTGCAATAAATAACAAAGCTCTTGCTATTTTGAATAGCTCTCTATCACCAAATGAGAGAGCACAAATACAAGGAGTCTAATCGCTCATGAAGCTTGGACTAAGTTGGAGATGATCCATAAAGGAACATCTCAAGTGAGGAAGGCAAAGAGGAGACAACTAATAAAACAATTCTACAACTTCAATCTCCCAAAGGTGAAAAGATTAAAGAGTCCATTCAACGATTCACAAGCTTTTCAACCTACTCACGGCGGTTGGTAACAAAATAGAGCACGAGGATCTCAACCATTGCTTCCTAAATAGTTTAGGAAGAGAATGGAATGCAAAAGTCACATCCATTGAGGAGTCGAAGGATCTAGAGACTATTACTCTAAATGAGCTTTATGAGAATCTTATCACTTATGAGTTTCATCTTGAAGCTTAAGAAAGAATGATCCCATTCGAAGTTCGTCAAAAGCTCTCGCATGCGAATCGGAGGAATTGAACAACGAGGTTGGACTTCTAGTTCGAAGGTTTAGAAGATTTGCAAGGAAGAACGAAGATGAAACCAAAAGGTTCATCAAAGAAAGGTTCTCAAAGGACAAGGTGAAGGACCAAGAAAACAAGTGCTATAAATGAGGAAAATTTGGTCACTTCATGGAAGATTGTAGGGTGAAGTAGCTTCAACTAAAAGACAAGAGAGCCATCTACCAACGGAAGAGGGCTTTACAAACGGAGGTTTCTTATTAGGAAAGTATTTTGTCAGGGTCCGAGAGCGACAACGACAACAACGAGAATCTAGCTCTCACGGGGGTCATCAACGATGATCTCGACAAGGAGTTCTATTCTCTTATGGCCATCGATGACGACATGGAGGTATGCACTATATCATCTCATTATAGATTGCAAGATGAAAAAGATGACCTAGTCCAAGAAAATGATTTTTTAGATATGAAATACAAACGTGTCATGCTTAAATGAGTACAATGGCACATTAGAAAATCACATTGCATTACAACTTGAGCATGACATTTTACTAATCATGCATGTAATTGCACTAAATGAGAAGCATGACTTGATAAAATCAAGCTCATCTTCTCAAAGTCCTTTGAAGAAGAAAATTCTTCAAAAGGATAGTGCTAAAAAGGTTGAACAAAACAAAGATGCATCCAAATCGCACAATAATAAAATCAAACCAAGTATTATGTATACATCTAAGAAGGGAAAGCCAAAGGAACAAGCATCATTAGTCAAGGAGTCTAAGCTTTCATTGAAGAAGCAAAGGCACATACCTAAGGGAAAGGCAAACTCAACAAAGGTGTCAAAGCCTTTTGTTGAATCCGTGAAACAAAAGTCTTCCTCGATTCCAAGGAAAGTTGTCCGTAAACGGGAATAAAAGAATGTGCCATTACACAAGCATGATAGCCATCATCACTCACCCAAACACATTCCTGCATGTTTTTATTGTAATAAAAAAGGGTCATGAAGAAAGAGTGTGTAGCGCTAAGAATAATAAGAATCTAGTGTGGGTGCTAAAAGGCGAAGTGAATGTACCTAACCTTCAAGGACCAAAAAAAAAAGGGTACCAATTTCATATGGTTCATTTGTAGGCCCTAGCTTTAAATGGAGAAAGCAAAGACAAGAAGGTCAAATGGGTCGTGGACAGTGGGTGTTCCAACCATATGATGGGAGACAAGTCTCTTCCGTAGACACACTATGCAAGATGCAGGAGTTGTTCACTTTGGAGGTAGAAAATGCCAAATCAAAGGACACGGTATTGTGGGTAACAATTCCTTCTCTCTTAGTGATGTCTTATATATTGTAGGATTAAAATTTAACTTGTTAAGTGTCAGTCAACTATGTGATGCTAATTATGAAGTTACGTTTTTGAAAACAAAGTGTGTTGTGAAAAAGGATAATACTATCTTATTTCAGGCTTTGAGATTCAAAAACATTTACAAATTTAGCATCAATGATTTGATTTCACCAAATGTATCTTGCCTAGTTGCCAAGAATGACTTGACGCAACTATGGCATAGACGTCTCGGACACGTTTGTTTCAAAACATTTAAATTTATTTGCGAAAACAATAAGCTTCGAGGCCTTCCAAAAATGAGTTTCGAAAACCAAGACTTGTGTGACACTTGTCAAAAGGCAAAGCTTGTGAAAACAAGCTTTAAACCAAAACAAACATATCCACCTCCAAACCCTACAATTACTATATATGGATTTGCATGGGGATGTTGGAACAAAAAGTTTAGGTGGTAAACATTACACCTTCGTGGTAGTAGATGACTATACTCGTTATACATGGGTGATGTTTCTTGCAAAGAAAAATGAGCATGTAGTAAGTTTATGAATTTAAGTAGACGATTGGAAAATCACATAGGTGACACCATTAAAACCATACGAAGTGATCGTTGTAGTAAGTTTTATGGAGAGTTTGAAAGGTTTTGTGAATCCAAAGGATACACACATCACCTTTCGGCTCCTAGAACTCCACAAAAAAATGGTGTAGCCGAACGAAATAATATAACTCTACAAGAAATGTGTAAAGCAATGTTAAATGAGTTCGGTTTGCCCAAGTATTTTTGGGCAGAAGCGGTAAATGCCGCTTGCCATGTGATCAATCGTGCATATTTGAGTTTACCTAAATGTGACACCTTATGAGCTTTGGAATGGTAAAGTTCCCAACATTGGGTATTTTAAAGTGTTTGGCTGTAAGTGTTTCACACTTAACATTAAAGACACTTTGGACAAACTTGACCTTAAAGCGGATGAAGGTATCTTTTTAGGTTATGTTTTAAATAGTAAAGCATTTCATGTCTTCAACAAAAGGAGTCAAAAGGTGGAAGAATCAATCCATGTTAAGTTTAATGAGTCACTTAATGATGAACCTAAACTTAATGAGGATTGTGAAGAAAATGAAGATGTTGCTCCTCAAGAAGAAATTCTTGAAAGGCATTCCAACGGTTGCTCATCAACAAGAAATTGTTGATAAGTCTCCTAATGGAAACATCTTCATTGACTTAAGAGTAGAACCTATTGAAGGTACTCATCCACCAAGTGTGCATGAACTTAGTGAGTCAAATAGAAATATTTCTCTTACTCATCTTGTTGATACACAAAATGTTGACAATGCATCTCACATTCCGGAAAATGATAATCATCTAAGTGGTGATGACCCATCTCTTCCGGAAAGTGATCATGAGGAAATTGGAGGAGATGTCTTGAATCTTCCTAGAACATTCAAGCATAAAAGTTCTCACCCACATGAGTTGGTCATAGGTGATCTAAATAGGGGTATCACTACACGAAGGCAATATATAGAGAACGCATTTGTCTCTCTTATAGAGCCTAAAAATGTTAAGGATGTATTTCTTGATGAGAATTGTATCTTGGCTATGCAAGAAGAATTAAACCAATTTGAAAGAAGTGATGTTTGAGAGTTAGTACCACAAACCACTTGATCATCCCATTATTGGTACGAAATGGGTATCGTGTGAAAAGATGGATGACCAAGGAAATGTCATTAGAAACAAAGCTAGACTAGTTGCTCAAGTATACCGTCAAGAAGAAGGTATTGATTATGATGAGACATTTGCATCCGTAGCACGGCTCGAAGCCATTAGAATGTTATTGGCATATGCTTGCTATAAAGATTTTAGACTTTACCAAATGGATGTTAAATCTGCCTTCTTGAATGATGTTATTCAAGAAGAAGTGTATGTTGCACAATCTCCCTGGTTTGAATGTCATGACTTACCACATCATGTATTCAAATTTAAAAAGGCTCATTACGACCTTAAACAAGCTCCAAGAGCTTGATACGAGAGGTTAAGTATTTTTCTTCTTAATAACGGATTCTCAAGGGGTGAAGTTGACACCACTTTGTTTGTTAAAGAACAAAGTAAAAAATTAATTAATTGTACAAGTATATGTTGTTGATATTATTTTTAGTGCTACTAACAATTGTCTTTGTGAGCAATTTGCTAGCTTAATGCAAGGTGAATTCGAGATGAGCATGATGGGAGAGTTTAACTACTTTCTCGGACTTCAAATCAAGCAAACTCAAGAAGGTGTGTATATTTCTCAAATTAAATACACAAAGGACTTGCTCAAAAAGTACAATTTTGGTGAAGGAAGAGAAGTGAACACTCCAATGAGCATAAGTGCAAAGCTTGACAAAGATGAGAAAGGAAAGCATATCGAGGTAACCTTGTATCATGGCATCATAGGGAGTCTACTTTATTTGACTGCAAGTAGACCAGATATATTGCATGCAGTGTGCTTATGTGTTAGATTCAAAGTGGTCCTAAGGAAATGCATCTAGTTGCGGTAAAACGTATTCTTAGATACCTTAGGTGTACTTTGAAATTTGGATTATTTTATCCTAAAAATGCATGTTTTGATTTAAGAGGATATTGTGACTCCGATTATGCGGGAAGTCTTGTTGATAGAAAGAGCACATCTGGGACTTGTCAATTTCTCGGTGATTGTCTTGTGTTTTGGTTCTCCAAGAAACAAAACAATGTTTCTCTTTCAACGGCAGATCCGAATATGTGTCGGCCGCCTTTTGTTGTGCAGAATTGTTATGGATGACAAACACGTTAAATGATTATAACATTCACTTCTCTAAAGTGCCTATTTTGTGTGATAACACGTCTACTATCAACATTGCACACAATCCAGTCCAACACAGTCGGACTAAGCACATTGAAGTGAGGTATCATTTCATCCGTGATTGTGTAAAAAAGAACTTGGTTAGTGTGGAATTTGTTCCAACACGTGACCAATTAGCAGGCATATTCACAAAACCCTTGCCTAGTGATGTCTTTGCATCTATAGGAAGCAGGTTGGGTTGCTTAACATGGGTTAATAATAACCCATTTTAAGTTTGAGCAAGAAAAGTTTCAAATTTTCAAGGTCAGTATACATAAGACGCTTCATCATAATTAGTTCAGACGTTCAATGTCACATTAAGAGGTTGAAGCTAAGGATGTCGAGCGCTCTATGTCTCTCAAGACATACGTTCGAAGTGGATTCAAGCGCTTCATCTAAAATGTTTCACTCGTTCGAAGTAATATTAAGTGCTTAATCAACTCACCCACAACCGTTCCAAGTCACTTCAGACGCTTCATTCTAGGTTATGAAGTCGTTCGAAGTGACAAAAGCCGCCTAAACCCTAGTTCTTCACTGTCAAACCAGGGGCCTTTCATCTTTTCGCGCGAATTGAAGGATTTGATCACTGCGCCGTCTTTCCCTCTTCCCAAGACGCCGCTCCTTCCTCGCACGTTCCCCCATTCATTCCACTTCCTAAGCCTTTCACACTCCACCTTCCTCCTCTTCATTCATTTTCTTCTCCCACCTCTTCATCTTCTTCTCTCACCTTTCCCTTTTCCTCCATTACTCCCACCCTCTCAGTACTTCCTCATTTCCAACCGCCCCTGTCTATTCCTCTTCTTCTTCCTCTTCTTCTCTTTAAATTTCATCTTCTTCTTCCACCCTTCTCACAAAATTTCTAAAAATCCTCCTTATTCCTATTCTCAAAACTTCATTCCTTCACTCTAAGATGGCTTCAGCAGGTCCTTCAAGACGCATTCAAAGAGGACACAAACACAAGCAAACTGCTGGGATTGTGGAACCACAAGAACTCACATCTCTTCGTGAAGGGGTCTCCAAGGATAACTTTCCTTGGATAAAGAAATTTGACTCGGATATTATCAAACCACCTCCTCATGTGGTCAAAGGTGTCCATACATCACTCCATTCACACATGCTTTATGAAGAATAGAGTAGAAACAACAGACCCTTCGTGTCTCTCAAACTGATTCGCCTCAGTGACTTCACTGAGGCTCACAACGCAAATCAAGTCATCACCCTGTTGGATCATCAGGGCTGGACCTCTCTTTGTCCAGACGTGACATGCAGAAATTCTCTAGAGACTATACCAGGTTGTTCTATGCCAACATGTGGATTACTCCACAATCTAAGTCCCAACAATTCTTTCTGCACACAGTTGTCAATGGTACACCCCTCAGCTTCTCCATACAAGAAATTTGTGATGCTCTGGGAATAAGAAATGAGGGACTAAGTGATTTCTCTGTATTTGACTGGAGTAGCAAATACAGAGTTCGTGAGCAAGATGTCAAATTTGATCTGGGATATCTTCCCACAAAGAAGACTTAGAACATGTCTCTGGTGAACAGGATACTGCTGGTTGTGGTCACTTACTGTGTCAACGGTAAGGCAACTAGAAATCCAAGAAATATGGATTTCTATGTTACTTATCGTGTAAAACATGAGACACAGTTAAATTTTGGATGGATCATAGTGGAAGTCATGATGGCTGCCCTCCGGAAGGGCTCAAAGGCTCTACCCTTTGCCAATGTTGTTACTATTCTGATGAGGTCCAAAGGTACTGAGATACCTGATGGCGAACTTACAAAAGTGGCAAAGACGGATTACTACGAAAACTTCAACATTGTCCAAGCTATTGACTCACAATGAAGGAAGACCACTACTATTCCAGACATTGCGGATGAGGTCGACGTAGGACCTCATGATGGCGAAGGAGGAACCACTGATCCCGCGTTGCTATCAACAATTCAGCAAATGCAGCAAACTCTTTAGCGGTTGGAGCTTCGCGATGCAGAACATGAAGCTCGGCATGCTCGAAATGAATACCATATGCTAGCTATCAAGAATACCCTCTTGCAAATGAATCAGTCGGTGCAACTTCTCTCTGATTTTGATGATTTAGGAGGAGAAAGTGCTGCTGGCGGTGGCGGCAGCAGTGGTGCTGGAGGTGTTGGTGGTTTTGGTGGCGGTGCCGAAGGTTGAATGAGTGGGTTTGCTGAGTTTGCGACCGGTGGAGGTTTTGGATTTGGAGGATTTACGCCTGGAAGCGGAGGTGCCGGTGCTAGCGAAGCCGAAGATGCATAAATTTTTATGATTGAAAATTGTGTTTTTCTTGTTTTTGATGACATGTGCAAGTTAATAATTTAAATTAGAAGTAAAATGGATTTACTTTGTTTTTCTTGTTAAAATTTGATGTTGATGATTTTTGGTTAAACATTGTTTGCATCATTATATTTGATTCATCAAGTTATAATTAAGAAATGCTTAGGCATGATCTGAGGGGGAGCATAAGTTAAGGAAGAGCTAACTTTAAAAAGTTATGCACATTGTGAAATTATCAAAAAGAGAGAGCTAACTTTTTGATGATTTCACAACGTGTATAACTTTTTAAAGTTAGCTCCCCTCACATCATGTCTAAGCATTTCTTAATTAGAGCTTGATGAATCAAATATAATGATGCAAACAATGTTTAACCAAAAATCATCATCAAATTTTAACAAGAAAAACAAATTTTATTTCCAATTGAACTTACTAACTTGCACATGTCATCAAAAACAAGAAGAAGACAATTTCCAATCATAAAAAATTATGCATTTTTGGCTCCGCTAGCACCAACACATCTGCTTCCGAGCATAAATTCTCCAAAGCCAAAACCTCTTGTGGTTGCAAACTCTGCAAACCCACTCATTCAGCCTTCGGTACCGCCACTAGAACCACCAACACCTCCAGCACCACTGCCGCCAGCTCCTGCATCACTTTCTCCCCCTAAATCATCAAAATCAGAGGGAAGTTGCACCCATTGACACATTTGCAAGAGGGCATTCTTGATAGCAAGCATACGGTATTTGTTTCGAGCATGCCAAGCTTTATGCTCTGCATCCCGAAGCTCCAACCGTTGAATAGGTTACTGCATTTGCTGAATTGTTGATAGCAGCGCAGGATCAGTGGTTCCTCCTTCGCCATCATGAGGTCCTTCATCGACCTTATCCGTAATGTCTGGAATGGTAGTGGCCTTCCTTCATTGTGAGTCGATGGCTTGGGCAATGTTGAAGTTGTCGTAGTAGTCCGTCTTTGCCACTTTTGTAAGTTCGCCATTAGGTATCTCAATACCTTTGGATTCCATCAGAATAGTAACGATATTGGCAAAGGGTAGAGCCTTTGAGCCCTTCCGGAGAGCAGCCATCATAACTTCCACTATGATCCAGCCAAAATTTAACTGTGTCTCATGCTTAAGACGGTAAGTAACATAAAAATCCATATTTCTTGAATTTTTGGTTGCCTTACCGTTGACACAGTAAGTGACCACAACCAGCAGTATTTGGTTCATCAGAGACATGTTCTGAGTCTTCTTTGTGGGAAAGTATCCCAGATCAAATTTGACATTCACGGACTCCGTATTTGCGACTTAGTCAAATACAGATAAATCACTGAGTCCTTCATTTCCGACTCCTAGAGCATCATAAATTTTTTGGATGGACAAATGGAGGGGTGTACCAGCGAAGATTGTGTGTAGAGAGAATTGTTGGAACTCAGATTGTGGAGTAATCCACATGCTGGCATATGACAACCAGATGTAGTCTCTGGAGATTGCTGCATATTATGTCTGGACCAAAGAGGTCCAGCCCTGATGATCCAACAGGGTGATGACTTTATTAGCATTATGAGCCTCAGTGATGAATCAGTTTGAGGGGCACAACGGGTCAGTTGTTGCTCCTCCATTCTTCATAGAGCATGTGAGAATAAAGTGATAGATGGATACCTTTTGCTACACGTGGAGGTGGATCTTTGATATCAGAGTCAAATTTCTTTATCCAAGGAAAGTTATCCTTGGAGAGCCCTTCACAAAGAGAGGTGAGTTCTTGTGGTTCAATAATGGCAGCAGCTTGCTTGCCTTTGTGTCCCCTTTGAATGCGTCTTGAAGGACCAGCTGAAGCCATCTTAGTGTAGAGAAAATGAAGTTTTGGGAGTTTTAGCAGGGATGGTTTTTGGAAATTTTTGGTGAGTAGTAATTAGAGGAAGTGGAGGGAATTTAAAGAGAGGAGGAGGAAGAGGAAAAGATAGGGGGTTGGAAAAGAGAAGGTATTGGAGAGTGGAAGTAATGGAGGAAGAGGGAAATGTGAGAGAAGAAGATGAAGAGGTGGGGGAAGAGAATGGATAAGGAAGAAGAAGGTGGATGGTGAAGGGCTTGAGAAGTGGATTGAACGGGAAACGTGCGAGGAAGGAGTAGCGTCGTGGGAAGAGGGAAAGACGGCATAGTGGTCCCATCCTTCAATTTGCACGAAAAGATGAAAGGACGCCTGGTTGACAGTGAAGAACTAGGGTTTAGGCGCCTTATGTCACTTTGAACTTCATGAGGATGAAGCGCCTGATGTGACTTAGAACGGTTGTGAGTGAGTGGATTAAGCGCTTAACGTAGTTTCGAACGAGCAAAAAAGTTTGTATAAAGCGCTTAATGCCACTTCGAACGCTTGTATCTAGAGACATAGAGCGCTTGATGTCACTTCGAACAAGTGACATCCTTAGCATCATGCACTTAATGTGACATTGAACGCCTGAACTAATTGTGATGAAGCGCCTTATGCATATTGATCTTGAAAATTTAAAAATTTTCTTACTCCAACTTAAGATGGGTTAATGTCAACCCATGTTAAGCAACCCCAACATGCTTCTTATAGATGCAAACACGTTACTAGACAAGGGTTTCGTGAATATATCTGCTAATTGGTCATGTGTTGGAGCAAATTCCACACTAACCAAGTTCTTTTATAGATATCTCACTTCAATGTGCTTAGTCCTACTGTGTTGGACGGGATTTTGTGCAATATTGATAGTAGACGTGTTATCACACAAAATAGGCACTTTAGAGTTATCACACAAAATAGGCACTTTAGAGAAGTGAATGTTATAATCATTTAACGTGTTTGTCATCCATAACAATTGTGCACAACAAGAGACAGCCGACACGTATTCGAATTCCGCTGTAGAAAATGAAACACTGTTTTGTTTCTTGGAAAACCAAGAAGCAAGACAATCACCGAGAAATTGACAAGTCTCGGATGTGCTCTTTCTATCAACAAGACTCCCCGCATAATTAGAGTCGCAATATCCTCTTAATCAAAACATGCATTTTTAGAATAAAATAATCCAAATTTCAAAGTACACCTAAGGTATCTAAGAATATGTTTTACCGCAACTAGATGCATTTCCTTAGGATCACTTTGAAATCTAGCACATAAGCACACTGCATGCAATATATCTGGTCTACTTGCAATTTAAATAAAGTAGACTCCCTATAATGCCACGATACAAGGTTACCTCGATATGCTTTCCTTTCTCATCTTTGTCGATCTTTGCACTTGTGCTCATCTGAGTGTTCACTTCTCTTCCTTCACCAAAATTGTACTTGTTGAGCAAATCCTTTATGTATTTGGTTGGAGATATATACACAACTTCTTGAGTTTGCTTGATTTGATGTCCGAGAAAGTAGTTAAGTTCGCTCATCATGCTCATCTCGAATTCACATTGCATTAAACTAGCAAATTGCTCACAAAGACAATTGTTAGTAGCACCAAAAATAATATCATCAACATATACTTGTACAATTAATTGATTTTTACTTTGTTCTTTAACAAACAAAGTGGTGTCAACTTTATCCCTTGTGAATACATTATTTAGAAAAAACGTACTTAACCTCTCGTACCAAGCTCTTGGAGCTTGTTTAAGGTCGTAAAGAGCCTCTTTAAGTTTGGATACATAATGTTGTAAGTCATGACATTCAAACCCGGGAGGTTGTGCAACATACACTTCTTGAATAACACCATTCAAGAAGGTGGATTTAACATGCATTTGGTAAAGTCTAAAATCTTTATAGCAAGCATATGCCAACAACAATTTAATGGCTTCAAACCATGCTACGGGTGCAAATGTCTCATCAAAATCAATACGTTCTTCTTGACGGTATCCTTGAGCAACTAGTGTAGCTTTGTTTTTCTAGTGACACTTCCTTGGTCATCCATCTTGTTATGAAATACCCATTTCGTACCAATAATGGGATGATCAAGTGGTTTGGGTACTAACTCTCAAATATCACTCCTTTCAAATTGATTTAATTCTTCTTGCATAGCCAAGATCCAATTCTCATCAAGAAGTGCATCCTTAACATTTTTAGGTTCTATAAGAGAGACAAATGCATTCTCTCTATATTGCCTTCGTGTAGTGTTGCCCCTATTTAAATCACCTATGACCAACTCGTGTGAGTAAGAACTTTTATGCTTGAATGATTTAGGAAGATTGGAGACATCTCCTCCAATTTCCTCATGATCACTTTCCGGAAGAGATGGGTCATCACCATTTAGATGATTATCATTTTCCAGAATATGAGATGCATTTTCAACATTTTGTGTCTCACTAAGATGAGTATGAGAAATATTTCTATTTGGCTCACTAAGTTCATGCACACTAGGTGGAGGAGTACCTTC
This sequence comes from Eustoma russellianum, assembly GCA_036186865.1. Classification (NCBI taxonomy): domain Eukaryota; kingdom Viridiplantae; phylum Streptophyta; class Magnoliopsida; order Gentianales; family Gentianaceae; genus Eustoma; species Eustoma russellianum. Next base: position 10,556,298 of record AP025047.1, on the reverse strand, counting down.
AATAGTTTCTACTCTTAAGTCAATGAAGATGTTTCCATTTGGAGACTTATCAACGATCTCTTGTTGATGAGCAACCGTTGGAATGTTTTCAAGAATTTCTTCTTGAGGAGCAATATCTTCATTTTCTTCACAATCCTCATTAAGTTTAGGTTTGCCATTAAGTGACTCATTAAACTTAACATGGATTGATTCTTTGACCTTTTGACTCCTTTTGTTGAAAACACGAAATGCTTTACTATTTGATGTATAACCTAAAAAGATACCTTCATCCGCTTTGAGGTCAAGTTTGTCTAAAGTGTCCTTGGTGTTATTTATGAAACACTTACACCCACAACACTTTAAAATACCCAATGTTGGGAACTTTACCATTCCACAGCTCATATGTGTCACATTTAGGTAAGGTCTCAAATATACACGATTGATCACATGGCAAGCGGCATTAACCGCTTCCGCCCAAAAATACATGGGCAAGCCGAACTCATTTAACATTGCTCTACATATTTCTTGTAGAGTTCTATTGTTTCGTTCGGCTACACCATTTTGTTGAGTTCTAGTTGCCGAAAGGTCATGTGAGTATCCTTTGGATTCACAAAACCTTTCAAACTCTCCATCAAACTCACCACCACGATCACTTCGTATAGTTTTAATGGTGTCACCCGTGTGATTTTCCAAATGTCTACTCAAATTCATAAACTCACTACATGCATCATTTTTCTTAGCAAGAAACATCACCCATGTATAACAAGTATAGTCATCTACCACCACGAAGGTGTAATATTTACCACCCGAACTTTTTGCTCCAACATCCCCATAAAAATCCATATGTAGTAATTGTAGGGTTTTGGAGGTGGATATATTTGTTTTTGGCTTAAAGCTTGTTTTCACAAGCTTTGCCTTTTGACAAGTGTCACACAAGTCTTGGTTTCCGAAACTTATTTTCGGAAGGCCTTGGACCTTAATGTTTTCGCAAATGAATTAGAATGTTTTAAAACATACGTGTTTGAGACGTCTATGCCATAGTTGCGTCAAATCATTTTTAGCAACTAGGCAATATACATTTTGTGAAACCAAATCAATGATGTTAAGTTTGTAAATGTTTTTGAATCTCAAAGCCTCAAATCGAATAGTAGTATCCTTTTTCACAACACACTTTGTTTTCGAAAACGTAACTTCACAATTTGCATCACATAGTTGACTGACACTTATCAAGTTAAACTTTAATCCTACAACATATAAGACATCACTAAGAGAGAAGGAATTGTTACCCACAATACCATGTCCTTTGATTTGGCCTTTGCTACCTCCAAAGTGAACAACTACTCCATCTTGAAAAGTGAGTCTATGGAAGAGACTTTTGTCTCCCGTCATATGGTTGGACACCCACTGTCCACGACCTATTTCACCTTCTTTTCGTCGCTTTCTCCATTTAATGCTATGGCCTGTAAATGAACCATATGAAATTGGTACTCTTTTTGTTTTGGGTCCTTGAAGGTTAGTTACCTTCACTTCGCTTTTCGGCACCCACACAAGATTTTTATTATTTTTAGCTCTACACACTCTTTCTGCATGACCCTTTTTATTTCAATAAAAATAGGTAGGAGTGTGTTTGCGTGGATGAGTATGCTTGTGCTTTGGCACATTCCGTGATTCTCTTTTTGGGATGACATTCCTTGGAATCAAGAAAGAGGCGTTTGTCACGAATTTTACCAAATGTTTTGATACCTTTGATGAATTAGCCTTACCTTTAGGCATGTACCTTTGCTTCTTCAAGGAGGTCTTAGACTCCTTGATGAATGATGCTTGTTCCTTTTGTTTTCCCTTCTTAGATGCATACATTAGACTAGGTTTGATTTTATTCTTGTGCAATGTAGATGCATCCTCTTTAGCACTTCCCTTTAGAAGAATTTTCTTCTTCAAGAGACTTTGAGAAGATGAGCTTGATTTCATCAAGTCATGCTTCTCATTTAGTGCAATCACATGCATGGTCAAAATGTCATGTTCTAGTTGCAATGCAATGTGATTCTCTAACGTGTCATTATATTCATTTAAACATGCTTTAAAATCCTTTTTGACACGTTTATATTTCATATCTAAAAAATCATTTTCTTGCACTAAGTCATCTTTTTCATCTTGCAATCTATAATGAGATGAAATAGGGCATACCTCCATGCCGCAATGATGATCCCCGTGAGAGCTAGATCCTCATTGTCGTCGTTGTCGCTCTCAGACCCAGACAAGATACTTTTCCAATGGGCTACCTCCGCTTGTAAAGCCTTCTTCCATTGGTAGAAGATTTTCTTATCTTTGAGTTGCAGCTCCTTCACCCTACAATCTTTCATGAAGTGACCGAATTTTCCGCATTTATGGCACTTGTTCTCTTGGTCCTTCACTTTGTCCTTAGAGAATTTTTCTTTGATGAACCTCTTGGCTTCATCTTCATTCTTCCTAGCAAATTGTCTAAATCTTTGAACGAGAAATCCAACCTCGTCGTTCGATTCCTCCGATTCGCATGGGAGAGCTTTTGACGAATTTCGCATAGGATCATTATTCTCTTAAACTTCAAGATGAATCTCATATGTGATGAGATTCCCATAAAGCTCATCTAGAGTGATAGTCTCTAGATCTTTTGACTCCTCAATGGCCGTCACCTTTGCGTTCCATTCTCTTCCGAAACTATTTAGGAATTAATGGTTGAGATCCTCTTGCTCAATCTTTTTACCAAACGTCGTGAGTAGGTTGACAATTTTGGTGAACCGTTGAATTGACTCTTCGATCTTTTCACCTTTGGGGACATTAAAATTGTAGAATTGTTTAATGAGTTGTCTCCTCTTGGCCTTCCTCACTTGAGATGTTCCTTCATGGATCATCTTCAACTTTGTCCAAGCTTCATGGTCAGATTGGACTCCTTGTATTTGAGCTCTCTCATTGGGTGATAGAGAGCTATTCAAAATAGCAAGAGCTTTGCTATTTATGACAAATTGTAACTCCTCTTCCGGAGAAGGATCATCAACATCAAAAGGAATAGTATAACCTTTTGACACCTCTCCATATGCGGTACCCACAAGAACGTAGATGTGTCTCCATGTGTGATTTCCATAGTGGGTAGTTAAGAGGGTCAAACATAGGATCTTTGACATGGACATTAGAAATGGAAGGGAGTAATAATTCTTGCCTTCTTCGTCTAGAAGGATCACCACTAGGGAAACTAGCATCTTCAAAACTAAAGGAATACATACTTTAAAGATCAAATCTTGCTATTTGAACTCAAATACTCAAGATTTCGCTCTGATACCAATTGTTAGGTCCATTAGAACACACTAGAAAGGGGGTTGAATAGTGTGTTCACCAAGTATGAATATTTTCTTAGACGTTTTTCGTTTCTGAGTGCAAACCAATCTTGGGTGTATTCTTGAAATGAATAAAATTTGTGGAAAAGTAAAGAAAATTTGCGGAAGAGTAAAGAACACAATATGTATAGCGGTTCAAGTCAAAGTGACTCTACTCCTCTACCTTCTTGATTTTTCACAAGAAGGATTTTGAAAGGGGATTGTTATTTCTTTTGGAGGAAACAACAATCACAAACAAAATTCAAATACAAAGAAAACTAGGACACTTGCCTAGACCACAACCAAGAAAGCCAACCCCTTGAAGTCTAGCCTCCAAAGAACTTCCTTGCACCTCAAAGAATTCTTGTAGGGAGAATAGTGCACCACCACACTATCAAATAACCCTCCAAGGTCTGGATTTCTTCAAACAAGAAGCACCCCTGCTTCTTGACCAACAATCTACACAACCTCTCACAATCTTCACTCAACAAGAAGAAGACACTTCTTCTTCTTTACAACACAACTCTCAACCATAAAGTAAAATATACAATGTTACAACTATTTTGAGAGTTTTAAACTTTCAGAGAAACTTGAGAGCTTTGATAGTAGAAAGTTGAAGATGAAAGAGATGAAACCCTTGTTTTATCTACCTTCATTCTTCCAGCGGTTTGAAACTTTGTAGGAGCCAGTAATGGGCTTTGTCTCTTTGTGATGACTTGTCCTCATCTTTGGAGATCTTCTCTTGGATGTCTACAAGCTTCTTGAGGAAGCTTCTTCTTGAAAGCTCAAAGAGGAAAGATGATCTTCTCCAAAAGAAATAGAACCTGTGTAACTCGTACTAAAAGGAAGGGTACAAATGTCAAGTAAAACGTTGGAAAGTGCAGCATAAAACATTTGTAACTTAAGTCACATGAAGCGCCTGATGTGTTTTATGAATAGGCGTTCAATGTGGCATAGAGCGCTTTATGTGTTTTTGAACAGGCGTTCAATGTGACATAGAGCGCTTTATGTGAATAACAAGCGCTCGTTCAACGTCGCATGAAGTGCTTGTTGTGGGCATCAGAACTCGTTCGAAGTCACATGAAGCGCCTCATCTCAGCCTTCATACTGGCTCGATGAAATTTTGACTTTTACCAAAAGTAACTTGATGTTCATACCCATTTTAGGGGGGGAGTTCGTTTGACTTTGTAATACACATGAAGTGCTTGTTTAAGCATTCAAAGTGTGCTATTTTTCAACTTGACACATGAAGTGTCTGAAGTAGCCGTTCGAAGTGTACTGGAATCCAAACACTTCACATGAAGCGCCTTATGTAGGCGTTCGAAGTGTACTGGTCTCCAGACACTTTACATTAGGTGTCTTATGTAGGCGTTGGAAGTGTATTGACTTCCAGATACTTCACATTAGGCGTCTTATGTAGGTGTTCAAAATGTCAATTGTGAAAATCTTTAAAACTGAACATATTCTAACAAATATGGCTGTGTTTTATAAGAATGACCTTCCTGGGGACGAGTAGTTTCTTGGATTAAGATAGAGGTACTGTGTTTGATCCTCTCTCCTAAGAGAAACGAGAGCTTCCACTATCCTACAAACCTAGATGAATGATTGTATAAATATGTATTCTTTCTGTCCGTTTTGACTTCTAACCTTGAAAAGTTCAAGATAAAGTGGAAAAAAGAGTGTTTTTCTATGTTCTTATACGGTGATGTTATATGAGGGTGATCTTAGATCAAGATATTCCCTACTGTCCTTATGCCAGGATGTAGAATCTTAATGTTTCGATTTCGAAGAACAATTTAACATGCATCGGCTACCGTTGGAGCATGGGCTGAGGTAAGTATTTCAATTTGCAGGAAGCGAGAACCTCGGGCAGTGACATTAAAAGATGTTGGAGTTGACCCGATAAAAGATCGGGGAGTTCCACCAGTTCATCCGGCAAGGTTGCCGGAGATCATTGCAGAGAAACAGCATTAGGCCAAGGTAGAGTAGAACTTGTCGGACCCTGAAGAGTTGCTCTATGCCTGATAACATTGCCTCAATCTGGACATATGTGCTCGATGTGAACATGGCTTGAGCTTGAACTTGTCCAGATTGCTTCGCTGTTTCACTTGGGAAAGGTCTCCAGGAATCTGGTGATATGCATTAATTACTTCTGGAGATGTGTCACTCACTGTTCACACTCGCAATAAGAACAGATTGATACAGTTAATCCGACGTTTGACAGGATGCAAAATTTCCTCTTAAATTTAAATTACCTTTCTATACCATGTGCTTTAGTATGCCAAAGGTGCGTCTCTTATGTTAAATTAACTTAGTCCTTGATACACGTGTGCACTTGATCTTGAGGACAATCATGTTTTGTAATTGTTGGAGATTATAATTTCAGGACTCACTTTATTTGTGGCATGTCATGATAAAATGTCGAAGCCTGCTAGACTCGAGTATGTAACTTATTTTTTTTGATTAAAATGTAAATTGTATTAACCAAGAAAGCATCAAAAGATGCAACCCATACAATCCAACAGCATGTCAAAAAACTAGTGATCAACAAGTAATACTTACAACTTGCTGAAAGCTAGGGTGCAAAATCTATCATAGGGCACTTATTGTTCTAAATACATGTGTATGGAGTTTATGTAGCATATCCTTAATGTCTAAATGTTTGCCTTCATATAATGCTTTGTTTCTGGAATGCCATACAAAATACACAGTAGCTGCGATCGCAATTTTACACGCCTTATTTCTTGCTGATTTCTTCCTTAAGTGGTGCTCTTCCCAAGCTAAGATTCTTGGCAGACAAAGAACGGAAGGTGGAATGCCAAGCCATGATATCATGGAGCTCCATATTTGTTTTGTTGCTTGACATTTGAAAAACATATGCTTGGTGGACTCTAGTATCGGGCAGAAAAGGCAATTGTCGTCAGGAATGAAGGGGAGATTATCCTTGGTGGCAAGCTTGTTTGAGGCAGCCAGCCAAAGGATAAAGCAGTGTTTTGGAGTGATGGCGTTATCCCAAACCATAGAATGCCAGGGAACCGGCTGACCCCTATCCCTGAAGAAATTGTAAGCTGCTTTAGGGGTACCTTGTCATCATGTACCCAGGAATTCAACAGATTCTGGGCCTGTGGAATCCCCCCCGTAGCTTCTATAAGGATGTCCCAGGAGTCCAGAAGTGACTTTAACAGTGGAGAGTGTATTTGCAGTTTCCCAATAGTCCATAAACAAGAATGTAGTTTGTACCTCTCATTGGTCTATTTGACCCACATCAATTCCTTTTGAAGATGAAGATCCCATAAGTTCTTGATCAACAAAGCTTTATTCCAAGCTTTTAGTAGTAGTATGCCCAGCCCACCCTCCTCAACTGGTAAACATACCTGCTTCCAAGAGACTAGGGACCTTTTGTGTCTATTGACATAGCTGCCCCAAAGAAAATGCAAGTAGATCCTGTTTACTTGATCAATGACGGAAACTGGAGCAGGTAATGCGCTGAAACAGAAGCATGTGAGACCCAGAAGGACATATTTAATGAGAATAAGCCTAACAGCGTAGGACAAGTTGGTTTTTTTCCATTGGTTCACTAGCTGCATCAACTTGTTAAGGAAAGGGGAGTAGTGTCCCACCTGAAGTTTGTGACCAGCCACCGGGATTCCCAGTTATCTAAATGGAAGAGTTCCAAGAGTGAAATTGTTACTCACTTGAGAAGCTACAAACTGAGAGCAGTTTCCAGCCAGAAACATCTTGGATTTGGAGTTATTTAATTTAAAACCAGAGTATGAGCCAAATTCATCCAATTTTTGCAGAAGCAGGGAGGCAGAAGTTAGATCTCCCCTGCAGAAAAGAATGAGATCATCTGCAAAGGAGAGGTGGGTGAGCCTTAGTTTTTCACATTTAGGGTGGAAATTAAAATCTGGAACTTCCTGTAGCTGATTCAGAGACCTGGAGAGCAATTCCATGCCCATAACAAAGAGAAAGGGTGATAAAGGGCAGCCTTGTCTCAAGCCTTTCCTCCCTCTAAAGAATCCAATGGGGGAGCCATTTATTGAGATGGAGTATGTTGGAGTAGTGATACAGAGCATTATCGAGTGGATAAAGGCTTGGGAGTTTGAGTGCAAGCATCATTTGTTCTATAAAGTCTTAACTAATGCTATCAAATGCCTTATGTATATCTGTTTGGAACATATATCTTGGAGAGGCATTTGATTTCCCGTATTCTCTTAGCAAATCCTAAACCATGAAAACATTATGTAGCATTGATCTCCCTTTAAGAAAGTCAGCCTGTGATGGATCCATAAACTCCTGCATTACTTTAGCCAGCCTTGCTGCCAATATCTTGGAAATAGTTTTGTATAGAGCATTACAACAAGAGATTGGTCGGTAATCCTGAACTCTGGTGACATTGGATGATTTAGGAATCAATACAATAAGAGTGTGATTGATCTGCTTGAGGATCTTGCCCTTGCTGAAGAATTCATGTACAGCTCTTAAGACATCAGGCCCCACCATGTGCCAAGACTTGACAAAAAATAGAGAAATGTATCCATCTGGTCCTGGAGCTTTGTCCTTATGAATAGAGAATAATGTGTTCTTAATATCCTGGTCAAGGACTGGTGCAATAAAAGAGCTGGCACTTGCAGAAGACAAAAATACATTTAACACAACATGTGTTTATGTAGGGTCTATTACCCATAATAGGATAAAGGTAAATCAGGGTCGCTGCCGTCTTTCCCCCTGATTTACCTTTATCCTATTATGGGTAATAGACCCTACATAAACACGTGTTAAATGTATTTTTTGTGGCCTGGAAGGGGGAGACTAGTGTAGGAGTGCCAAGCAAGGAAACATAGTAGGTAATGAAGAGATTCTTGACCTGGTCCAAGGATGTAGAGATGGAACCATCAAACAACTGAACTGATGTAATACTTCTTCTTACAACATTTCTTTTTATCATGGCATGATAAAATTTTGAATTCCTGTCAGAGTGTTTGAGATAGAGTCCTTTATCAATTGAGAGAAGAAAAGCCTTTCTGCGTTGAGTAGCCTGGAAACAGTCTTCTTAAGTGCACCAACTCTAGCTCTTGAGTCATCAGATGCATTTGGTAGATTGCATTCATCTTGAAGGATGTCAAGCTCTTGGACTGCTCTTTCCACCCTAGAAGAAATATGAGAAAATGCCTTCTTGTTCAGCTCTTTGAGGGGCTTTTTCAGCCTCTTCAGTTTTTTGCATAAGACAGACATGGTTGTACCCTGAACCTCTTCATTCCAAGAATCCAATACTGTTGGTAGAAAGTCCTCATGATTTGTCCACATATTATAGAATTTAAAAGAGAACACTCCCTGCATCTTTGGTAAGAATTAGAGAATACATGGCGAATGGTCTGAAAGCATCCAGAATTCAGAAAGGATGATGCAGCATTGGGAAAAGCCTCAAGGAAGTGGGCATTTATCATAACCCTGTACAATCTAGATATGATATTGCCACCATCCCAAGTATATTTGCATCCTGAGTATTCCAGCTCAAAGAGATCAGTATTTAAAAAACAGTTCATTTGATCCTGCAAGTGATAGTTGGTGACTGTCTTGCACCCATCCTTTCATCCTCAGTAAGAATGCAATTAAAGCCCTCAGAAAGAATGCAATTAAAGTCACCAAGAACCGCCCAAGCTTGATTAGCAACGTTACACTGAGACTCTAGCTCAGACCATAGAGGTCTCCTGTCCACAACTGAGTTATAAGCATAAACAAAAGAAATGTATAGTGACCTAGAAGAAATTAGACACTTTACAATAGAAGATAGATTGGTCAGAACAAGTAATAACATTAAGACTAACAAAAACTGGATTCCAGAGTAAAAGAATTCTTTTCCCAGGGTGTTGAGAAAAGTCGTCCGCCTCTTCCCAGCCCTTGAACAAAAAGAGTAGCTGGGAGAGCATTCTATGATTCAGTTTAGTCTCCAGAATAGCCAAAATATGGAGACCATGTTTCTTCACAAAATTAAGCAAACCATTTTGCTTGATGGGCTTATTGCAGCCCCTAATATTCCAACAACTTAATATCATTGTAGAGTGAAGGGGGTTGTGTCCCCATCAAGCATATCACTGATTAGCAACCCTATGTATGCTTCCAACTTTTTCTTTTTGAGCCTGGCCTGCTTCTTTGAGATAACTTTGGTGAATCCAGTCTCCTTACTCAACTCGCTAATCTTTTAAACATGGTACTGATCATACACGATGGAGGTGGAAAAGCTCCCAACTATTTTGCCAACAGGCAGGGGAGGATCGAAGGCTTCTAAAAAGGTGTTACTAGTACGCAGTCTTACCTTACACTTTGTGTGAAAGGTTGTTTCTGTAGCTCGAATATGGGAACTTCAAGACCACAAAGCAGAAACCTTGTTAGTTGCTCAAAGGCCCGCCCTCAAGGGTGATTGCTAAGATGAGTTACGCAATTTACATTCATATATACTTACATGGCTGCTCAGCTACTTAGGCTCAGAAAATGCTTGGTTGCTTTAGTCATGAACTATATGTATAATGGGAGTGTTGGAAAAAGTATGTTTAAATACTTTTAAAATATGCTCCAAACTTATATAGAAGCATGTGTAATGTTGTTTGGGAGTTTGGTGAATGATTTGAACACTTTTAACTTTGAGAATATCACTTGGATCGATCCAAGTAAGAGTTGGATCGAACCAAGTGAAAGTGGAATAAAGTTAAGTGTTTAGAAGGACATGGATTATCAATGTAAAGCACATTGATCGATCGATGTATATGTAGATCGAGCGATGTGATGTGTTGCAATCCTGGAAGCTCTCAGCTCAACATAGATCTCTCACGTCGATCGCTCGATGTGACATCGATCGATCGAAGTGATCGATCCATGTGGAACTGAAGCATTAATCGATCTATCGATGTGATCGATCGATGTGCCAACGGACAGACCTTTTCATGCTGAGTTGCATCTTTTGGTTCAAGAATCATCTCTCTTCAAAAGTGAACGTTATTCAACTACATCTGGGAGTTAGAAAACTGCTGAAAACCATCTTTTAAACATAGTTTTAGAATCCTAAAGCCTATAAATACAAGGCTTGACTACTTTACAAAAATATAGAAAAACTCTTGCAAATTCTTAGTGCAGATTTTTCAGAAGTCATTCGTCTCCTTCTCTTCTACATTCAAACACTTCTACTTTGCAAGTTCATTTTCCTCTTGTAGAGCGAACGAAAGGAAGAAGCCGTTATATCCTGGGAAGCTTGTGCCAAGAGAGATTCACCTCGCTCGTGGTGGAGGCATTTTAGCTTTAAAGACAACAACTTTCGTTGTGTCTTGGCTTTTTTAGTTCCTGCGATTTTTCGTTTTTATTTCATTTGGTTTCCATATCTCTTCATCATTTCTAACAATCTTAAAGCTAAAATCTCTGTGATATGGCTACCAAACATTACACTGTTCCTGATATGTCAAAGGTAGAACCTTTTGATGGCAAATTCTTCAAAAGGTGGTCTGCAAAAGTTTTGTTTTTCCTTGAGATGCTGTCTGTCTCCTATGTGCTCACCAAGGAGAAACCTATTGAAGAAGGAGAAGCACTTAAATATGAATCCGACAATACTACCTGCAGGGGTCATATCCTGCATTTTCTGTCAAACTCTCTATTTGACATTTATGTCAAATTTACATCTGCAAAGGAGATTTGGAAAGCACTTCAGAACAAATATGATTCTGAAGATGTTGGAAAAAGGAAGTATGTGGTCAGTGAGTTCTTCAAATTTCAAATGGTTGACCACATACCTATAAACGATCAAATCCATCAGTTTCAGCAATTGGTGGGCAATCTTGAACAAGAAGGCATCAAGGTAGATGAGACCTTCCAGGCTGCCTCCTTGTTGGAAAAGTTACCTTCTTCTTGAAACAAATACAAGAAGAGAGGCAAACATGATGATGCGAAGCTTACCATGGATGGTGTCATCAAACATATACGTATTGAAGAAAACAATCGGTTGGAAGATGCAGAGGGTGCTGAGAATGAGTCACAGGCCAATGTTATGGAGCACAATCCAAAGACGAAAAGGCCAAAAATCCAGAATGTTAAAGTTCATCACAACAAATGTAAGAGTTTTGTGCTGGGACAAAAGAAGCCTAAAGGAGTTTGTTGGGTATGCGGCAAGGCTGGACACAAGGCGTTCTTCTGCAATGCAACAGAGTGGGTGGTTGATACCGGAGCCACCAGACACATTGCTACCAGTAGAGATCTATTTTTTGACTTTCAAGAAATAGATAGTGAGACCAAGTTTTTCTTGGGGATGCACGTGGAACCCGTGTACTTGGGAAAGGAAAAGTGCTCCTCAAGTTAACTTCGGGAAAAAGACTGGAGTTGAGTAATGTGCTCTATGTTCCTACTATACGTAGGAATTTGATCTCTGGAGCACTTCTAAACAAGGCCAATCTTAAACTTTTTTTTGATTCTGATAAGTTAGTGCTTACTAGAAATGGAGAATTCATTGGGAAGGGATTTTGTGATGCTGGGTTGTTTGTACTTGATGCTACTTGCATAACCAATAATAATACTTCTTCTTCCGTGTATTTGTTGGATTCTTATGACATTTGGCATGCTAGATTAGGTCATGTTAATCTTGATGCATCGAAAAGATTAAAAAGCATGAATATCATATCTATGGCAAATGAGGATAAGTTTGATAGATATGAGTATTGTATTGAAGAAAAACATCATAAGAAACTTTTCAAAAGTGTTGAAAGAGTCTTAGATAAACTAGACCTTATTCATAGTGACTTAGGTGATTTCAAGAATCATATAAGTAAAGGAGGTAAAAGGTACTATATTACCTTCATTGATGATTATTCTAGATTCACTAGAGTATACTTGCTAAGTCATAAAGATGAGGCTGAGGAAATGTTCAAGAAGTTTAAGAATGAAGTAGAGAATCAAATAGAAATGAAAATCAAACGGTTAAGGTCCGATAGAGGAGGTGAGTACATGACTACTTCATTACAAACATTTTATGAAGAACATGGTATTATTCATGAAGTGACACCTCCTTACACTCCGCAATCTAATGGTGTAGCTGAGAGGAAAAATAGGACCCTTAATAATATGATGAATGCTATGCTCATTAGTTCCGGTTTACCGGATAACTTGTGGGGTGAGGCTATTCTTTGTGCTTGCCATATTTTGAATAGAATACCACACAAAAAGACCAATAAAACCCCTTACGAATTATGGAAAGGTTATCCTCCCAACTTAGGATACTTGAAAGTGTGGGGGTGTCTGGCAAAAGTTGGTATTTCTGAATTTCAAAGGAATAAGATAGGGCCAAAAACCAGAGATTGTGTGTTTATAGGATATGCCCAAAACAGTGCGGCATATAGGTTTATGATCGTTGAGAATTCTGCAATAGTAGAGTCAAAAGATGCTGAATTCTTTGAGACTATATTTCCTATGAAACAACGAAAGGTTTCAGATCATCCTACTTTTTAAAAAGGTAAAACTAGTAAAACTGTAGTCAATACAGAACCAGATTCACTAAGAAGAAGCAAAAGAAAAAGAATCGAGAAAACCTTTGGTAATGATTTTACTAAAGTGTTTATCTTAGGAGAAGATCCGAAAACTTACCAAGAGGCTATGAAGTCCGTAGATGCAACATTTTGAAAAGAAGCCATAAATAGCGAGTTAGATTCTATTATGAGCAGCCACACTTGGGAAGTAGTAGATTTACCTAGAGGTTGTAAACCCATAGGTTGCAAGTGGGTGTTTAGAAAGAAGTTGAAAGCGGATGGCACCATAGATAAGTTTAAAGAGAGATTAGTGGCTAAAGGATTTACTCAACAAGAAGGAGTAGATTTCTTTGATACGTATGCACCGGTTGCTCGAATAACAACCATTAGAGTGCTAGTTGCATTAGCTTCTATCTATAAGCTTGTAATACATCAAATGGATGTGAAAAATGCGTTTCTAAATGGAGATTTAGATGAAGAAATCTACATGAGAGAACCCGAGGGAATGATTGTCAAAGGGGAAGAGCATAAAGTGTGTAGATTAAAGAAATCTTTATATGGTTTGAAACAGGCCCCTAAGCAATGTCATGAGAAATTTGATAATGCCTTGGTTGCAAACGGCTACATAGTAAATAAAAGTGATAGATGTGTCTGTAGCAAGTTTGAGAATCAAGACGGTGTTATTATTTGCTTGTATGTAGATGACATGCTGATATTTGGCACGAATGTAGATATTGTGAATAAAACCAAATTGTTTTTGTCATCCGTCTTTGATATGAAAGATATGGGAAATGCTGATTTTATTCTTGGTCTTAAGTTAGTTGAGAAATGTGGGGGGTATATGCTTTGTCAAAGTCATTATGTTGAAAAAATGTTAAATGTGGGGGGTATATGCTTTGTCAAAGTCATTGTGTTGAAAAAATGTTAAAGAAATTTAAACACTTTGATTGCAAAGGTGTAAGTATTCCATATGATCCTAACGGAAGATTAGAAAAGAATAATGGTGATAGTGTTTCTCAATGTGAATATGCAAGAATTATAAGTAGTGTAATGTATTTAATGAATTGCACTAGACCGGATATTGCATATGCTGTTAATAGACTTGCTAGATACACTCACAATCCAAGTAATGCACATTGGTTTTCTCTAAGAAGACTTTTGAGATATCTTAGAGGAACCATGAATCTTGGCTTATTGTTTAGTGGGAATCCTTGTGTGCTAGAAGGATTTTGTGATGCTAATTGGGTAACCGATAATGATGAAGTTAATTCAACTAACGGTTATGTGTTTACTTTAGGTGGTAGTGCTATTTCATGGAAGTCATCTAAGCAAGCATGTAAAGCAAAGTCAACTATGGAGTCTGAATTTGTTGCTTTAGAACTTGCATGTACAGAAGCCGAATGGTTAAGGAATTTGCTTATAGACATTCCTTTGTGGACTAAACCTATGCCTTCTGTGTCTATACATTGTGATTCACAGGCTGCGATTGCTCGAGCAAAGAACAGAGTTTATAATTGGAAAAGCCAGCATATTCGACAGAGACAAAATATTGTGCGAGATTTAATGAGTTCAGGGGTGGTTAACTTGGAGTTTGTAAGATCCGAGTTTAACCTGGCTGACCCACTGATGAAAGGAGTTTGTAAAAATTTGGTCCGCATAACATCGAGGGGGATGTGATTTGTTCCATTCGAAGTGGATTCTGTGTGACGGCAACACAACCCGCTATTAGCAGAGATCCTGCGAACGGTGTTCAATGTGGTAATAAAAAGTCAAAGAAGAATCCTGCTTAGCACTATGAAATGTTCCTCCCTATGATGTTGTTGAAAATAGTGCTCGCTTCAAGTTATCGAGGGTGAGATTTTTAGAATTTCTTAATGGAATTCATAGTCTTATTTGATGATGGTGTGAGCAGTGCACACTTGATGAATTCTACCTATATAAGCGTGGAAGTGGTGCTGCTTCCTATGAGAGTTTGGAACAACTCACTAGAGCGCTTATGAAAACCTGGGACTGGGTGCATGGCCGATTTCGCACCACACCGCGAACTTGCCTGAAGTTAGTCAATGATATGTCGGTTGTAAATTTATATAAACAATAGAGAAGTAAGATTCAAGACGTCAATGTCATCTTATTTTCGTTTATATACTTCTTCTTGAACTTAAAGGCAATTCAAGACGCGAGTCATTGTCCATTATGTATCATTGTCTTCGTTTGATGGAAGAAAGGTTAGTTTATTAACGTTCGTGATTGCTTGTATATAAGTTTGGATCATGTGGGGGATTGTTGGAAAAAGTATGTTTAAATACTTTTAAAATATGCTCCAAACTAATATAGAAGCATGTGTAATGTTGTTTGGGAGTTTGGTGAATGATTTGAACACTTTTAACTTTGAGAATATCACGTGGATCGATCCAAGTAAGAGTTGGATCGAACCAAGTGAAAGTGGAATAAAGTTAAGTGTTCAGAAGGACATGGATCGATCATTGTAAAGCACATCGATCGATCGATGTATATGTAGATCTATCGATATGATGTATTGCGATCCTGGAAGCTCTCAGCTCAACATAGATCTCTCACGTCGATTGCTCGATGTGACGTCGATCGCTCGAAGTGATCGATCCATGTGGAACTGAAGCATTCCGTCTGACTTCGATCGATCACATCGATCGATCGAAGTGACATCGATCGATCGATGTGCCCACGGACAGAACTTTTCATGCCGAGTTGCATCTTTTGGTCCAAAAATCATCTCTCTTCAAAAGTGAACGTTATTCAACTACATCTGGGAGTTAGAAAACTGCTGAAAACCATCTTTTAAACATAGTTTTAGAATCCTAAAGCCTATAAATACAAGGCTTGACTACTTTACAAAAATATAGAAAAACTCTTGCAAATTCTTAGTGCAGATTTTTCAGCAGTCATTCTTCTCCTTCTCTTCTACATTCAAACACTTCTACCTTGCAAGTTCATCTTCCTTTCGTAGAGCGAACGAAAGGAAGAAGCCGTTATATCCTGGGAAGCTTGTGCCAAGAGAGATTCACCTCGCTCGTGGTGGAGGCATTTTAGCTTTAAGGACAGCAACTTTCGTTGTGTTTCGGTTTTTTTAGTTCCTGCGATTTTCGTTTTTATTTCGTTTGGTTTCTATATCTCTTCATCATTTCTAACAGCGAGTATGTACACTTTTTTGCCCCTCTTTTAAGTTGCGTGCACCCAAGAGTTGCAACAAGCATACCCTATTAAAATCATCATCTTGTCCAGTTTACGGTTCCATCTTAAAGGTGGACATGCATGAATCCCATGTGTTACCTAAAAGTTTACCTGGTTTGGATAACTTGTTTTTCTAAGATAATTGTTCGGTATATGTGTACTGCTTTCGGTCATGGCAACTTATATTTCGACGATTGCTTTCAACAAAATATTCGTCTCGTGTTTAATTGAAACCAGAAAAAATATGCTACGCTTCGTCCTAATATTATTCATTGATTGAAACATTAGTTATCTTTTCTATTTCGGAGGATCCATTTAGGTTTCTTGCGTAAATAATAGTTATCTATTTACTGTTTTGTCTTTAATTTGACTCTTACCACTAAATGAACAAGGGTGGCCCAACCATGACACGTGGGAAAAAAGTATAGTAGAATATCGTCTGACATGTAGCATTATTCTATCTATATTTATATTTATGACATTCAACTAATGTTGTTTTGAGTCTGTATGCTCGATGTCATATACAGACGAGCTGGAAAATAGAGCCATCTAAGCCGCCTCTGAAGATAAAAGGGTGTTCTTAATGTATTAGATTCATGCGTTTGTATAGGGTTTGAGAAGAAGTCGGATTCTTTTGCGATCTGATATACAAAGTTTTACTATGCGTTTTTTTGTGTGTAAGAGACCATTTTTGTGGTTTGTTTCTGTGAAGCATTAGTAGTTCGGAACAAGGAAGTGAAACCGGGGGTATTTGTTCACTTATGAACTATTTTTCGAAATACACCAAAAGAAAGGATATGACCAAACCTAGAAGAAAACAAGAGAATTGGGCAACATATATGTTTAGTGAGATACACATTGAGCAAGTGTTTTGGACATGCTCGTTCGAAGTGAGAACGAGTCCATGAGATAGAGGATCAGCTAAAGGATCATGTTTCTTGGAATTCTGATTGGACTATGTTATAATAGTTTGTAAAAGCAAGCAATGGAATGAAGAGTGTGTGTTTTGAGATCAAAGATGGAGGTGAAATGGTGTTGGAATAAGCAAGAATAGCTTGACTCATGACTTGTGTTGAGAAATATGTTTGGATAATTTTCAAAGTCATGATTTTAAGTGATGAATACTTAAAAATGTCACACATGATGTTATATGTGATTAAAAGTTGAACAAGTTCACATCGATCGATCTATGTAAGGCAGATAAGTTTAATACCTTTCTGTGAGACATCGATCTTTAAATCTAAGACACATCAATCGATCGATGTATATCGAACTCTCACTTCGATCGATCGATGTAGGTCAGAGACAAAACCTGAACCTTTATATGAGACATCAATCTATGAAGCTGAGGCACTTCGATCGATCGATGTCTAGAGTTTTTAGAAATAATTTTCTAAAATGTGATAAAATGGTTATTTTCATTTGTACATGATTTATACATGCTCATTATGTGCTTATTATATGTTTTTGGTGATTAGTATTGTCTTGAGACTAACGTGCCTTGGAAGTTTCTACAACTTACCAAAAAGGGCAAAATTGGTATTTTAAGTTGTGTAGGAACATCATATGGTGAAAAATATTTCAAGTGCATATTATTATCTTGGTTATCATGACAAAGGTGGTATTGTGAGTATTTCTGACCATCGGAGGCATTTCTGGAGTTTTCTCACACCAGGGGTATTTTGGTCATTTTACCCCCAAGGGTATTTTTGGTATTTTCAATCAAGGAATCTCTTGAGCATATTATTATCTTCATTCTGGAGCTGTGTTATTATTATTTTGAATATTATATGGTGATCTTATATCTTATTCTCTCAACCGATGATATTATTGACTATAGCTGGATATGTGACGATTTGAGATGTCACATTCTATTTTCTCTTGAAGACCCTCTTATATATGTTATAAGAGGATATTAATCATCATCTTTTGGAGATTACAAGGTGTCCTTGGTGGAAGATTCATCACAATATGTAAAGGAGAAGAAAGTATGAATTTTGGTGTTACATGTTGACATAATCTTGTCAACACTTATTCATTATTTTTTATTCACAAAATTTGAGTTGGTATACATACATACAACATCCAAAACATCCATAAACAGGTGGAGAAGGTGGTGTACTCATTTTATGAGTTGGAGACAAGAAGACAAACCAAAAGCAAGCTAGTTGGCAAAAGTTGCCAACTTGAAATTTCAAATTTGAATGTAATGGAGACAAGGTTGTTGGAGATGATTATGGAGGTGCTTTATTTCAAAATTCTCAGCCATCACATGGTCTAAAAGTTGGAGAGAATATGCCATCCATTCACACTATAAATAGGAGGCAATGTGAAGAAGAGAAGACACACACTTGAAAGCAAAAATTGAAGATTGTTGTCTTGCTATTTTCTTTTCATATTTTCGTTCATACTTTGTGTAGCTACGGTGTTCCATTTCTAGTTGTTGTCCAGCTACACTATACACACCTTCTTGTGTCTTATTTGTAAGATTGATTAGCCAAATCTATAAGGCTACATCAATAGGTGATAGAGGTGTTGCAACCAAGAGTTGCATAAAGGTGTTCATCCAAGTCTTGAATAGGGTTGGTGTTTAACCCAAGGATCAAGCTTGGTTCTTGCTGTAATTTGGTTCATACCATAGTGAAATCCAAGGAAAGGTGTTCCTTGGGACTGGAGTAGGTCACATTGACCGAACCAGGATAAATTCTCGGTGTTCTTCTCTTGTTTCTTTATTTCTATTTTCTGCCCGTTTTTGACTGCAGTTTTCACACCAGTTCTCACAATTTGAAACAATAGCTAAACATTTTCAAAATTCGTTATTTTTGGTGGAGTTATACTTCAGACTGTTAGCTTTCATTTGCAACAAGAATCACTTGATTTGAGCAAGGAAAAGTTAGTCTTTCAGTCTTTGCAAGATAACTGCTCCAATCTGGCTGCAATCTGATCAGTTTTGAGAAAACTTAAATTCTGTATTTTTCAAGAGTTGGTTAAGGTCAGGGCCTTTTTGAAACTTCATCTACACATCCTAAGGAGTGTTTTGATATAAAGATCAACCTTTTTGGTTGAGTATTCAAAGAGAAACACGTTTTGCAAAATCAGCAACATTCTGTCCAATTCTGTCCAGATTGACCATCAGAATCTTTTTATTTATTTGAAGGGTCAAACGATCTTATTTTTGTCTGATGTTTGGATAGAGTCTTGTTAACTCATTGAAGTTACATTCTGAAAAGTTTCATAATTTTTAGAGTTGTGTACAATTATTTGTGAATTTTTGAAAAACGGGTTCTGAATCTGAGGTGGTTTGAGATTCTGTTTTCAAAGGGGATTTTAACAAAGGGTTGTAGTGTAATTTCCGCTAACCACTATTCACCCCCCCCCCTCTAGTGGTGTTTATTGCAGGTGCACGGTCCAACAACTTGGATCGATCTATGTATCAAATGGATAGATCTATGTGGCTTGGAAATTAAGTTAAGTATTCTGCCAAACATAGATCGATGACATCGATCGATCGATGTTACATCGATCGATCGATGTGTCCTAGATACAGAGACTGATGTCTGACTGGGGACATCGATTGATGTGTCCAGAGTGCAGGGTTCGATGTTGAACTGAGGACATCGATCGATCACATCGATCGATCGATGTCCTGACAGATGTGACTTTTCATGGAAATTCACATCTTTTGTACCAAGAGACATGCCCAATCACTATGCAACCACCTCCAACGTCTTCTTGGAGTTTAAGAGCCTATAAATAGGCTATTAACACCCATTTTGAAGAAAAAAATCTTGCTTCCTATAACACACAAGCATACTATTTTCTTGTTCCATCTCCAAAACACTTTTGCTTTAGAAAGTTCATTGTTTTCTCTATTCTACTTGCTGAGAATAAGAGATAGTTGGCTGTTGTATCCTAGGAGGAAGTTTGCCTATAACCCTGCAGCATTTAGTGGGGGCAAATATTCCTTACGGAAAGTGTATTCTGCACGCCTGAAGCCAAGTTTATTCTTTGTTTGCTCTATTCTTGTTGTCTTGCTTCCTTATTTTAAATAACAATCGTAAGTAATATTTGAAGATGGATTCAAAGACGTTTATGAACCAAGAGAGCATGAAGCTTGATCGTTTCGATGGCACTAATTATCTTCGGTGGAAGGACAA
Source organism: Eustoma russellianum (assembly GCA_036186865.1). NCBI lineage: Eukaryota > Viridiplantae > Streptophyta > Magnoliopsida > Gentianales > Gentianaceae > Eustoma > Eustoma russellianum. The sequence continues at coordinate 10,536,108 of AP025047.1, read as the reverse complement.
AATGTTGTTCCTCCTGACTGCACTTCAGATTGGGTACTGTCTCGACCCAAATCTGAAGGATTTACCAAACCCAAAAGAAGAGGACTCCGAGGAGGTCAAGGCTGCTTGGAGGAAGAGACATGAGGATAATATGCTTTGCCGAGGGCATATCCTCAACAACTTGTCAGATCGTATCTACGATCTGCTCATGGCGACATCATCACCGAAGGAGATATGGAACGCCTTGGAGTTCAAGTACAACAACGAAAAACAAGGCGCAGACAAATTCCAAGTGATGAGGTATTTTAATTTTAAGATGGTTGAAAATATTTCAGTCATGGACCAAGTGCACGAGTTGCAGGTCATTGTGTCCAAACTGAAAGAGTTGGGTGTAGAAGTTTCTGAGGCATTACAAGTAGGAGAAATCATTGCTAAGCTTCCTCCTAGTTGGAATGACTACAGGAAGAAATTACTGCACTCAACCGAATCCTTTTCCCTTGAACAACTTTAAAAGCATCTGCGAATTGAAGAAGAGACAAGGAGTCTTGTAAAGAGACATGTCTCTGAAGATGCACCTAGAGTGCATTATGTCAAAGGGAAAGCAGGGGTTTCGGTTTGAAACAAAAGAAAGAACTCCGATTATTATTGAATTCACTGACAAAGCAGAATCCAAAAAGGGCAAGAGATATTATAATTGTGGTAAGAAAGGACATCTCAAGAAGGACTGTTGGTTTCGTAAGAAACAAAAACAGGGCGGTAATTCTCAGAATGTCAACAATGCGAATATGGTAGACATTGGAACCGATCAACTGGTTGCAATGGTCTCCGGATTGCATGTTGGCATGGTAACAGAACTTCATATGGCTACGAACAAAATCACAAGAGATTGGTGGTTCGATTCGGGTGCAACAGTGCACGTATGCAACAACAAGGATCTATTCAAGACCTACCATGTTGTGGATGATAGCCAGCAGGTTCTTATGGGAAACCGCAGCACCACAAGAGTCTCGGGTAAAGGTAGTATAGAGTTAGACTTTACTTCTGGTAAGAAGTTGTTATTAGTCAACGTACTACATGTACCCGAGATTTCTAAAAATCTTGTTTCTGCTAGTCTTGTTTGTAAGAGTGGATTCAAGATTGTAATGGAGGGGGACAAAATTATATTGTCCAAGAATGGAATCTTTGTTGGCAAGGGTTATGCTTGCGACGGGATGTTTAAACTAAGTATCAATAAATATTCCGATGTTTCTGTTTACTCTGTTGATTCTTCTTTTTCATTGTGGCATGATAGACTTGCACATGTTAGTAATACCACTATTAAGTTCATGTCTAAGCATGCCTTTATTTCTTGTAAAGATAAAAATGAAAGAACATGTGAAGTATGCATACAAGCAAAGATGACTAAGAAGCCGTTTCCGAAAATAGAACGGAAAACTGAACTCTTAGAACTTGTTTATTCGGATATTTGCGAATTGAATGGAGTTTTAACCCGATGTGGCAATCGATATTTCATTACATTCATTGATGATGCCTCTAGATATACTTATGTATATTTACTAAGGCATAAAGATGAAGCCTTTGACATGTTCAAAGTCTATAAAATGGAAGTCGAAAATCCAAAGTCTATAAAATGGAAGTCGAAAATCAATCGGGATTGAGAATCAAAGTTCTAAGGAGTGATCGTGGTGGTGAATACTTTCCTTTTGAATTTAATCAATTCTGTGAGGAGAATGGTATCATACACCAGAAAAGTGCTCCATACACTTCCCAACAGAACGGTTTGGCTGAAAGAAAGAATAGAAGTTTAGTTGACATGCTAAATGCAATGTTAATAAACTCTGGTTTGCCAAAGAATTTGTGAGGAGAAGCCTTGTTAACAGCTTGTCATATTCATAATAGAATTCCTTCTAAAAAGTTTAAGGTTTCTCCATATGAATTATGGAAGAAACGAAAACAAATCTAAGTTATCTTAGAGTTTGGGGTTGTCTAGCCTATTATAGAGTTCCGGATCCAAAGAGGACTAAGTTGGGGCCAAGAGCTCTTAAAGGTGTCTTTATTGGATATGCCGAAAACTCTAAAGCGTATAGGATTCTAGATTTAGAATCCAATGTGGTTGTTGAATCTAGAGATGTTGAATTTCTTGAGAATAAGTTCTTGAGAATAGATTCAAATCAAAGTTCAACAAGTGAGAATTTGAATGAACCTATTGTTGGAGATTTCTCCAATGATCCTTCTAGTGCTGATGAACAAAATCAAAATTCTCCAACTGTGGTTAGGAGAAGTCAGCGTGCTAGAAAGGAAAAGTATTTACATCCGGACTTCATTTCTTCGCAATCTATTACTTTCTTAGTTGAAGGTAATAGGACAAAGGTGTTTAATCAAACACCTATTGTACTAAGCGTTGAAGATGATCCAAAATCCTATAAGGAGGCAATGCAATCGAGAGATGCATCATTTTGGAAGGAAGCTATTGATGATGAGATGAATTTGTTATTGTCTAACAATACGTGGATTCTCGCTGATTTGCCTCCAAGTTCCAAAGCTATTGGATGTAAATGGGTATTTCGAAGGAAATACAATACGGATGGTTCACTTCAAACTTTCAAGGCTAGATTAGTAGCCAAAGGCTTTAGACAACGAGAAGGGATAGACTATTTTGACACATATGCTCCTGTAGCAAGAACAACATCCATTAGAGTGTTGATGGCATTAGCATCCATTAATAACTTGGTTATTCATCAAATGGATGTTAAGACTGCATTTCTCAATGGTGATTTAAGCGAAGAGGTTTATATGGAACAACCGGAAGGTTTTGTACTTCCAGGGAATGAGCACAAAGTGTGCAAATTGATAAGGTCATTGTATGGATTGAAACAAGCACCAAAACAATGGCATGAAAAGTTTGACACTATTATTTTGAAGGGTGGTTTCCGACATAATGGTGCAGATAAGTGCGTATATTCCACGTTTACAGACAAATATGGTGTCATTATTTGTTTGTACGTGGATGATATGCTTATTATCGGTACTAATATGGAAGGAGTTAATGAGACTAAGAAGTATTTAACTTCACAATTCCAAATGAAAGATTTGGGTGAGGTAGATACTATCTTAGGAATAAAGGTGTCCAAACATAGTGGGGGTTTTGCTCTTTGTCAATCTCATTACATAAACAAAGTGTTGAATAAGTTCAAACACTTGGAGATCAAAGAAGCAAACACTCCGTTCGATGCCTCATACAAATTGACTGGACATACCGGTAGAGCGATAGCTCAATTGGAATATGCTAGTGCAATTGGTAGTTTAATGTATGCTATGCATTACACTAGACCGGATATTGCCTTTGCGGTGTGTAAATTATCGAGGTATACTAGTAATCCTAGTATAGACCATTGGAAGGCAATTGGGCGAGTACTTGGGTACTTGAAAAAGACTATGGATTATGGATTGTTCTATAGTAATTTTCCAGCTGTGTTAGAAGGTTATACTGATGCTAGTTGGTTAACTAGTGTTGGTGATAACAAATCTACTATGGGTTGGATATTTACGTCGGGTGGTGGTGCTGTTTCTTGGGCTTCAAAGAAACAGACATGCATAACTCATTCTACGATGGAATCCGAATTCGTAGCACTGGGATCTGCAGGTAAAGAAGCGGAATGACTGAGAAATCTATTGTTGGATATAGAGTTGTGGCCACAACCGATGTCAGCCATTTCTTTACACTGTGATAGCCAAGCAACGATGTCTAGAGCTTATAGTAAAATCTATAATGGAAAATCTAGACATGTCAGCCTTAGGCATGATTATATAAGGCAGTTAATAATGGATGGTGTAATAGCCATTGCATACGTTAGATCCTGTAATAACCTGGCGGATCCGTTAACAAAGAGTCTATCAAAAGACTTGGTACAGAGTACATCTTTAGGGATAGGATTGAGACGTATGAGATAAGTTCACTTGTGATAGAAACCCAACCTTGTCTAGCATACCACTAGCCAAAGGTTCAATGGGTAACAACAAGTCACAAAGTGAGGTATTAAAGCACTATGATTGATCTTTAAAGAATCAAGCCGCACGACATTGATCTTTAAAGTATTGGAACGTTAGTGTTAAAGGAGGGTGAGTGTTAAAACACTCTTAATGACGAGTTAAGAGGATTTATCTTAATTGTCACCTATATGAACATAGGAAGTGGTGCCGCTTCGACAAGCAATGATCTTGAAATGTTCATGAATACTAGGGGTAGCACAAGGCCATAAAGTGCGGTTTAAAATGGACTTCGGTTGAGAGTGTGGTTTCAAGTGTATAATGTTTCCGGTTCTAACACATAGGAATCTGATTCAAGGCTTTTTAGCTATCGTGATTTCGTTAGAGCTTTGAAATGTTATACTAATAAGAGGTTCAAATCGAAAGATACTTCTTAAATGCATGAAATGTCATAAGTTGCTTTACAAACTAAGTGGGGGATTGTTATAATAGTTTGTAAAAGCAAGCAATGGAATGAAGAGTGTGTGTTTTGAGATCAAAGATGGAGGTGAAATGGTGTTGGAATAAGCAAGAATAGCTTGACTCATGACTTGGATCGATCCATGTATCAAATGGATAGATCTATGTGGCTTGGAAATGAAGTTGAGTATTCTGCCGGACATAGATCGATGACATCGATCGATCGATGTTACATCGATCGATCGATGTGTCCTGGATACAGAGACTGATGTCTGACTGGGGACATCGATCGATGACATCGATCGATCGATGTCACATCGATCGATCGATGTGTCCAGAGTGCAGGGTTCGATGTTGAACTGAGGACATCGATCGATCACATCGATCGTTCGATGTCCTGACAGATGTGACTTTTCATGGAAATTCACATCTTTTGCACCAAGAGACATGCCCAATCACCATGCAACCACCTCCAACGTCTTCTTGGAGTTTAAGAGCCTATAAATAGGCTATTAACACCCATTTTGAAGAAAAAAAAATATTGCTTCCTATAACACACAAGCATACTATTTTCTTCTTCCATCTCCAAAACACTTTTGCTTTAGAAAGTTCATTGTTTTCTCTATTCTACTTGCTGAGAATAAGATATAGTTGGCTGTTGTATACTAGGAGGAAGTTTGCCTATAACCCTGCAGCATTTAGTGGGGGCAAATATTCCTTACGGAAAGTGTATTCTGCACGCCTGAAGCCAAGTTCATTCTTTGTTTGCTCTCTTCTTGTTGTCTTGCTTCCTTATTTTAAATAATAGACTATATATACGTGTGTGTGTATCTCTTTGAAATCGGTTTTGGTTTGTACATTCTATGTCAATATTCTACTGAGTTCTTACTCTTTAGCTACTGATTTACGTAGGTGCTATAAATATTTTAATCATTTTTTCTGTGATGTTCATGAATGGTTCAGAATATTCCAAATATTCTAATCCTTGGACAGTTGGGGCACTGCCATGAAACACTTCGTCTTGATTCATATAGACATTACATACATATATATACATACATACATATATATACATATGTGTGTGTGTGTGTATATATATATACATCTTTTGAAGGCCACTAGTCCATTTGTATACATACATACATATATATATATACATATATATATACATACATATATATATACATAGTATATATATATATGTATACATCTTTTGAAGGCCACTAGTCCATTTGTATACATACATACATATATATACACACACATATATATACATACATGTATATATACATATATATATGTATATGTATATATATATATATGTGTATATATTTATATACACACACATACATACATATATATGTATGTATGTGTATATATATATACATATATATACATATATACATATATATATATATATATATGTATATATATATGTATATACATCAAGTCGAAATGGCAAACATACTTTCACAATCTTTTCAACGGCAGTAGTGCAGACTACGAAGAACGAGAAAGCACCACTAACCATCAACGACAACATAAGCACTCCGACTGCCAGAACATCACACAAGGAGAGGTGATGAGAGCACTGAAGAAGATGGGAAGAGCTAAAGCGGTCGGCCTAGATAACATACCCATTGAGGCGTGGAAGCATTTAGGAGAGGAAGGGGTCCAATGGCTAACTGCTCTGTTCAATCATATTTACAAAACAGGAAAGATGCCAGATGAGTGGAGAAAGAGTGTCGTGGTCCCCCTATATAAGAACAAAGGAGACGTACAGTGTTGTGGGAACTATAGAGGGATTAAGTTGCTAAGTCATACCATGAAGTTATGGGAGAGAATAATCGACACTCGGATTAGGAGAGAAACTCAGGTTACGGTGAATCAATTTGGTTTTATGCCAGGAAGGTCAACTACGGAAGCAATACACATTCTCAGGAGATTAATGGAGAAGTATAGGGAGAAGAAGCGCGATTTACACATGGTTTTCCTTGATCTTGAAAAAGCATATGATAGTGTGCCGCGTAGCCTGATATGGAATAGTCTGGAAGCAAGAGGGATCCATGTCAAGTATATAGACATAATTAGAGATATGTATGCTAGGACAAAAACAACCGTTCGTACTGTTGTGGGGAATACAGACTTCTTTCCGGTGGAGGTCGGTCTCCATCAAGGGTCTGCGTTGAGTCCATTTCTTTTCGCGGTTGTCCTTGACGAGTTGTCAAAGCCGATACAGGAGGCAGTTCCGTGGTGTATGCTTTTTGCTGACGATATTGCATTAGTAGCAGAAAGTAGACATACCCTGAGTACAAGAGTGGAGCAGTGGAGAGATATTTTAGAGAGAAAAGGCTTAAAGATTAGCCGTTCTAAGACCGAGTATCTGCACTGTGACTTCAGCGGCGTAGCAGACAGTGAGGATAACCAACTCACCATTGATGGTCAAATGGTACCGCATGTAAGCAAGTTTAAGTACCTAGGATCATTTTTGCAGCAGAATGGCGACATAGATAATGATGTAGCACATCGAGTTCAAGCAGGCTGGTGTAGATGGAGGGCGGCCTCAGGGGTGCTGTGTGATAAAAATTTTCCAACTAAATTAAAGGGAAAATTTTATAGGGTGGCAGTACGACCGGCAATGCTATATGGGACAGACTGCTGGGCCGTCAAGAAGTCACGACTACAGAAGATGGAAGTGGCGGAAATGAAAATGTTAAGATGGATGTGTGGGCATACAAGGGTAGACCGGATCAGAAACGAGGTGTTTCGGGAAAGGTTAGGCGTGGCTAGTATAGCCGATAAGATAAGGGAGGGGAGATTAAGATGGTTTGGGCATGTCAAGCGGAGACAGACAACAGCGTCGGTCAGAGCAATTGAAAGCCTAATTGTAGAAGGAAACAGGAGTAAAGGCAGACCCAAACTGACTTGGGATGAGCAGATAAGACACGACTTACTAGATTTGAACCTCTCTGAGGACATGGTCCAGGATAGGAGTTTATGGAGACATAAGATTAAGGTTAACGAGGTATAAGTCATATATAGGGGTACTTTAGAGTATATGTAGGGACATAGATAGGCGTAGACACGATCTACGCTTTAGGTTAACTGCCTACTTGGTGGCATATATTTTACTGTTGTTTTACATTACATGTACATATATACGTGATGTGTATTTTAATATCGAAAGATCTTTATTTGTATTTCTCGAATTTACTCACTAACACACTAGCACAACATATCCCTATTATCATGTCATTTATGCAGGTAGAGCCGGGGGTCTCACTGGAAGCAGACTCTCGATCCCTTGGGATAGAGGTATTGTCTGCCTACCACTTACCCTCCCCAGACCCTGACGATAGCTTTTGTTGTCGTTGGGATATACTGGGTATGGATGATGATGATGATGATGATATATATATATATCTTTTGAAGGCCACTGGTCCATTTGATAGAAACTAGTGTCTTTCCAGAAGCTACAGACGCTAAAAATGCATGAGACTTCAAACTATGGTCCTGTAAGACCAAAAAGAAAGGCGTCAGGGTCGACTGCGATGATCAAATCAGTATATGTGGGAGAAGGAGAAAGTAGCTTTTAATGAATATCAAACTGGGTAAGCAAGAAATATTCTTTTTTTGCTGAATTGATAAATTGATCTCTTAATAAATCGATGTGTAATTCCTAGGTGATAACGAAAATGTGTCATAAAGATACGCATCTGCCATAGAAGTCGATCAAAGTGTCTTGCATGTTACAGATTTGAACCATGTAGATTGAATTTCATTATAGTACAATTTATGCTTCTTTAATCTGTCAATAAAATTATAAGGATTAAGTTGATAGGTTCTGTATCTATAAATAGAAATCTCCAACATATCATGTTATTTGTTTTAATTTTATTCACAAAACACTAACCATAAATGTTAGATTATAAAATGTTTTGATGATATAAAAAGATGTTTTAAAAGAACTAAGATGGAATTTCACACCTTAAGTTTGAAGCAAATTGAGAAAAACATGTGCGAGACGTAAATCTCTCATGGATCGGTTGAAGTATACATCAGTCCCTCAGGAGGCACATGGCTCGTTCCGTGTGAAGTTTGATAAATGTTTGAGCTCTTAGATTCACGTCATACTCTCAGCCAAGAGACGTGGATCGATCAACGTATAACTGAGAGACGTCGATCTCTCAGCTTAAGGTATGTCGATCGATCGACATACATCTGAGAGACGTCGATCTCTCAGCTAAGAGTACGTCGATCGATCGACGTACATCTGAGAGACGTCGATCTCTCAGCCTAAAGACGTCTATCGATCGACGTCATTCTGAGAGACGTCGATCTCTCAGCCAGGCAGACATCGATCGATCGACGTCATTCTGGGAGACGTCGATCTCTCAACTCTGGCACGTAGATCGATCAACGTCTCCAGGATTCAAATATTTTCAAACGTTGGAACAAAATCCAAGGGAGATCTATGATATTTTCTCTCTCCAATCTTGCTCAAATTTCTTGTGGACTTTAACCCAACATACTACATGCTTCCTTGACTATTTTAACCATGTCTAAGATTCTCTAGGGTGGCTATTCAAGATCAAATCATTCCATAGGGTGGCTAAAGACTATTTGGGCATTATCTTGACATTTTTGAAGATGTAGACTTGGTGGTGAGCCTCAAAAACGTGGTCAACTTTATCTATAAATAGAAGAGGCTTGGATGAAGCAATCACACACTTTCAACATCATCTAGCTTCATCTTCCATTGTTGTATAGTTATCTCATACTTGTAAATTTGCTTAAAGCTTGTTTAGCTTTTCTTTGTTCTTCATTGTTGTATATTGAGAGAAAGTGAGTCAAGCACAAGAGGAACCATAAATATTTGATCTCTTGCTTGTGCTTAGACTTGTGAGAAAGTGTGAACCTTACTATATTTCTTCAACCCACTGTGAGAAGTTCTTGAGGGAACTTTTGTTGAAGTAGTGAGGAAGAGCTGTAGTTGCTGTAGTTGCACAAGTGTGTTTTGTACAAGAAGTTGCTGTTGTTGTTGCTTAAACTAAGGTGTTAGTGTAAGAGTTGCTGTGGTTGTTCTTATTGTTCATAATAAGAAGAGTAGTTTTTGAAAATCCACTTTGGCGACAAAGTGGTAGTGGAGTAGAATCATTTACGATTTGAACCACTCTATATCCGGTGTACTCATTCACTGTTTCTCATCTTCCATTCTTGCTCTGATTTTGAATATCTTTCGAGTTGAGCCAAACGAGAAAATTCCGCAAAAGAGCCAAACACTCTATTCACCCCCCTCTAGAGTGTATTTCGGACCTAACAATTGGTATCAGAGCCTAACCTTGATTGCTTGGCCTATCTTTGCAAGTAGCAAGGTTAAAGATCATGGCAATGACAACCTCAACCTCTTCATCTCCTAAGCCTACTGCACTATTTTCCAGATCAAACACTAAAGCACCTATGTTTGATGTCCAAAATTATTCTTTGTGGAAATTTCGAATGATCAATCACTTGAAAGGCTGTGGATTTGATATATGGAGAGCCATTGTCAAAGGAATTGAAGTTCCTATGATTACCAACTCAAAAGGAGAATCAATATTCAAAGATGAGGATGACTACACTGATGAAGAAAAGATAAGATTTGCCATTAATGGCAAAGCATTTGATATTCTCTCAAGTGCTCTCACCACCACCGAGCTTATAAGACTTCAAGGTCTTGAAACAGCCCATGAGGCATGGAAAAGGCTTGAAATGATACATGAAGGAACTGAGCAAGTAAGAATGGCCAAACGACTTATGCTCATGAAGGAGTATGAGATATTTGGAATGAAAAGCGGTGAAAAGATTGAGGAGACAATCGATCGATTCACACGAATAGTGAATCAACTCTCCATGGTGGAAAGAAAATCTCAAATGAAGACCTTGTCTCAAAACTCCTCAACTCTTTGCCAAGAGAATGGACACCCAAAGTCACTGCCATCACCGAATCAAAGAATCTCAAGACTCTTACCCTTGATGAGCTATCCGGTGATCTTCTTACTCATGAAATTCTTATTGATGAACAAAATAGGATGAACCCTATCAAGCCCACACAAACATCACACAAAGGATTGGTGGTAGAGTCCGATGAATCGGATGAGGAAGTTGCCATTCTAGTAAGAAAATTTAGAAGAATGGCAACTAGAAATAAAGCTCAAGCAAGAAAGTTCTTCAAAAGACCATCTAAAGAAAAGGAAGCAAGTGAAAATTGCTATAGATGTGGTCGACCCGGTCATTTCATTGCCGATTGTCACGTAAAAGAGCCTCAAAAGCAAGAGAAGAAGGTCTTTCCTCAAAAGAAGAAAGCCCTCAATGCGGAGGTAACCACGTGGGATGATCTTCTTTCAGAATCGGAAGGAGAAGAAAGTGAAGATCAAGGTGTTGGACTTGTTGCAATGGTTGACAATTCAAAGATTCAACATACTTGTCTTATGGCAATTGAAGATGATCTTGAGGTAAATTCTAACCCTTCAAATTTTCATGATGACATAGGAGATTTGCAAGATGACTTTGAAAAATTGAATCTAAAATATAAGCATTTGAAGAAAGAGTTCAAGAAATGCATCTTAGAAATTAAGATCTTGCATGACAAGAATATTTTGATGTTTCAAGAGCATGACATCATACTCACCATGCATAAAACCGTAGCTCTTGAAAATGTAGAAATTAGAAAAGAATGTGAGAAACTAAAGTTAGACTTACAAAGACTAACAAATGGTAAAAACAATTTAGACATACTACTTGGAAATCAAAGAATTGGAAATGATAAATCCGGTTTAGGATTTAATTCATCATCTTCTTCTATTAAACCCAAGTCCTTAAAGAAAAAGGCAAATAATAGAAAAACACAACGAAACTCATCACCCTCTAAACCAAAGCATGTACCCACTTGTTTTCATTGCAACAAACTAGGACATGTGAAGAAAGCATGTAGAGCTAGATTTGCAAGCACATATGTTTGGAAGCCTAAGGGTCGACAAACTAACCCTAAAGGACCCAATCATCAAAGGGTACCAATGCATACATCTTTTGGTTTTGTAGGCTCTCAAGATAAATGGAGTAGCCAAAGAAGAAGGAACCAAATGGCTTATGGACAGTGGATGTTCAACACACATGACCGGAGACAAAACGTTGTTAACCAAGCTCAAGCTCCAAGATGATGGAACATGGGAGAGTCAAAATCCTTGGACATGGAGAAATTGGTAACTCTTCTTTTACTATTAATAATGTATTATATGTAGAAGGGCTTAAGTATAATTTGATTAGTGTTAGCCAACTATGTGATGCTAATTTTCAAATTGAATTTGTGAAAAGAAAATGTGCTGTGAAAAAGAATGATAAGATTGTTTTTGAAGCTATACGTAAAAATGATGTTTACAAATTTAGCACACATGATTTGATATCACAAAATGTTTCTTGCCTAGTTGCCAAAAATGATTTGACTCAAATATGGCATAGACGACTTGGACATATTAGTTTTAAAAATTTTAAAGATATTTGCAAAAATGAAAAAGTCCAAGGTCTTCCAAAATTGAATTTCGAAAACCATGGCTTATGTGACACTTGTCAAAAGGCAAAACTTGTTAAAACAAGTTTCAAGCCCAAAAGTGAAATCTCTACCGCCAAACCTCTACAATTGCTTTATATGGATTTGTATGGGGATATTGGTACGGCAAGTCTAAGTGGAAAACATTACACCTTTGTGGTGGTAGATGACTTCTCTACGTACACTTGGGTAATGTTCTTAGCTAAAAAGATTGATGCATGCCAAGAATTTATAAAGCTTTGTAAGAGATTAGAAAACCAAAGAGAGGACACAATTAAGGAAATTAGAAGTGATAGAGGTGGTGAGTTTGATGGAGAATTTCAAGAATTTTGTGTATCCAAAGGGTATGGACACAATTTCTTAGCTCCAAGAACTCCCCAACAAAATGGTGTTGCGGAAAGAAAAATAAAACACTTCAAGAAATGAGTAGAGCCATGCTAAACGAATTTGAGCTACCCAAGTATTTTTGAGCCGAAGCGGTAAATACCGCTTGTCATGTGATCAATAGAGTTTATTTGAGACCATTTCTCAAAAAGACTCTTTATGAGCTTTGGAAGGGTAGAGTACCAAATATTGGTTATTTCAAGGTATTTGGTTGTAAGTGCTTTATACTTCACACCAAAGATAACTTGGATAAACTCGACTTCAAAGCGGACGAAGGAATCTTTATGGGTTATGCTCAAAATAGCAAGGCATTTAGAGTATATAATAAAACAAGCATGAAAGTTGAAGAATCAATTCATGTCAAGTTTAGTGAACTCAACGAGGATAAATCAAACATTAATGATGATAGTGATGATGAAATAATTGAAGTAAGCTATATAGAGAAATTTGAGAATCCAAAAGGTAATATTGTTATTGACCTTAGGATTGATCCCCTTGAACCTAAGGTTGAAGATGAAGAAGTAGGAGGAGATACCTCAAATTTACCGGATTCATATAAGTATAGGAAAGATCACCCTAAAGAATTGATATTAGGAGAAACTAGCCAAGGCATAATGACTAGGAGAAAATTCAATGAAAATGCTTTCATTTCACAAGTTGAACCTAAAAATATAAAGGAGGCAATAAATGATGAAGATTGGATATTAGCTATGCAAGAAGAATTAAATCAATTTGAAAGAAGTGATGTTTGGGAATTAGTTGCTAAACCTAGTGATCATCCCGTAATTGGCACTAAATGGGTATTTAGAAATAAAATGGATGATAAAGGAAACATCACTAGAAACAAGGCTAGGTTAGTAGCTCAAGTCTATAGGCAAGAAGAAGGCATAGACTATGATGAGACCTTTGCCCCCGTAGCTAGGTTAGAAGCTATTAGGATGTTATTAGCATATGCATGCTATAAGGATTTCAAACTATATCAAATGGATGTGAAATCTGCATTCTTGAATGGAATAATTCAAGAAGAGGTCTATGTGGCTCAACCTCCGGGGTTTGAAAATCATGATTATCCAAATCATGTTTTCAAACTCAAAAAGGCCCTTTATGGACTTAAACAAGCTCCTAGGGCTTGGTATGATAGATTAAGTAACTTCCTACTTGAGAATGAGTTTTCAAGAGGAAAAGTCGACACTACTCTTTTTATTAAAGAACAAGGAAACCATCAATTGCTTGTTCAAATTTATGTGGATGATATCATATTTGGTGCTACTAATGATTCTCTTTGTGAGCATTTTGCAAAATTGATGGAAGGAGAATTTGAAATGAGCATAATGGGCAAACTCAACTACTTTCTTGGTCTTCAAATCAAGCAAACTCAAGATGGAGTATATATATCTCAAACAAAGTATACTAAGGATTTGCTCAAGAAGTACAAATTTGAGGATGGAAGAAGTGTGAGCACTCCGATGAGCACAAGTACAAAGCTTGACAAAGACGAAAAAAGAAAGCCGGTTGAGGTAACAAAATATAGGGGTATGATTGGTAGTTTACTTTATTTAATTGCTAGTAGGCCGGATATTTTGCATGCTGTGTGCTTATGTGCTAGATTTCAAAGTATGCCTAAGGAATCGCATTTAATTGCCATTAAACGCATCTTTAGGTATTTAAAAGGAACTTTGAACTTTGGGTTGTTTTATCCCAAAAATAGTTGTTTTGATCTGAGAGGATATAGTGACTCCGACTATGCCGAAAATCTTGTTGATAGGAAAAGCACCTCCGGGACATGTCAATTCCTTGGAGATTGCTTAGTTTCTTGGAGAACCAAGAAACAAAATAGTGTGTCACTTTCAACGGCGGAATCCGAATATGTATCGTCCGCTTCGTGTTGTGCACAACTACTTTGGATGATCAACACCTTGAACGATTACAATGTTAAGTTTGATAAGGTTCCCATCCTATGTGACAACACATCGGCCATAAGTATAGCACAAAATCCGGTTCATCATAGTAGAACAAAACACATTGAAGTAAGGCATCACTTCATAAGAGATTGCATCCAAAAAGGATTGGTATCCGTTGAATTTGTCCCAACAAGTGACCAACTAGCGGATATATTCACGAAATCTCTTCCCACTGAGACATTTGAGTCTATTAGGACAAGATTGAGGATGATAAACATTAGTTAGAGGAATAAAAAATTGAAAATCTCAAAATAGGTATACGTCGAACGATCGACGTATCAAAACAAGAGATCAACGTATGTCGATATCTGACATCGATCGATCGACGTACGTCGAACTCAGACGTCGATCGATCGACGTCGTCGAAATCTGAAGCTATAAAATCTGTCAAAAACGCGAAATCCTCCTCATTTGCAAACACTTCCATCAGCGAAACCCTACAAAACAGGCGCCTCCCTTTTCCAAAAACATTTTTCTCTTCAATTTCATCTCTAAATCAAGATCTAACTCATCTCTGCTCTTGATTCTTGAGTTTCTCTCTTGAATTCCTCAAATTTAAACCTAAAATTCTCAATCTCTCAAGCCTTAAAAGTCTTAAACATGTCTTCAAGGAGCAAAAATACAATCAAAAGGCCAAGATCTTCTAGGGGTGGAGGAGAAGGTTCAAGCTCCTCTCAAGGACAATCTTCTCAACCTAGGATGAAACAATCTATGGACATGAGTCAAGGGCGTGTTCTTGCCGGGATTAGAAGTGAGCTAACTCTCTCCAATTTCCCTTGGATCAAAGCCAAAGATGCCAAGGAGGCTTTGACGGAACCCTTTCCCCTGGGGAAAATAAGGTATATAACTAGACACTCTCAGATTTTATATGATAAATGGGACGATGATGAAAGAGCGACCATCCCACTCAAGTTGCTTAGAATAAATGATATTATAAGAAATAATGAACTAAGCCCAATCATTGAGTGGTTAGATGTTCAAGAATGGAGGAGTATATGGAATGAGAATGAGATGTCAAAAATGTCCACTAGGTATACTCGACTTTTTTGTGCAAATTTGTGGATTGAATACATAAATAACCTTCCTTTAGCTGCTAAATGGAAAGTATCTGAAGATGAAGTGAAGACTTTCTTAGGCTTCCATCCTAGTAAAAACACAAATGATATGCCTTTAGTGTATCGTACCCTTCTGGCCATTGTTACATTTTGTATCAATGGTAAATCCGCAAAATTGCCTAGTAACCTTGACTTCTACATAGCATACCGAATAGCTAACCGTGAGAAGGTTAACTTTGGGGAGCTTTTCATGACAAATGTTATAGAAGCCGCAACCAAACAAAACAAGGCCCTACCCTATAGTAACCTTATTTATAGGATGCTTGTTAAGTCGGGTATTCAGGTAGATGACACGGATATTGACAATATTACGCACAAAGACTTCTATGATAAAGTCAACATCCAACAAATACTGAAGTCTAGAAAAGAAGCGATGAGGAGAGAACAAGAGGAGGAAGCAAGGGAAGAAGAAGAAGAGTTTCCGGATGAGGCACCCATTCCTGAACCGGATACTCAACAAGAACCAAGTAGCTTGAGCTCCAATGTCCCAGAACTTCAAGCTCAAGTTACTAGTCTTCAGCAGGAGGTCGGTGAGCTAAAGGGCAAAGTGTCCATGCATGAATCAAGATTTGCCAAGCTCAAGGCAAAAATGAAAGCATGCATTCCTGGAATCACGTTTTCTTCAGATGAAGACTAGGGTGTTTGTTTTAGCTTGCTTCTTGTTCTAGCTTAGTATGTGTTGTTAATTGTAAAACTTGACTGTTTATTTGATTTTATGAAGTATTGTTGCTTATTTTTGATGCTTTCAAAAAGGGGGAGAAAATGGCTGTTGTTGGTTGTTGCTTGGAGCTGTTGATGCTTGATTTATTGCATGATTTGTTGCTTGGTTTATTACATGATGAGATTGCTTGAGGGAAATATTTTTTTTGGTAGCTGGAAAAATGAGGTAAAACTGGAAATTGGATATTAAAAAGAAAATGAGCATAAAGAGTTATTGATGCATGTTTGAGAAAGTTGGGATATGTTTGGTTGAGAGGAGCAAATTTTAAAGAGAAGCATTTTGATTGGAGTTGTAAAATCTTGTTCACATTGACTACTACGGAAGGTATAAAGTGCATACACTTAGGGGGAGATTGATATTTTTCAAGTTTGAAACATTCAAATAGTTAAACTAAAGCAAAAACATCTTTTAGAATCTTGGTTTTGAAATCATCAAAAAGGGGGAGATTGTTAGATTATAAAATGTTTTGATGATATAAAAAGATGTTTTAAAAGAACTAAGATGGAATTTCACACCTTAAGTTTGAATCAAATTGAGAAAAACATGTGCGAGACGTAAATCTCTCATGGATCGGTTGAAGTATACATCAGTCCCTCAGGAGGCACATGGCTCGTTCCGTGTGAAGTTTGATAAATGTTTGAGCTCTTAGATCCACGTCATACTCTCAGCCAAGAGACGTGGATCGATCGACGTATAACTGAGAGACGTCGATCTCTCAGCTTAAGGTATGTCAATCGATCGACATACATCTGAGAGACGTCGATCTCTCAGCTCTCTGAGAGACGTCGATCTCTCAGCCTAAAGACGTCGATCGATCGACGTCATTCTGAGAGACGTCGATCTCTCAGCCAGGCAGACGTCGATCGATCGACGTCATTCTAGGAGACATCGATCTCTCAGCTCTGGCACGTAGATCGATCGACGTCTCCAGGATTCAAAAATTTTCAAACGTTGGAACAAAATCCAATGGAGATCTATGATATTTTCTCTCTCCAATCTTGCTCAAATTTTTTGTGGACTTTAACCCAACATACTACATGCTTCCTTGACTATTTTAACCATGTCTAAGATTCTCTAGGGTGGCAATTCAAGATCAAATCATTCCATAGGGTGGCTAAAGACTATTTGGGCACTATCTTGACATTTTTGAAGATTGAGACTTGATGGTGAGCCTCAAAAACATGGTCAACTTTATCTATAAATAGAAGAGGCTTGGATGAAGCAATCACACACTTTCAACATCATGTAGCTTCATCTTCCATTGTTGTATAGTTCTCTCATACTTGTAAATTTGCTTAAAGCTTGTTTAGCTTTTCTTTTTTCTTCATTGTTGTATATTGAGAGAAAGTGAGTCAAGCACAAGAGGAACCATAAATATTTGATCTCTTTCTTGTGCTTAGACTTATGAGAAAGTTTGAACCTTACTATATTTCTTCAACCCACTATAAGAAGTTCTTGAGGGAATTTTTGTTGAAGTAGTGAGGAAGCAAGAAGTTGTTCTTGCTAAGAGCTGTAGTTGTTGTAGTTGCACAAGTGTGTTTTGTGCAAGAAGTTGCTGTTGTTGTTGCTTACACTAAGGTGTTAGTGTAAGAGTTGCTGTGGTTGTTCTTATTGTTCATAATAAGAAGAGTAGTTGTTGAAAATCCACTTTGGCAACAAAGTGGTAGTGGAGTAGAATCATTTACGATTCGAACCACTCTATATCCAGTGTACTCATTCACTGTTTCTCATCTCCCATTCTTGCTCTGATTTTGAATATCTTTTGAATTGAGCCAAACGAGAAAATTCTGCAAAAGAGCCAAACACTCTATTCACCCCCCCCCCCTCTCTAGAGTGTATTTCGGACCTAACATTAAATATATTGTCTGATCTACTATTTTAAGAGTTGACAACAAATGCATGGGTGTATTTTCAAAACGTTGATTGCACTTAGACCCCTGCGGTTTGGCTTAATTCTAAAAACCTCTCCTCTCGTTTGGAATTATACATTTACCTCCCCTATAGTTTGGGTTAAAAACGCACGGCCAATTTCCGACAAAACCACAGGGAGTAAACATGCCGGAAATCAGCCGGTGCGTTTTTAACTCAAACCATAAGAGAGGTAAATGTATAATTCCAAACGAGAGGGGAGGTCTTTGGAATTAAATAAACCACAGGGGGTATAAGTGTAACTTTCTCTAAAAAGACAAATTTTATGTTTCATTAAATTCTATTCAATTTTATTTGCATGCATATATATATATATATATATATATATATATATATATATATATATTTATTTTCTATTCAGTTAAATTCTATTCAATTTTATGTTTCATTAAATTCTATTCAATTATATATATATGTATATATAACACATATATATACTATTTAGTTTTTATTCAGTTCTATTCACTTAATAAAACACATACGTATTAATGTCTTTAATATAAAAAGAACAAATTTTATTTTTCATTCATTTAGATTCAGTTATATATGCATATATGTATATGCATGCATATATATATATATAAGCATTCATGGATTGAATATCGTTATTATCTCTAATTTTCATTAGGCAAGCGCAAAGGAAAAGTTACACTTAAACCCCCTGTGGTTTATTTAATTCCAAAGGCCTCCCCTCTCGTTTGGAATTATACATTTACCTCCCTTATGGTTTGGGTTAAAAATGGACCGGCTGATTTCCGGCATGTTTACCCCTTGTGGTTTTGCCGGAAATTAGCCGGTGCGTTTTTAACCCAAACTATAAGGGAGGTAAATGTATAATTCCAAACGAGAAGGGAGGTTTTTGGAATTAAGCCAAACCGCAGGGGGTCTAAGTGTAATTTTCCCTTTCATTTATCCATTACAATATTCTGTATACCTGCTTCCATCTTTGTTCGTGCTTCAAGTTAATCCAGTTCGTAAAAAATGTGCTTATAGGAAACCTAAATCAACTTGGATTCAGGTTCTCCATACCTTTCCCTCCCTAACTCTACTAATCAAGCCATACTCAATCAAAACAGATCGCTTTGGAACTTAGAAGACTATCTTCCTTATTGTTCCATTGCCTTTCCTGGCCAAATAGCCAAAACACATATTCGTGCTCCTAGTGCCTATGTCGTAACCATCTACCAATAGGGCTATGTTAGAAACAGGAATCTCTGAAATCAAAAACAACGAATTGACCATACAGTTAGTCATTTTGTAGAAGAACAGCATTGGCACTCAACCAACAAATGCTAGTTCTGAGGTTCGTCACTCGGATTCAAAATCAGTGGTGACAATTACTCACTATGGGGTACACTTATCAAGAAGGCCGTTGGAGGGTGGTTGGAAACAACATCTTACGGGTGTACCCCCACCTCCGGCCATAACTAATCATACATTCTCGCAATAGGAACAAAGTGATCATCTTGTGTTTACCTAGCTTAATCCAAATATTGAACCAAGTCTGGTAAACAATATGTCTCAGTACCCTATAGCAAAATGCTTTGGGGTGGACTTGAAACCGCATATGAGTCTGGCATTGATGTCCTTCAGGTGTTTGACCTTTACAGGAAGACAAACTCAATCAAATATAATAGAGGGCCTCTTGAGGACTGCTGGAATAGACTTTAAGGAGTATGAATGTCGATAGATGGCAGGGGTCTTAGCCCAATGAGGGACCCTGAAGATATTATGATTTACAATACAAAAATTTCAAGATCAACGGTTATTCCCGCTCTTGACCGCTATGGACGACAAATTTGGAAGTAAAAAGGGACCTACTAAAGAGGGAACCACTCCCATAGGTAAAAAGGGCCAATGCAGCCATTCGGAAGCAGGAGGCAAGAATAGGGCGCATAATCTCTTCAGACGCAAAGTCATCATTAAGGATTAGCCTAGGACTGAAGTTCCAAGGTAGAATTGAAGGGACACATGCGTCGCCGCCATGCTCACAGACATCATCATGTGGCAGAGAGAAAAAGGACAAGTCAAAACTCCACTGCTCGTATTGCGGTATTAAAAAGCATACAAAGGAGACATGCTTTCAATTGGTCGGATACCTAAAATGGTGGGATGAAGAAAAAAGAGCGTCAAAGAAGGTGTCAGAGCGACGAGGCAGCGTATAGTGAGGGGCCACCGTAGTGGGCGTTAACAGTGACATCAGGAGAGACAACAGTGGCCTTCGACAGGATGATACCAACTGAAACAACAGGTGCACTCACAGTGGAGATAACGGAGAAATGGTCATCGCCAGAGGGGAGACCAGAGCGATAGAGAGAAGAGCTGAAGGGGAAGTTACGAGGGTTGGGCGTGTTAACCCCAACCCTAACACGTCCAAGCCTCTAAGTCCGCCTTTTACACATATATCCTGCACAATCTCCCTTATTCTCATAATTGTTTGGCTAATTTACAATTAACCCCCACACTCTCCAATAACATTGTTTTGAACCCACACTCCACACAAATCACAGTTTTACCCTAAAAACGTGTGAAATTATCACTGTAACCTCTCAGTCTATCTCAAAAGCCCACAATGTCAGTTCAAAACCCATTAAACACCCTTTACATGGATCATGGACAGTGGCACCACTGACCCTATGTCATATGATATCTAAGAATTTATACAACTCCGTACTCCTACAAAATCCTATATCAAGACAGGAAGTCGCGAACTAGTTCCTGTTCAAGGAGGAGGAACTATCGTGTTGTCACCACATTTAAAACTTAACCAATGCTGATGTGTTCCAACATTATCATCAAAATTACTGTCTCTCAGTCAAATCACATAAAATGTTAATTGTGTGGTACTAATATATTCCACTTTTTGTCTCTTGCAGGATATTCATATGAAGGAGATAATTTTGATGTGGCACTGAGTGTGATGGCTTATACTATGTTGACGTTGTAGCTCACCAGGGCCGGTCTAATCTAGCTCACGAGACGGTCCATTCTCAAATGTGGTTTAATGTGGTTATGGCAGTCTCGTCCATTGTCAAATGTGGTTTAATGTGGTTATGGCACTACTGTCTAGGTCATCCATCATTCAGTTATTTGAAACTTCTATTTCCAGTTTATTTCATACTTCGCTGAATCACATGTCATGTAAACTGCATTTGTGCAGAAAAATCATCGGGTCACTTTCAAACCTAATAATACTCAGGTGGGGGCGTATTTTTTTCTCTAGCACACTCAAATGCGTGGAGACATGTCCATTACCCTATTTCACGTGGATCTCAATAATTTGTTCTATTTGTAGATGATTTTCCCCAAATGACGTGAGTCTATTTTCTTAAACATAAGCCTGAGGTTTATACTAAAATATTGGTGCGGTATTGATTTGAAATGTGTCTTCGCTGGGTACGCTATTAATCAAAAGGCGTATCGTTGTTATAATCTCCTTGCCCACCGAATTCATGTCATAATGGATTGTGTATTCCTCGAAACCGAATATAGTTCTTTACTTCCCATTCTAGGGTTCAGGGGCAGAACACATTAGACAGGTTGTTGGATAATTTCCTCATTGGATTAGGATT
>AP025047.1:10498771-10514406 GCA_036186865.1 Eustoma russellianum | reverse complement strand
ACATAATCTGGATAACATGGGTAGTACTGATATTTTGAATGAGTCTCAGGAACAGATCCTTCCATCATGAAAAATAGAGGTGTTCTCCATATCGCTACTCACAAGAACATATATCTCGTTCTTCTCGATATCTAGTAAATGTGGTAAAAGAAAGAATTGGTGATTGTGCAAAAATATTATTCACCTATCAGTGTTGCAGAACATCAAATATATGTTACAATTACGATAGTTGTGTATTCTAATCACAATCAAGTTTATATACATATCGTTAAGTTATGCAATATGTTGTTAATGTTGTACTTTTGAACAAAACTGCAAACTTATGGATTTAACTGCTAAGGTAAAGAATACTCATAACATTTATAACAATTATACAACTGAAGACATGAAATGTCATTAACTTTTTAGTTTTTTTTGTATCCTTTAGCAATTTATGTACGATAATTTTGCTCACTAAAGTTGACGAGGTAGCTCACTAGGCCGGTCTAATCTCGCTCACAGGAGGTTATGGCACCAGCGTCTAGGACATCCGTCATTCAATTATTTGAAACTTCTATTTTCAAGTTAATTTCTTATTTCGCTGAATCATATGTCATGTAAAACATGCTTTCGTGAAAAAATCATGGGATCACTTTCAAACCTAATAATACTAGGGGTGGGGGTATGTTTTCTCTAGTACACTCAAACGTCTAGAGACCTGCCCCTTACCCTTCTTCATGTGGATTTTAATAATTTGTTCTATTTGTAGATGATTTTTTCCCAAATGACGTGGGTCTATTTCCTTACACATAAGTCTGAGGTTTATACTAAAATATTGATGTTGTATTGATTTAGAAATGTGTCTTCATTGGAATTCATCAAAAGGAGTATCGTTGTTATAACTTTCTTACCCGCCGAATTCATGTCATAATGGATTGCGTAATCCTCGGAACCAAATGTTTCTTTGCTTCCCATTCTGGGGCTTGGGGGAGAACATAACAGAACAGAGCCACTAGACTTGTTACATAATCTTAGGGGTTCTGACAATGTCCCAACCGAACGAGTAGATGACGCTACGGAACAAGCCTTAGGACAGGCCGATCAACCAGTATCCACCCATGAGTCTTCTTTAGTGAATGTCCAATAAGAGGTAAATAAAAAATCTGATGAAATCTCTTTTTCATTACATAATCTGGATAACATGGGTAGTGCTGATATTTTGAACGAGTCTCAGGAACATGCCCTTCCCCCAAGAAAGAATAGGTGTGTTTCCTATATCGTTACTCACTAGAACAAGTATCTCGTTCTTTTCAATATCTAGTGAATGTGGTTAGGGAAACAATTGGTGATTGTGCAAAGATATTATTCACCTCTTCATGTTTCAGAACGTCAAATATATGTTTCAAATACGATAGTTATGTATTCTAATCATAATCAAGCTTATATACATATCGTTAAGTTATGCAATATGTTGTCGAATGTTGTACTTTTGTAACAAAACTGCAAACTTAAGGATTTAGTTGCTAATATAAGGAATATGCATAATATTTATAACAATTATACAACTGCAACATGAAATGTCAATTAACTTTAAGTTTTTTTTATCCTTTATCAATTTATACACGATAATTTTGTTGTTTCCTAAAAGTTGGCAAGGAATATATGGACTTCGAAACACACTCAACTGGGCGTTTAACCTTAAGTAGTTTCCATTGTGTATATCTCAATCCATTCACAAAGATCAAGGATAGTTTGCAGCTGTAATTTCTTGGTTAACATCTTATGAGCATATCAAGACACGCAACGTATTGAGTAGGATATTATATTTGTCCTTTAGTGCTCTCATAATAACCTGATTATTGGGTATAGTCAGGAATAACAACTATAAAATGGTATTTGAACGACAAGGCAGAGTTCTTGTAAGAAAAAAATAGGTGCAGGTTCCGCTCGTCAAGAATTTAAATATACGGAGCATTTATACAAACATTCTGTATTTTCTCAAAACATAATCTCCTAGGGCAAGGTACTTTTGGACAAGGTGGAAATATTCTTGGATTATCAGACCCATTTTCTCTAAAGTGAAGTTGGTGTTTTAAAAGGAAAAAAGAAAAGTTTTGTTAGTTAAATTAAAATTTATTTGGAGAACTTGAATGGAATGAGACCCGGATATCTTGGGAAAATTTATTATTATTTTTCTTTGTGAGGTCTTGACCGTAGAGGAGGGTACGGACTAAGGTCATTGTTTGTTTTTTTATTTGAAAAAGAACATAGTAGACGGAGGTCGATCTGAATGAACCAAGTGAACTTGTTTGTTCTTTATTGTTTTTCTTTGACTTCTTAATATGCAATTTTTCCTAAGAGTTTTTTTTATTACAATGGTTATTCCTCTAAACTGTTGAGATATAAAATGTTTTGATGATGTAAAGATATGTAAATGAGTTAAATTTACACTTGGGGTTTGATGCGAAATGAGAAAAACACACTATGTTACAAAGGTTTAAGGTTGGAACTTTATTGTCCAACATCGATCTCTCAAAGTCTGGAACATCAATCGATCAAAGTGACTTCAATCTCTAAGGGTGAGACTTCGATCGATTGATGTGACAGAGGTTCAAATTCAGAACCTCTCTGTCAGACATCGAACCCTCAAGTTTGGAGACATCGACCGATCGATGTCACTTCAGTCTCACCAAGAGAGACTTCGGTCGATCGATGTCAGGCAGGTTCAAACTGGAACCTTTTTGGAAGACATCGATCTCTTAGTCCAGGGGACATCGACCAATAGATGTCACATCAGTCTCTCCAGAAGAGACTTCGAGCGATCGATGTCAAGTAGGTTCAAAACTGAAACCTCTCTGGAGGACACCGATCTCTCAAGGCAAACACTTGATCTTCCCCAGAATTCAAATTTTTATGATCGTTGAAACAAAAATCCAAGGGAGATTTATGGTGTTTTCTCTTTCCAGTCTTGCTCAAATTTCTTTTGGACTTTTCTCTAACATTACACATGCTTCCTTGACTATTATATCCATGTCTAAGATATTCTAGTATGGCTATTGATGATTAAATCACTCCATAGGGTGGCCAAAGGCTAATTGGACATTGTCTTGACATTTGATGGAGTTGAAGACATGGGGGAGGTTTCAAAAACTTGGCTAACATCTCCTATAAATAGAAGACGCTCAGATCAGGCAAATACACACTTTCACGATCACCAAGCTTCATTCTTCATTGTTGTATATTTCTTTCATATGTGTAAAAGTGCTTAAAGCTTGTTAAGCCTTTCTTTGTTCTTCATTGTTGTATATTGAGAGATAGTGAGTCTAAACATTTTATCTCTTGCTTGTGTTTAGGCTAGTGAGGAAGTGTAATCTCCACTATTTCCTTTAACCACTGTTAGAAAGTTCTTGAGAGAACTTTGTTGAAGTTGTGAGGTAGCAAGAAATTGTTCTTGCTTAGAGCTGAAGTTGTTGTAGTTGCACAATTGTGTTTTGTGCAAGAAGTTGTTGTTGTGATTGCTTAGACTAAGTTTAGTGTAAGTGTTGCTGTTGTTGTTCTTATTAGGTTTAATAAGAAGAGTAGTTGTTGAAAATCCACTTTGGAGACAAGGTGGTAGCGGAGTAGAATCATTTACGGTTCGAACCACTCTAAATCCGATATACTCATTCATTGTCTCTCATCTCCCGTTCTTGCTTTGATTTTGAATTCATTTTGAGCTGAAGAAAGCTAAAAATCAGAAAATTCCGGAAAATTGTCCAACACTTTATTCTCCCCTCCCTTACAGTGTTTATTACAGACCTAACAATTGGTATCAGAACGTAAGCTTGATTGCTTAGCCAATCTTTACAACTAGCAAGGTTAAAGATCATGGCAATGACAACTTCTTCATCCTACACCTAAACTTCCAAGCCAACTGAACTATTCTCAGGATCAAACACTAAAGCACCTATGTTTGATGCCCAAAATTTATTCTTTGTGGAAATTTCGATTGATAAATCATTTGAAAGGCTGTGGATTTGATATATGGAGAGCTGTTGTTAAAAGAATCGAAGTTCCTATGATAACCAACTCAAATGGAGAATCAATGTTCAAAGATGTTAATGACTACACCGACGAAGAAAAGATAAACTTCGCCATTAATGGTAAAGCATTCGATATTCTTTCAAGTGCTCTAACCACCACCGAGCGCATAAGACTTTAAGGTTTTGAAACAGCCCATGAAGCATGGAAAAGGCTGGAAATGATACACGAAGGGACTGATCAAGTAAGAATGGCCAAAAGACTAATGCTCATGAAGGAATATGAAATGTTCGGGATGAAGAGTGGTGAAAAGATTGAGGAGACAATCAATCGATTCACTCGAATAGTGAATCAACTTTCCATGGTGAACAAGAAAATCTCAAATGAAGACCTTGTCTTAAAACTTCTCAACTCTTTGCCAAGAGAATGGACACTCAAAGTCACCGCCATCACCGAATCAAAGAATCTCAAGACTCTTACCCTTGATGAGCTATTCGGTAATCTTCTTATTCATGAAATTCTTATTGATGAACAAAATAGGATGAACCTTATCAAGCCCACACAAGCATCACATGAAGGATTGGTGGTGGAGTCCGATGAATCGGATGAGGAAGTTGTTCTTCTAGTTAGAAAATTTAGAAGAATGGCCACAAGAAACAAGGCCCAATCGAGGAAGTTTTTCAAGAGACTACCCAAGGATAAAGAAACAAGTGAAAATTACTATATGTGTGGTTGAACTGGTCACTTCATTGCCGATTGCCACGTCAAGGAGCAACAAAAGCAAGAAAAGAAAGTTTTTCCTCAAAAGAACAAAACCTTAAATGCGGAGGTAACCACGTGGGATGATC
The DNA here is from genome assembly GCA_036186865.1 of Eustoma russellianum. NCBI lineage: Eukaryota > Viridiplantae > Streptophyta > Magnoliopsida > Gentianales > Gentianaceae > Eustoma > Eustoma russellianum. The sequence continues at coordinate 10,509,559 of AP025047.1, read as the reverse complement.
TTATTTCCAAATCGGAAGAAGAGAGTGAAGACAAGGATGTTGGACTTGTTGCAATAGTTGAGAATCCAAAAGTACAACATACTTGTCTCATGACAATAGAGAATGACCTTGAGGTAAACTCTAACTATTCTAATTTACAAGATGAAATAGGAGACTTGCAAGATTCTTTTAAAAAACTGAATTTAAAATATAAACACTTGAAGAAAGAATCAAAAATGTGCATTTTAGAAAACAAGAGTTTGTATGATAAGAATATTTTGATTTATCAACATCATGACATTATACTTACCATGCATAAAACCATAGCTCTAGAAAATATGGAGATTAGGAAAGAATGTGAGAAATTAAGAATAGACTTACAAAAACTAATCGATGGTAAAAATATCTTAGACAAATTGCATGGAAATCAAAGGATAGGAAATGATAAAATTTTGTAGGAGATTAGAAAATAAAAAAGAAGACACAATTAAAAAAATTAGAAATGATGGAGGTGGTGAGTTTGATGGTGAGTTTCAAGAATTTTGTGTATGCAATGGTGAAAATATATCTTTACGATGTTTTTTAGAAACTAAGGAAGTTATGCTTTGGAGTAACTGGTAATATTTCTGCTTTATGACCTTTGTTAGAAATATATAGGAATATGGATACCAACAGGAAGAAAAACGATGACAACAAGAAAGCCGTGACACAACAAAAGTTGATGTTCTTAAAGCTAAAATGCCTCCACCATGAGCGAGGTGAACTTACACGGCACAAGCCTCCCAGGATATAACGGATTCTTCCTTTCGTTCGCCCTACGAGAGAAAGATGAACTTGCACAAGAGAAGTGCTTGATAGTAGAGGAAGAAGAAGAGAGTATTGGAGGAGAAACAATGCTGAAATTTCTCAGAAAAATTTTGCAAAAGTTGTTCTATACTTTAAGATAACAAGAACTATTATTTTTAAGCATTGGGTTGTGTAAAAACCACTTTGAAAACAGGTTTCAGCAGTTTAATTAACCTCTATGCCAGTTGCATAACGTTCATGCTTGAGGGGAGATGATTCTTGGATCAAAAGATGCAATTCAAAGTGAAAAGTCCTGACTTTTCGCACATCGATCGATCGATGTAGGTCAGAGAGCTCCAACTTTTCATCCTGACCACATCGATGGATCGATGTCATCGATCGATGTCATTGATCGATGTTTATGTTGGATAGAGAGTTTCTAGCTTTGCATCCATACCACATCGATCAATGCCACATTGATTGATCGATGTCATCGATCTATGTTGGACAGAGAGTTTTCAGCTTTGCATCCATACCACATTGATCGATCTATGTATACATCGATCAATCGATGTGATCGATCTATGTCCAACAAAACACTCATCTTCATTTCAACTTTCACTTGGTTCGATCCAACTTACACATGGATCGATTCAAGTGATTTCTTACAAGTTTAAAGTGTTCAAATCATCTTTCAATCTCCCAAACAACATCATACATGTTTTTATATAAGTTAGGAGCACATTTTAAAGTACTTTGACGTACTTTTCTGAAAATCTCCCACATGATCCAAACTTATATACAGACATTTTTGAACGTTAATAAATCAACCTCTCCACTATCAAACGAAGACAATGACATATAATGGACAATGACTAGCGTCTTGAATTGCCACTTAGAACAAGAAGAAGTATATAAACGGAAATAAGATGGCATTGACGTCTTGAATCTTACATCTCTATTGTTTATATAAACTTACAACCGACATGTCATTGACTAGCTTCAGGCAAGTTCGCGGTGTGGGGCGATATCGATGCACCCAGTCCTAGGTTTTCATAAGCATTCTAGTGAGTTCCAAACTCTCATAGGAAGCAGCACCACCTCCAAGCTTATATAAGTAGAATTCATCAAGTGTGCACTGCTCACACCACCATACAACATTACTATAAATTCCATTAAGAGATTCTAAAAATCTCACCCTCATTTACTTGCAGCGAGCACTATTTTCAACGACACCATAGGGAGGGACACATTGATAGTGCTAAGTAGGATTCTTGTGTGACTTGTTATTACCACATTGAACTCCGCTCACAGGATCTCTGATAATAGTGGATTGGGTTGCCGTCACACAGAATCCACTTTGAATGGAACAAGTCCCATCCCCCTCGATGTTTCATGGACCAACATTTTGCATAGTCCTTTCGTCAAGGTGTCAGCCAAGTTAAACTCGGATCTTACAAACTCCAAGTTAACCACCCCTGAACTCATCAAATCTCGCACAATATTGTGACTCAATCGTATATGCCGGCTTTTTCCATTGTAAACTATGTTCTTTGCTCGAGCAATCACTGCATGCGAATCACAATGTATATATACAAAAGGCATAGGTTTAGACCACAAAGGAATATCTACAAGCAAATTCCTTAACCATTCAGCTTCTGTACATGCGAGTTCTAAGACAACAAATTCAGATTCCATTGCTGACACATAGCTATTAGTTGAGTTAACTTCATCATTATCCGTTACCCAATTAGCATCACACAATCCTTCTAACACACAATGATTTCCACTAAAGAACAATCCAAGATTCATGGTTCCTCTAAGATATGCAATATCCGGTCTAGTGCAATTCATTAGATACATTACACTCCCAATTATTCTTGCATACTCACATTGAGAAACACTATTACCTTTATTCTTATCTAATCTTCCATTAGGATCGAAAAGCGTACTTACAACTTTGCGATCAAACTGATTAAACTTCTTTAGCACTTTCTCAACACAATGGCTTTGACAAAGCATATAACCTCCCATTTCTCAACCAACTTAAGACCAAGAATAAATCATCCTTACCCGTATCTTTCATATCAAAACAGAGGACAAAAACGTTTTGGTCTTTTGAATTTCCAAATTTGTACCAAATATCAACATGTCATCAACATATAAGCAAATAATCACACCGTCAAGATTCTCAAATTTGTTATAAACACGTCTATCACTTTCATTTACTATATATCCATTTGCTAGCAAGGCATTATCAAATTTCTCATGCCATTGCTTAGGGGCCTGTTTTAAACCATACAAAGATTTCTTTAATCTACATACTTTGTGTTCTTGTCCTTTCACAATCATTCACTCAGGTTGTTTTATGTAGATTTACTCATCTAAGTCTCCGTTTAAAAATGTTATTTTAATATCAATTTGATCTATTACAAGTTTGTAGATAGAAGCTAATGGAACTAGAACCTTAATGGTTGTTATTCTACCAACCGGTGCATAGGTGTCAAAGAAATCTACTCCTTCTTATTGAGTAAATCATTTAGCTACTAAGCTAGCTTTAAGTTTATCTATAGTGCCATCCGCTTTCAATTTCTTTCTAAACACCCATTTACAACCTATAGGCTTACAACCTCTAGGTATATCTACCACTTCCCAAGTGTGGTTACTCATAATTGAATCTAACTCGCTGATTATGGTTTCTTTCCAAAATTTTGCATCTATGGATTTCATAACATCTTGATAAGTTTTAGGATCTTCTTCTAGTATAAACAATTTAGTAAAATCACTACCAAATTTTTCTCAATCCTTTTTCTTTTGCTCCTTCGTAGTGAATCTAGCTCTGTATTAACTACAATTTTACTAGATTCACCTTTTTCATAAATAGAGCGACCCGAATCATTTTGTTGTTTCATAGGAAAGCATCTTTAGACTCTATCATTGCAGAATTCTCAATCATCAAAACCTATATGCCCCACTATTTTGGGCATATCCTATAAAAACACAGTCTTTGGTTTTTGGTTCTATCTTATTCCTTTGAAATTCACGAAGACCAACTTTTGCTAAACATCCCCACACTTTCAGGTATCCTAAGTTGGGAGGATAACCTTCCATAGTTCATAAGGGGTTTTATTGATCCTTTTGTGTGGTATTCCATTCAATATATGACATCCACAAAGAATAGCTTCACCCCACAAATTATCCGGTAAACCGGAACTAATGAGCATAGTATTCATCATATTCTTAAGTGTTCTATTCTTTCTCTCAGCTACACCATTTGATTATGGAAAGATGGTGTTACTTCATGAATTATGTCATGTTCTTCACACAACTTTTGTAATGAAGTAGTCATGTATTCACCTCCTCTATCGGATCTTAATCATTTGATTTTCCTTTCTAATTGACTCTCTACTTCATTCTTAAATTTCTTGAACATTTCTTCAGCCTCATCTTTATGACGTAGTAAATATACTCTAGTGAACCTTGAATAATTGTCAATGAAGGTAATATAATATCTTTTACCTCCTTTACTAACGTGGTTCTTGAAGTCACCTAAGTCACTATGAATGAGGTCTAGTTTATCTGAGAATCTTTCAACAATTTTAAATGGTTTCTTATTATGTTTAGCTCCAATACAATATTCACATCTTTCAAACTTATCTTCGTTTGCTACAGATATGACATTAATGTTTTTTAATCTTTTTAGTGCATCAAGATTAACATGACCTAATCTAGCATGCCAAAAATCATAAGAATCAATCAAGTACGCAGAAGAAGTAGTATTCTTATTAGTAATACAAGTAGCATCAATTACAAATAACCTGCATTGAAAAACCCCTTCCCGATGAATTCCTCATTTCTAGTAAGCACTAACTTATCAGAATAAAAAACAAGTTTAAGATTGGCCTTATTTAGAAGTGCTTCAGAAATCAAATTACTACGTATAGTAGGAACATAGAGCACATTACTAAATTCCAGCCTTTTTGCCGAAGTTAACTTGAGGAGCACTTTCCCCTTCCCGAGAGGAAGATGAACTTGCATAAGAGAAGTGTTTGATAGTAGAGGAAGAAGAAGAGAGTATTGGAGGAGAAACAATGCTGAAATTTTTCAAAAATTTTGCAAAGTTGTTCTATACTTTAAGATAGCAAGACCTATTATTTATAAGCCTTGGGTTGCGTAAAAACAACTTTGAAAACAAGTTTCATCAGCTTAATTAACCTTCATGCCAGTTGCATAACGTTCATGTATGAAGGGAGATGATTCTTGGATCAAAAGTTGCAATTCAAAGTGAAAAGTCCTGACTTTTGACACATCGATCGATCGATGTTGGACAGGGAACTCAACTTTTCATCTTGACCATATCGATCGATTGATGCCATCGATCTATGTTGGACAGAGAGTTTTCCATTTTGCATCCATATTACATCGATCGGTCGATGTCATCGATCAATGTCACATCGAACGATCGATGTCATCGATCTATGTTGGACAGAGAGTTTCCATCTTTGCATCCATACCACATCGATCGATCTATGTATACATTGATCGATCGATGTGATCGATCTATGTCCAACAGACACTCAACTTCATTTCAGCTTTCACTTTGTTTGGTCCAACTTACACATGGATCGATCCGAGTGATTTCTTACAAGTTTGAAGTGTTCAAATCATCTTTCAATATCTCAAACAATATCATACATGTTTTTATATAAGTTTGGAGCACATTTTAAAGTACTTTGATGTACTTTTCCAACAACCTTGAGGTCGCGGATTCGAGCTGCAGAAACAACCTCTTACACAAAGGTAGGATAAGGTTGTGTACATCAGATTGCTGGCTCCTCTCCAGACTCTACACAAACGTAGGAAATTAATACACTGGAAACATCTTTTTGAAAACTAACCTATGGAAGCTTTTACAGTTGGGATCTAAACCAAAGGAAAAAGGTATCTTAGGGAAGCGACATTTGGAATTTTGAAGGAGAATTCATTGAACTGATCCACGGCTGAAAAATGTTAATGTATAAATGCACATATAAAAATAAGAAAAATTTTCAATCATTCATCAATACTAACGTGCATTAAATTCATGTTTTGGATGGGAAGCGGAAAAAAAGAAGCACAGTAAATGTTACCACTCTCAAAATTGAAGATCTTAGTTTGCACAAATAATAAAAGAGTGCTTAGACGTATAAACTTAAATTGCATATAAAATGTATGTGGTAATAGGCCAAAATAAACAAAAGAACAAGAAATCCAAGGAATAGTCGTCGGAAACCGGAAACCGCAAGGACTTTCCTGGATTATATATCTGAACTCCTCCATGTGATGGTGTCCTAATCGACCACAAACACTATATAAACACTCTGATACCAATACACAAACATCTTCTTCCTCCTCTTCTCATTTGACACTATATATTCTTGAAACAGCCAAAATCAAGAAACAAGGAAAAAAAGAAAGGTAGGTTGGAGGCATAGAATGCATGGAGATCATGGAAATTAGCTTTCTCTGAACTCTCTCCCTCAATGGCTTTTCATGGATTATGTAAAGGCTACTATCCAGCCCGCAGAACCGCTCTACAGATCAGTAAATAATATGGATAGATTCTATTCTGACAGCCATTTTGTTTGAGTATTTCTTTTTTCAATTTTTTTTTTGTCGGAATCCTTCCGTCTTTGTGTGCACATGTTGGATCATGTATATATGATCCAAGAATCTTTCCGTCTTTCTGTACACATGTTTGGATCACGTATATATGCTGGAAACGAGAATCTTAGCATGCGGTGACTTTGTGGATGGATGGGGAGTTTGGAGGCATTTGGTTTGAACTTAGGTAGCAGTATTGGAATCAGAATGATAGATGTTGGAATCGGAATATGTATGAGTTGTAAACGCATATTAGTATAGAAGCTGTAATGAGTATCATTACCATATACATTGTTTGGAACACATGAAAAGGAATGAGAATTAAAATGCACATACACATGGGGGTGTTGTGATGGTATCACACGGTGGTGGCACGTGGTGGGACACGATGGTGGAGCGATGGTGGATTGGCGATGACAGGATGGTATGCAGTGGTGGCGGAGCGGTGTTGGGATGATGGTGGGATGGTGGTGGGGGGGGATGGTGACACGGTGGTTGAAGGGTGGCCGCAGTGAAATGGTGGTGGTGGAGTGGTGGTGTCGAGGCACTGTCACACGGCGACGCGGTGCCACGTGGTGGTACAAGGTGACACGGTAGTGGCACGAGGTTGTGTGGTGGAGGAATGAGTTTTCATACACTCAGTTATCAATTTATAGATTTGAAAGAGTTTTGATATGCATGATTGATTTCTATACTTTTCAAACAAATACAAAAAATAAATACCATTTCTTTGATACTCATTCTTTAATTTCGAAACTCATACAAAAAATAAATACCATTTCTTTTATACTCATTCTTTAATTTCGAAACTCATCAACCATAACGCCCCAAAGTTTCCTTACCCACAACCACCTGTCTCTTCTCGTAGAAGGTTCAGTATGCTGAACTAGTGAACCTGAAAAGAGTTGGGAAAAATGAGCTATAAAATATGTTTACTATTGCTCATCTCTTGGAAGCCATTGGGGTATAGAGTTCCGGAAAATCTGATTTTCACAAATCATAATCCCCAGGACATGCTGGTGAAAGGTAAGATGTTTGACATACAAACATTTTGTGTGTGTGTGTGTGTGTGTTTTTTTTGGGTATCTATTGAATCTGAATGCAAGGAGTAAATAATAATCAACGGTGAGCTCAATGTGATGCATTTCTCTTGTAGTCTATGCTACAAATATAGATGTATTATTGTCTCCTGAGCTGTTCTGCTGCTTTCTTCAAATGGAAGGTACGCCTTTTCTTTTGCGCCCCCCCCCCCCCCCCCCCCCCCCCCCCCACAAAAAAAAAAAAAAAAAAAAAACCTTGAGTTGGCTTTCATCTATATATACTAATATCAATATTCGTTTGTTTTGTCTGTTATTGTACACTAATACGAAAATTGGTTTCTTATGTTTGTATAAATTGTTTAATTACATATCAGAACGCCCAACCACTAAGGAGTGAATATTTGACCTTCTCACGCCTCGCCATAGACGGGAGCTTTTAAAACAATGGAGTAATGTTGGTGTTGTTGAATTTAGTTATCAGTTTGAGATTCTCTTGAAGAAGATAAACTGTCATTTACGTACCTAACACTAGTATATTCCTTTCAACCATGTTGCCACTATCACTAATTGCTTCAAACTTTGAGACGAGTAGTTATTTTGACACTAATTAGTAATTACCTTTTGGATTCCAATAAAAAATAATAATATTTACTTTTTCAACCATAAAAATTTTATAATAATCATTGAATAAATCTAGTTGTTACTAAACCACCGGGAAGAAGCATAATAATTAAAGATAGACTTGTTGTTTTATCACAGGTTTCTAAGTGTCTACTAATTATTCATTGACCACTTACTAAAGTCTGACTTCAATAGTAATGACATGGACACAAGTTGAATCGATTTGAACATTATCGATCCTGATGGACAGCAATTTTATTGGTTTCCAAAATCCTCGCAGGTTTAACTTCTCGTACATAAGTTTTCATTTTTCCTTGTCTTGAGTACTTCATTTCTTTTAATAATCTTTCCATTATGGGCACAACAGCCATTTGGTGGTCAAGGTTCGATGAATTGCAGCTCAGACCAGCACAGGAATCAAATTAAGAAGCGCACACGCTAAGCTTGAGGGATCAAAAATAGGGGTGACAATTTCAGACACGACACGAAATACGACCCGAACCTGACACGAATTTTTGTAGTTATGGGTATGATCTTGGCGGGTTTCGTGTACAAATTGGGTATGACCTGAAAGATACCCGCCAATAGCGGGTCGTGTCCGGGTATATCCGCGGGTACCCGTTTATACCCATTTATACACGAAATTTAAAAAATGTATTTTAAATAAAATTTATAATTAATAAAATAAAAAATAATTTTTTCCAAAAAAAGACTACCGCGCTACTAAGTAACTCTTCGGTTCCCCCTTCCTCCATTTCCAAATCCCATTTCTTTAATCTATTATTGCAGAGTCAAGTGATTTGAGTTTGGAAGACCTCACTCATTTTAATATTTAACATTTGGTTGCGTACTTATTGTTGTTTCATACATTGTATCAATAGTCGTTTAAGTATATGAAACCTGAAAAATACACGAAAACCTGAAAATAACTGAAAAATACATGAAATGACATGTACATGACTTGAAATATTTGTACTTGTCAAGTTCGTGGATATACCCGATACACGACACGAAACCTGACATGTACGGGTTTGGGTATCTACATCCATACACGCGAAGCAAACGGGTAAGGTATGGGTATGTCACTTTGATACACGAAACCCAAAAAATACGAAACACGAAATACGATACACGACCTGTTTGACATCCCTAATTAAAAAGGTCGTAGCCTTATGACTGTTTAGTTAAAGGAGGAAATATAACGAAACAATGTGTACAAACTACACAGCATAAATGTCAATCGCATTTTGGTAAAAGTATGGAAAAGTTCATTAGTCACACCATTGATACCTGTATAATCAATGTCATATCCGATTCCAATGTTACTTTGTGTTTCCATGCAAATTTGTAATACTTAGACATATACGTTTACGCTAAATAGCTATCAATTATTGGTATGTTACATACTAGATCTCAGGTATTTATGAAGTATTACTCTTATGCTTTTGGTTTTCCTTTGTACATCTAGCTCGATGTATTGTATGTAGGTCATTATAGCATGTTATGTTAGATCATATCTACAATACATTGTATGATTGATTTTGTACAGGTAGCATCGATAGATGCTTTAGTTCTGCTACAATTGATTTGATCGGTGATTTTTGGGTTCATGATATTTATATTTTTCCAAAACAATATAATAAAAAAAGTACGAATAACTCTAATAGTAGCGGCATTCCTATTGTGGTTTTCTGCGCACACCGGGGAGGATTTGAATCTTTTTTTTTTTTCTCTCATGTGGCAAATTGAACATTTTAAAGGCATAAATATAGCATTTGAGATACCTGCTCCGTCCCAAAATATATTGTGTTAATTTCTATTATAGATTGTCTTAAATACATTATCGGCTTCCTTTTCAAGATCGTAATATATTAGTAGTCAAATTTTTATACTATCATTTCAATTATCTGTTATATCAATTAACGAACTAAGGATATAATAAGAATATTTACCAAAATATTTTGACTTTTTTAATTTATTTCTAAATCAAGTTAACATTTGAGACGGATATATTAGTAGTCAAACTTTTCATACTGTCATTTCAATTATCTGTTACATAATTACTCTAGTTTATATCAATTAACGAACTAAGAATAGAATAAGAATATTAACAAAAATATTTTGACTTTTTTAATTTATTTCTGAATGAAATTAAGATTTGAGACGGAGGGATTGTTAACATTGATATCATTAAAATGTTAAAAAGGACGAATATTGTTACTATTGCCAATACTGATACTTTCACTAAAGCATCACAAAAAGCCCTCCAAACAAATTAACTCGAATTACTATAATTCAACATATTGATTTTTGTAGACCATATAAGTTGGGGTATTCAGCTAACCGAATGTTTGCAACCAGTTCGATTCTGATTCATATTTGATTCGAGTTCGTTTGTTAATTTTAATTAAACGAGTCAAGTTTGAATATCTAATTAGATTCTTTTGGTTAAAAGAGTTGAATTATTTGCAAATTATTTGGCTCGTTTAAAGAGTTACAGCGTTTTTGAGCCAAATTCAAATAAATTTTGAAGCTCGTTGCCGAACCATTCGTTAAACTAAATGAATCCAAATTCAAAAATATAATATTTGACTCGGTTCAGCTCGTTAACACCCCTACATACAAGTAAAGGTGCTCGAGATATCAGAAGCTGTCTTTTGAAATAATAATAATAATAATAATAATAACAACAACAACAACAACAATTATTATTATTATT
>AP025047.1:10483010-10498761 GCA_036186865.1 Eustoma russellianum | reverse complement strand
GGGAAGAGAAAACAATATAAATTTAAAGCAGAATTTTTATACAGGAAATAACATAGAAAATTCAAGTTTAGAACATATGATTTTGATTTTTTTTTTAAATGATGGTGATGTTAATAAATTATTGACTTCCAATATGAGGAGAGAAGTTAGTTTATTGTCTTATCACATACTGCATAGCACATTTCATAAAAATCCTAAGAAAGCCCCAGATCATGAGTTGTTGATGGTCATGTGATTAAAGGTTGTAATCCAACCAGTAACGGTCTCCGTCACTCCCGATCTCACAGGTTGTATAGGGATGTAAATCAGAAACGTGATAGATTCAGACAAAGGACATGTTATATATTGTAATCCAACCAGTAACGGTCTCTGCCACTCCCGATCTCACAAGAAGTGTAAGGATGTAAATCAGGAACCTGATAGATTCAGACAAAGAACAGGTTATATACACTGATGCAGCATTATAGAGTCCAAGCAATGGAATTCCTCACAAATGCTTCGGAGGAATTCGAACTCATAACCTCCTTCTTTCAAAATGATTATCCCTTGTCTGTTTCCGTCCAGGTCACGATTGTCATGTAATTAAACTAGATGTGTGGATGTCTTTGTTGACGTAAGAATTCTGAACTTGAAAAATGATATAATTAGATATAAAACTATAGCCTGTATCTAATTTGTTTTTTTTAAACACTTGATGTAGGGGTAGTCCAACCTTATTATTGCGTTTACCTTAACATTTGCAGATGTGAAACTCACAGAACCATCATAGAGGTCTGTTCCTACTAAAAATGCAATGTATTTTTATAGATGTACTCAAAACATTCTTACCTTTATTAGAAAAGCTCCCTCTAAATGAATATGAAGTACATACTTTTTTACTAAACCAATCAAGGTCAACATTAGAGCCTAGTCTTGACTGTGTCTGGAATTTGCCATCTCTCTTTCTTTTAGCAATAGGTAGTAATAAGATATGCTACAAGAGGAGATAAAACAGACGCCGAACGACACTGTTCTAAACTCAGACACTCACTAAGTTATGAGTCTCTTATTTAAAAGAACGCTGAGTGATAATTTATATCCTCCACAAAACTTCTTAAAATTATATCGGCACAAGATTTTGGAGTCAAGGCATAACCTTTTGACACAAGATTTTGGAGTCAAGGTATAACCTTTTGCATCAAAGGCATTGTTCCAAAAACAACAAAGCGGTCACAGTTTAAAGCTAGAGATGCTAATAGACAAGACAAGATGTAAGAGCTATGTACAAACTTAATGAACAAAGAGCAAATTAAGAGGCTAGTTTATGTGAATCAGTTATTGCATCATGGAAGGGGCATAATTCTTGTGAAGCCTCGTTTAACTTGGTGATTGCTGTTAGGAAGCCACTCGAGACATTTATCGCTTATGCTTCATATGCCATCACCATTTGGAGTCCTTCATAGTTCATGCACCGCTAAAAGCTCGTCATGCTCAACAAAGATCTAGTTGGGCTGCCTGCAACTGTGAGCTCTAACTACTGTCCCGATTGAATCGCATATAATTGCACCTCCAACCATTCCTGCCGAACGCTGGAGGGGAGTGCAGGAGAAATCTCACTCTGGAGGTTGAACGTATTATTACCTAATCAAAAGGATAGCAGTAGGCGTCTACTAAACAGAGGCTTCCAAGAGAAACTCTGTTAATGATTTTGCTTCAGCAATTAGATCCAAAGGTTGACGGCCTCGCCCTTCAAAGATTTTATTACATCGGTGTTTGTGTACAAGCAAACAGAAATTACCAAACATGTCTCAAGAGGGTCTTCATATGTTAACACTGATTGAAGAAGGCCACCAAAGAGCTAGCAGGTACTTTATGCCTGCCAGTCCTAAGGTCTCTGTGCCCGTAATGCCAGGACCCAAGAGCACTCGAACAAAATATGCTTATCCGTCTCTGTGCCCACATCACAAGGAGAGTGGCCACAAGACCTATGTGCCAAATTATGTGCCTTAGGAAGAATTTGATGTTAACCGCACTATAAAGGACGTTCTCGGTGTATTAGCCTCCTGTGTTTACGTAGGTTTCGGGAAGGGGTCAGATCCTACACTTTGTGTAAGAGACTGTTTCCGCGTCTCAAACCCGTAAACTCAAGGTGACAAAGCAGTAACCTTACTAGGTACTCCAAAGTCATACTATAGAAAAAATGCATATATTTGAAAACAATGGAAGGTGCTATAGTTTTCAGCCGAAAGGAGATGATGACGGAGTCGATGATGTTGGATGAATTAACTGAATATCCGTCGAGCTCATCATAAAGTTCTGTTTATGTGATCTGTGTCCATGAAAGATAGGGAAGTGGTCATTTTATAACTATATACAACATCTTTCTAAATCTTTGTGAAATAACTCCGACGAGAAGAAAAACGAAGACGTTAAGAGACCTTAATGTTTAACCCTAGACATTCTAAGATCTTTTTTCAAACCGGCTCCCATTTCGAGCTTCCTTTCGGAAAGGGAGGATTAGGGAAATCACATTGGTTGCCGCTTTCTCCAAACCTCCGAAAAAACATGAAAAAAGGGCTCGAATCGTACGATCCCTCCGTCACCCCCAGAAATAAATGGGTGATCTCGTAGTTCTTGGTCTGTAAATATGCGTTGTTAGGTGCTTCATTTTATTTTCTCATTGAGGCCGAACCTCAACCTATGGTCAAAAAATAGTTGTATTAATAAAATAAAAGATTAATTGGTATGTACCAATAATAAATATGTAAAGCAATAATTTGTTTCCAATTATAATAATTTGTATTGTTGTTGAGTAATTATTAGAATTTACTATCACATATGATGTGCCTGAACGATAACATCATATGTATTGTAGACATTGATTCAAATTAAAGCATGCCAGTTTTGAATATTATCAAAGAGAATAAGACTAACCACTCAGCAACTTCTCACTTGATCTGTCGGTAAATTTATAGTGATTAATGAGTTTATTATATATTTATTAATCACTAACATTGAAATAATTGGCACACGACATTTATAAATATACAAAATAAAGAGTGAGTCTCTCTTATTATGTTTTATATCGGTTGATGAATAATTATATGATTTACTCATTGATCGTTTTTAAATTTGCATGATGCCGTCATTTATTTGGTGTATCTTTGACTCCAATTTGGAATAACATATTCTCTTTTGCATTCTGCATTAGTTTTAATTAATTTAGCAATATACATACTCTTATGCAATGTGCACCAAAAGTCAACAGCAATTGTAACACTTTATGATTCAAATAAAACTAAGATAATAAACCTGACATTATCTTTAAATAAAATACAATTTCATAGACCTATTTCGTAAACACAACTTACTACAAAAATATTATTTGTTGACTTGTGTATACTTAAAGTTTTATGGTCATTTTTGAAATTTAGGCGTCGTCCCTTTTTTTACAACTACATTTATTTGTTCTCTATCTTCCCCTTGCATCATTGATTGCAAGGTAAATTGAAAATAGTATATCAACTTAGTAAAATAAAAAAAAACTGGGCATCATTTTTAGGACAACAAAAAATATATATCGACTATAAAAATAACACGGGGAGGTATGTAACTAAATAAAGTTAACTTAATATATCAATTTAAGGTTTACATGATGATTGTCAAAGAAAAGTTGATAGTCATAGAGCAACAAGTGATACAATGATATGATGATATATCAGTTTTACCTGTATGTAAAACAAGAGAATAATTGGCTAAAGCAAGAGACCCAGATATATAATATACCTTTAATTCGTATTGGAACAACTAATCATAATTGATTCAGGATCATTTTAAAAGTTGGTAAATGATGTTAATTGTTAGAGTATGTATTAATAGACCAGAGTGAATATCCAAGGATGTTAACCAAACAACAATACTTTATTGTATCATAAAATGAAAATTAAATATATAGATTATACATACGTATTATATGTATACATGTTATGTTTTTGAAACCATGGATTTCTTTGTTAAAGAGTCTTTTAACAAATTTAACAAAGTGGGTATACATATAAAGTGGGTCACTGCGTAAGATCTGACTAAATTAAAAAGTTGCTAAACTCCTAATTTGCATATTTCACATATATTTTTTACGACTAAAACATTGGAGATCCGAGATAAGGAATTTGACATTTGCCCTCACTATTAGTTTGAGATCAATATGGTCCTGTAGTTCTTTTTTTTCCACATTTGTACCAAACTCCAAAAGGTCTAGTCATCAAACCTAAAAGAATAAGCTGACCAATCCTAACCGTTGATGCCATACGTCTTACAAAATGCTCGTCATGCTCTCTACATGTCTCCCTTTTATTGGTTCAATGGCCAGCCTCGAAATATAATTGGCCGGGACACTTCGACACCATTCTGATAGTAATCAGTATATAGAGACCAGGTATATAGACCATCTAATTATCACTCGGATCTGTCAGTCTTATTATAATCTGTTCTCTCACTAAAATTTCGAATCTTGCTGTTTGAAGATTTCTAAATTATCTACTTTTCCATAAATTCTTCGTAAAATTTCAAGATCTTTTCTGAAGTGATTTTCTGGAGTGTTTTGGTTCGCAATGGTGGTGAAACGGAAGCTTCCGATGCGATTTCTGCTTCTGACATTGTTCCTTGGCTGCGTTGTTTCTTTGCTTCATGCTTCGGATGTGGTATGTGTTTTTTTAAAGTAATTTTGGTAATTATTGAAAGTCAGGTTCGATTTTGGATCTGATTTGGTTCAGTTGAAAATTTTATTCTTTTGTGTTGATGTTTGCAGAAATTTTACGAGTCTTTTGACGAGGGGTTTGATGGAAGATGGACAGTCTCAGCGAAGGATGAATACAAAGGTAAGATCATTCTTTTAGTATTCGATTATTTAGTGTAGCATTTTAATGTCAAATTAACTATATTGTTCACTCCTGTTTTATGTCTTTTTGCATCTATTGTGGTGGTGGATTTGTCGTAGTTGTAGGTACATGAATCTGGTTTATGCTCATATCTAGCATGTAGAATGGGAATTGGATGCGATGGTGGATAGTAGTTAACATTTAGAAGTGTACTAGGACAATGTATGCTTAATCGGTAACTTTGAGGTATTTTGGGTCCGTTGCATATGCTTAAAGCTGGTCTATTGCACATCACACACCTTTTCATTAAGCGAATGTTTGCGACATGTGTTGAGCTTAGCTATTCTGGCTGTGTATAAGATTTGTTATGTATCTGTACATGTAGTCTGAAGTTCTAATTGCTAAATCACCAAAAGAAAAGGCGATTCCAATTGCTAGGTGTTAGACTATATATATGTATTTCTGGTATGCTAATTCTTGCAAGTTTTTTTTGATGATATGTTAGCTTGACAGTGATGATATTTAAGACGCACTTGCCCTCAACTGTTATCTCGGCAGGTTGTGGTAATCACGGCATTGTTTAACAGGGCATGAAAGTAATGCCTAGTCATTTTAAAGGCAGGCACGCAATTAGTTTATCCTTACTTTTTTCAATGGTTCAGATCACTTAGTGAATATTCATTTGTTTTCTTGGCTTGATTATAAAAATTTTGAAGGACTTGTTTCCAATAGTTTCTGAACAATGAAGTGCACTTGTTCTCATTGGTTCTGGGATATAAATCTTTTGCCTTACACGCTTAAAAAAGTGTAGAACATTAATTATTGCTGTCTTATTTAGAACTGATGGTTATGCTTAGGGAGATTACACGACTGTAATGTTGTACGGCCTATATTTATAATCATGGATATGTTTTGAGCGTATAGTGTCTGAATGCTAGTTTTTCTGTCTTTGCTACATTTGTATAATGGATGCATGGTGTCTTGTTCGCAGGTGTATGGAAGCACGAAAAGAGTGAGGGACATGATGATTACGGTCTCCTGGTGAGTGAAAAGGCAAGGAAATACGCAATTGTGAAGGAAGTTGACGAGCCTGTTGATCTTAAGGATAAAACAGTTGTCCTTCAATATGAAACTCGTCTCCAGAATGGCCTGGAGTGTGGTGGAGCTTACTTGAAGTTCCTTCGTCCCCAAACCGCTGGGTGGACTCCCAACGATTTTGATAACGAATCTCCATATTCCATAATGTTTGGGCCTGATAAATGTGGAGCAACAAACAAGGTTCACTTCATTTTGAAGCATTTGAACCCAAAGACTGGAGAGTATGTTGAACACCACCTCAAGTTTCCTCCTTCTGTGCCATCTGATAAGTTGACCCATGTCTACACAGCAATCTTGAAACCTGACAATGAATTGAAAATCTTAATTGACGGTGAGGAGAAGAAGAAGGCAAACTTTCTGACGGGTGATGACTTTGAGCCACCACTTATTCCTGCCAAGACAATTCCTGACCCTGATGACAAGAAACCTGAGGATTGGGATGAGAGACCTAAAATTCCAGACCCTGAGGCCAAGAAGCCAGATGACTGGGACGAGGATGCACCAATGGAAATTGAGGATGTGGAAGCTGAGAAGCCTGAAGGATGGTTGGATGACGAGCCTGAGGAGATCGATGATCCTGAAGCTACAAAACCCGAGGATTGGGATGATGAGGAAGATGGTGCATGGGAGGCTCCCAAAATTGACAACCCAAAGTGCGCCGAGGCACCTGGTTGTGGTGAGTGGAAGAGGCCTATGAAGAGGAATCCTGCGTACAAGGGTAAATGGTATCCACCACAGATCGATAATCCCGAGTACAAGGGCATTTGGAAGCCTAGAGACATTCCAAACCCCAACTACTTTGAGCTTGAAAAGCCCAACTTTGAGCCTATTGCAGCTGTTGGTATTGAGATTTGGACAATGCAAGATGGTATCTTGTTTGACAATATCTTGATTGCTACTGACGAGAAGGTAGCAGAGTCATACCGCACCTCTGCTTGGAAACCAAAGTTTGAGGTGGAGAAAGAAAAGCAGAAGGCCGAGGAAGCAACTACTGATGCAGGCGGTCTGATGGGATTCCAGGTAATTGGTTTGACTGTATAATTGACTTCTCTTTCTACCGTTTGCAATATAATCTCTCATAAAATGTTGAACTGATCATGCAGAAGGCGATCTTCAACGTTCTCTACAAGATTGCTGATGTACCTTTCTTGAGTCAACACAAGCTGAAAATTCTGGTGAGATCCCCAGACAAAATTGCACTGAGTTTTCCTTCAATTTGTGTGGCTTTAGTTTTGTATAACTCTGGATCTCATTTTGTTGCAGGACTTGATTGAAAAAGCTGAGAAGCAACCAAATCTGACAATTGGTGTCATTGTATCAATTGCTGTCGTTATCTTGACGCTACTGTTCAAGCTCATTTTTGGTGGAAAGAAGCCTGTGAGTATCGTTGTTTATTTTTTGCTTACTTCATTCGTGTTTTCTTTTTGAGCTACACTTTGGGCTTGAAATGATACGGTTAAATGTTCTGTACACAGGGCAAAGTGAACGAAGCACCAAAGACGACCACTGCTGACACCGATGCTCCCGAGACCTCAAATACTCAAGAGAACACCGAAGAGAAGGAAGAGCAGAACGAGGATGCAGCAGCAGGTCCACGCAGGAGGACTACAAGGCGCGACACTTGAGGAAGAAGCTATGGAAGCTCTTTTAGTATGGACTTTTGGTAGATTTTTGGAGCTATATTATCTGTTGGAGTATTTTTTTTCCCCCCAACCCTTGACACCAAAATTCGACAAGGTTTTGATATCTGGAGGTCCTCCGTTGTTTCTAAAAATGTTGGTACATGACCTTGGATATGAGATTGTTAGAATTATGATCAGCTGGCCGCCTCCTTGCTTTCCTACGTAAACAGAGAACAAAGGTTTGTAAGTCAGCAATTTCTAGTTGGGTTCGTTAGTTTTGTTGCAGTTGATTACTTTGCATAGCTAAGATACATCAAAACAGTCTTTCCTCATGCCAAGGATTTCACAGATAAACGAAACGGATATATAGTCCATGAATGCAAAAGTGAACATGCTGTAGCATGTTGCAACTCTTTTACTACCTCGCAATCTTTACATCCTCTTTTTTTCCCCGAAATTTTACTGTAACCCTCCCCAAATATACGAGGATAAAGGCGACCAAATGGAAGGATGAACATGAGGAATAACAAGATTTCTTAGGGTAACTGTAAGCTGCGTGGACGATATACATCCTATCAACGATCGCATTCTAACTGGTCCATAACTGTCCTCTTGATGGTTTCGCCTTTGATGACGATAACTAGAGAAGCAAGTACTGCAACTCCAGCTAATGCAACATCCCCGACAAGGTTGGCAGCTAACATCTTCTCATATATCAGAAAGAAAATATAAAGGAAAAAAACAATGATGTGATGAGTTTTGAAGTAGGAAACAGGAAACAAGTTCCAAGTTCATATGCAAATACTCAAAAATCAACCACCATGATAGACGTCAGAAACGCTCTCTTTCTAAACTAAATGGCTGACTTATCATTCGCTAATCATATTGATATATGTAGTTAGGGATGCCGACTACCCAACAACATTACCTCAGGTTTCTGGGGAGGTCGGATGTACGCAATTATATCCATATATGTATTAGAAACACACAGAGGTTGTTTTACGATGACCTCTAATGATGCGTCAAGCTGTGTCGATAGGTCGGATGTACGCAACCATACACATGTGTTAAAAACGTAATGATCTCTAATGATACGTTAAGCCCCTCAATGATGCGTCAAACTGGTCCCTAATGATGCGTCAAGCTGTGTCGATAGGTCAGATATACGCAACCATACCCATGCGTTAGAAACGTACAGAGGTTGTTTTACAATGATCCTTAATGATGGGTTAAGCCCCTAATGATTCGTGCCGATAGGTCGGATGTACGCAACCATATCCATGTGTTAGAAACGTACAGAGGTTGTTTTACAATGATCTGTAATGATGCGTTAAGCCCCTAATGATGTGTCAAACTGGCCGATCAACTCCTACTTCATAATGTAAGAAGTTAGTTATTTTGTTTTGTTATATCATATTTCAAAGTTAAAAAAGAAAGAACTGTGATTGTTCATGCTATAAACTATGATATAGTAAATGTATCAAGAACTCACTCCAACTGGCTCATGCAGCCAATGACAAGATGGCGATGAGTCTGAACGGGCAACCAAGAAGTAGAAGAGACCCATCACTCCTGTGTGATGAGTCTAAACGCGCAACCAAGAAGTAGAAGAGTCCCATCACTCCTCTGTGTGTTTACTTGCTGCCATAGTTAGACACCAGAGTCAGTCTCTCCTTTGGGAATCTTAACTGTTCCAGGTTGGGGATAGCAGGTCGAGATTTCCACCACGTAACCGGCCTCATCTCCTGGTTCCGTTTCGTCTCCATAGAATGGATTTGTTGAGCATATGACTCTCCATCCTCAATCAGTGTATCATACTAACGGCATTAGAAAGAAAGGTTCCATCATTGGATGGAAGAACAAAAATTGCAGTTTGCGACGAACAAACTGTTGGAAAAAAGTATGTTAAATTACTTTTAAATGTGCTCCAAACTTGTATAAAAACATGTGTAATGTTGTTTGGGAGTTTGAGTGGTGATTTGGACACCTTTAACTTGAAGAATATCACTTAGATCGATCGAATTATAAGTTGGATTGAACCAAGTGAAAGCTGGAATAAAGTTAAGTGTTCTGGAGGACATAGATCGATCAATGTAAGACACATCGATTGATCGAAGTGTACATCGATCGATCGATGTAGTACGATGCAATGCTGGAACCTTTCTGTCCAACATAGATCGATCACATCGATCGATCGATGTGACATCGATTGATACATGGATCGATCTATATGATGCAGAATGGATTAAGAAATGATTCTGTCCGACTTCGATCGATCACATCGATCAATCGAAGTGACATCGATCGATCGATGTGATCGATCGATGTGCCAACAGACAGAACCTTTCATGCTGAGTTGTATCTTTTGGTCCAAGAATCATCTCCCTTCAAAAGTGAACGTTATTCAACGAACTTGGAAGGCTGAAAACTGCTGAACCTAGTTTTAAACTGTCTTCTTCTACCCAAAAACCTATATATACAAGGCTTAACTATTCTACAATATATAGAAAATATTCTCTTGAAAACTCTTAGAGCAGAAAAGTTTCATCAGTCTTTCTCCTTCCTCTCCTCTACTTTCATACACTTCTACTTGCAAGTTCATTCCCTTTCTCGTAGAGCAGACGAACAAGGGAAGCCGTTAAATCCTGGGAAGCATTCGCTTGTAGTTCACCTTGCTCACCGGTGGAGGCGAAATTGCTTTTAAGAACAGTGATCTTCATCACGTCTCGGCAATATTGTTGTGTTGTTTGTTTGTCATTCATCTCAGTTTTTCTAACAATCTTAAAAGCATTTTACTGCAATGGCAACCAAACAGCCTGTTGTTCCTGATATGTCAAGAATCGAGCCTTTCGATGGAAAGTTCTTTAAGAGGTGGTACGTGAAAGTTCTCTTTTTCCTTGAGATGCTGTCTGTCTCCTATGTTTTGACAAAGAAGAAACCTGCTGATGATGGAGAAGCTCTCAAGTATAATGCAGACAATGTCACATGTAGAGGACATATTCTTCATTTTCTTTCAAATTCGTTGTTTGATATTTATGTCAAGTTTCAATCAACAAAGGAAATTTGAAAAGCTCTTCAAAGCAAATATGGTTCTGAAGATGCCGGAAAAACAAAGTATGTGGTCAGCGAATTTCTCAAATTTTAGATGGTTGACCACATATCCATCAATGATCAGATTCATCAGTTTCAACAACTGGTGGATAACATCGAACAGGAAGGGATCAAGATCGATGAAACCTTCCAAGCAACAGCATTGATCGAGAAGCTTCCTTCTTCTTGGAATAAATACAAGAAGAGATGTAAGCATGATGACACCAAGCTCTCTATGGATAGTGTAATCAAACACATCCATATAGAGAAAAACAATAGGCTTGAAGATGCTAGTGGTGACGAAGGTGGCGTTAAGGCCAACGTCGTCGAATATGCAGCCAAGAAGCCAAGGTTCCAGTCCAACAAGGCCAAAGGTAAAGCACAAGTGCAGGGACGCTTTAAGTCACAATCAAAAGGAGCTTGTTGGGTATGCGGAAAGCGGGGACACAAGGCGTTCTTTTGCAATAAGCAAAAAGGTCAATCAAGCGGACAATCCAATCTCGCTGAAGAACGTTCAGACATTGAAGAAGAGACAATCGCTACAGTCGTTGTCGATGAGGTAAACCTTGTCGGAGGTGCGACAGAATGGGCGGTGGACACTGGAGCCACCAGAAATATTGCAACCAGCAGAGATCTATTTCTTGATTATCAAGAGATAGATAGTGGAGACCAGGTCTTCCTAGGGGATGCACGAGCGACCCGAGTGATCGAGAAGGGGAAAGTTCTCCTCAAGTTGACTTTTGGAAAAAGGCTGGAGTTGAGCAATGTGCTACATGTTCCTACCATTCGGAAGAACTTGATTTTTGGATCACTTCTGAACAAGGCTATTCTTAAGCTTGTTTTTGATTCCGATAAACTTGTTCTATCTAGGAGTGGGGAGTTTATTGGGAAAGGTTTCTGTTGACGAGGTTTATTTGTTCTTGATGCTGTTTGTTTGAATAATAAGAATGCATCTAGTTCTGTGTATATTGTTGTTTTGTTTGATTTATGGCATGCTAGACTAGGACACGTTAATGCTGATGCAATTAAAAGGTTAAAGAATAACAATCTAATTGAAATAAATAATGAGAACAGTCTAACTAAGTGTCATTATTGTATTGAAGGAAAACATCATAAGAAACCCTTCAAGTCGGTAAATAGAGCAACGGAGAAATTAGAATTGATTCACAGTGATCTAGGATATTTTAAAAACATTATGAGTAAAGGTGGTAAACGATACTACATTACTTTTATAGATGATTTTTTCAGGTTTACTTACTTAGTAACAAAAAATGAAGCGGAAAGTATATTTATTAAATACAAGAATGAAGTTGAGAACCAACTAGATAAAAGGATCAAAAAGGTAAGATCGGATAGAGGAGGTGAGTATAGTACCTTGTCTTTACAAAAATTTTGTGAAGACAATGGCGTTATACATGAGTTTACACCTCCGTACACTCCTCAATCCAGTGGCATTGCTGAAAGGAAGAATATGACACTTAAGGATATGATGAATACAATGCTCTTAAGTTCCGGATTGCCGAGTAATATGTGGGGTGAGGCTATACTTTCAGCATGTCATATTCTTAATAGAATTCCACATAAGAAAACCAGTTTGACTCCATATGAACTCTGGAAAGGTTATGCACCCAACTTAATTTATTTGAAAGTGTGGGGATGCTTAGCCAAAGTTGGAATTCCTAAGTTCAAAAGGGATAAAATTGGTTCTAAAACTAGAGACTGCGTGTTTGTGAGATATGCCTTGAATAGTGTTGCATATAGATTTATGACCTTAGATAATGTTGTGATTATGGAATCTAAGGATGCTGATTTTTTTGAACTTGAATTTCCAATGAAGAAAGAGAAGGTGATTAGCACTAGTTATGAACTTGGTGAGTCTAGTAATAAACCTACTGACGAAATTGCTTCTTTACCTAGAAGAAGCAAAAGACAAAGGGTTGAAAAGTCATTCAGAGACGACTTTATTACTGCTTTTATTTTAGAAGAAGATCCTAAGACTTATAAAGAGGTTATGAGTTCCGTAGACGTTAAGTTTTGGAAAGAAGCTATAAATAGTGAACTTGAGTCAATTCTTAGTAACAATACTTGGGAATTAATATAGTTGCCTAGAGGATGTAAGCCTATTAGTTGTAAATGGGTCTTTAAGAAGAAACTAAAGGCTGATGACACTATCGATAAGTTTAAGGCAAGGCTAGTTGCCAAGGGTTTTACTCAACAAGAGGGAATAGATTATTTCGACACATATTCACCGGTAGCAAGAATAACGTCTATTAGAGTTTTAGTAGCTCTAGCTTCCATTAATAAGTTGGTGATACATCAAATGGACATTAAAATGGCCTTTTTGACTCGTTCAAGGACAAGAACATAAGGTGTGTAGACTTAAGAAGTCCTTGTATGGCCTTAAACAAGCACCAAAACAGTGGCATGAAAAATTCGATAATGCTATGACTTCTAACGGTTATGTTGTGAATAGTACTAAATCATTCCTATCTTTCGTCTTTGATATGAAAGATATGGGTAAGGCTGATTTAATACTTGGAATAAAGTTAGTCGAGAATTATGGGGGTTATGCATTATCTCAATCTCACTATGTTGAGAAAATGTTGAAAAGATTTAACTTCTTTGATGTTAAACTCGTAAGTATATGATCCTGCTGTACACTTGAAGAAAAATAGGAACAATAGTGTCTCACAGGTTGAATATGCTAGAATAATTGGAAGTCTAATGTATTTAATGAATTGCACAAGACCTGACATAGCTTACGCCATAAACAGACTAGCGAGATATACTCATAATCCAAGTAGTGAACATTGGATGGCTCTAGAAAAATTAATGAGATATATCAAAGGAACCATGGATCTTTGTCTTGTATTTAGTGGTTTTCTGGCTGTGTTAGAATGTTTCTGCGATGCTAATTGGGTGTCGGATAATGATGAGATTAATTCGACAAATGGTTATATATTCACTTTAGGTTGCGGAGCCATATCTTGGAAATCTTCTAAACAGACTTGTATAGCAAAATCAACTATAAAATCGGAATTTATTGCTTTAGAACTTGCTGCAATAGAAGCTGAATGGTTAAGGAATTTGTTGGATGATATTCCTTTGTGGTATAATCCTATGCCTTCTGTTTCTATACGATGTAATTCTCAGGTGGCGATCGCTCAAGCGAAGAATAAGATTTACAACAGAAAGAGCCGGCATATTAGATTGAGACACAATATTGTGCGGGATTTAATTAGTTCAGGGGTGATCAACCTGGAGTATGTAAGAACCGAGTTGAATCTGACAGACCCCTTAACTAAAGGACTAAACAAGAAGTTAGTCCAACAAGCATCGAGGAGAATGAGACTGGTTCCATTGTTGTGAACTTTATATGATGGCAACCCAACCCACTATTAGTAGAGATCCTACAAACAGGGTTCAATATGGTAAAAACAAGTCATATAAAAGTTCTACAAGTACTATCGTTTTGTCTCTTCCTATGATGCTGTTGAAGATAGTACTTACTGCAAATAAAAGAGGGTGAGATTTATTAGAATCTCTTAATGAAATTCATAGCCATGTTGTATGGTGGTGTGTGCAGTACACACTTGATGAATTTCACCTATATAAGTGTGGAGGTGGTGCCGCTTCCTATGAGAGTTTGGAACAACTCAGTAGAGCACTTATGAAAACCTAGGACTGTGTGCATGGACGATATCGCACCACACCGCGAACTTGACTGAAGCTAGTCAATGACATGTCAGTTGTAAGTTTATATAAACAATAGCGAGGTAAGATTCAAGACGTCAATGTCATCTTATTTCCGTTTATATACTTATTCTAGTACTAAGTGGCAATTCAAGACGTAAGTCATTGTCCATTATGTGTCATTGTCTTCGTTTGATAGTAGAGAAGTTAGTTGATTAACGTTCGGGAATGTTTGTATATAAGTTTGGATCATGTGGGGGATTGTTGGAAAAAAGTATGTTAAAATATTTTTAAATGTGCTCCAAACTTATATAAAAACATGTGTATTGTTGTTTGGGAGTTTGAGTGGTGATTTGAACACCTTTAACTTGAATAATATCACTTGGATCGATCCAAGTATAAGTTGGATCGAACCAAGTGAAAGCTGGAATAAAGTTGAGTGTTCTGGAAGACATAGATCGATCAATGTAAGATACATCGATCGATCGAAGCGTACATTGATCGATCGATGTAGTACGGTGCAATGCTGGAACCTTTCTGTCTAACATAGATCGATCACATTGATCGATCGATGTGACATCGATCGATACATGGATCGATCTATGTGAGGCAGAATGAATTAAGAAATGATTCTGTCCGACTTCGATCGATCACATCGATCAATCGAAGTGACATCGATCGATCGATGTGATCGATCGATGTGCCAACGGACAGAACCTTTCATGCTGAGTTGTATCTTTTGGTCCAAGAATCATCTTTCTTCAAAAGTGAACGTTATTCAACGAACTTGGAAGGCTGAAAACTGCTGAACCTAGTTTTAAACTATGCCTTCTTCTACCCAAAAGCCTATAAATACAAGGCTTAACTATTCTACAATATATAGAAAATATTCTCTTGAAAACTCTTAGTGCAGAAAAGTTTCAGCAGTCTTTCTCCTTCCTCTCCTCTACTTTCATACACTTCTACTTGCAAGTTCATTCCCTTTCTCGTAGAGCAGACGAACAAGAGAAGCCGTTAAATCATGGGAAGCATTCGATTGTAGTTCACCTTGCTCACCGATGGAGGCGAAATTGCTTTTAAGGACAGTGATCTTCATCACGTCTCGGTAATAGTGTTGTGTTGTTTGTTTGTCATTCATCTCAGTTTTTCTAACACAAACATACCTCCCAAAGGTAAGTAAAAAAGAGAACATTTGGGACTCTAGGAAGAAAAGGAAGCAATTTAGCCACCCTGGGTATAGCATCATTATAAGAGCCTGTGGTCACTGCTCATCCGGTGATAATACATAAAAACAAAGAGAAGGCCTTTGAAAAGAAAAAAAGCAGCATGGCTTATTAACGGTAACAGCAAGGCAATCTCAAATGCACAAGACAATTTGCCCCCTGTTTTTTT
>AP025047.1:10448330-10483000 GCA_036186865.1 Eustoma russellianum | reverse complement strand
GCTGAACTATAAAGTTTATCTAGACTTCCTTGCTTTCAAATGTATGTTGGTTTGCTATTTATAAGGTTTGGAAAGAGGTAAGAAACCTTAAGTTGACAACGGCTTAACTATATTCTATTTACAAAAGTTAGTTTTTTAATCCACTGAACCAGTGAATGTATGAAATATAAATATATACAGTGTATTCGTATAAATACACGTGTTCCTCTTTTCTTGTATTATCTGGGATGTGTCAATGCTCTGTTCTTCTACCTCCGAGATCCTTGTATTTTGCTAAGTTATATTAGCTCGGTTGTGCTGTCTTTTTGCTGCCATTGTCATCATCCTTGTTCTGCTCTGCTGTTATTGTGTTCAACACAGCTCGGTACATCTGCTTGTCTATTGCCTTTGCCTTCACCTCGACACTGTATACTTCACCTTGGCGCTTTATCATGTCACTTCGGCATTGCATCATTTCAGCTCGGCACTGCATATTTCAACTCGGCACTTCATCCTGTCACCTTGGCACTGCATATTCAGCTCGGCACTTTACGACACTGCATATTTCAGCTCGGCACTTTATTTCCTTAGCTCGAGCAATTTACTTCTGTCCTCCTCACCGCAGCTTGACACCTTGGCTCGGCACTCCTTTTATTTCTGCTTGCTCCTCACCTTGGTATGACACCTCGTCTCGGTACTTTACTTCTTCTTTTATTTCTGCAAACTATCTTTTAGTACTCTCCTTCAAGCTTGATGTATTTATACAATCAAGATTGACATGATGTCTATAGACTTTCCTAAACTTACGCTTGGCTGAAAACATTTGTGGAACCAAAATGTCGTTCTGAGCTACACGTGCTTGTGATTCTTTTGTCCACTTTAAACACTACATTTCAAGCTATGTCGCTTCTAACAGATAAGATTGAAAAATAAAACACAAGAAATTCTTAAAAAGGCGCTTTGCATAAAGAACGGAATTTGAGAGTAGTAGTGTTCATTGGGTCACTTGCCTACAATTTGTCTAACAAACTAACCTTATTCTCCTAGATTTTGACAAAACAAGTCGTACCTTGACTGATTACCATTTCTATGATTTTCCTAGATAAGGACAGAAGAATCCTCAAATGCATGTTCATTGTGCTCACCGCCTGGAGAATCGAGCTCGCGGCCAATAAATTTTAGGAGACTATAATTTCGTTGTTTATAGTGAACTTGAATATTATTAGTTGACTTGAGATTTATTTAAGGACATTTACCTGAAATTTTTGGAGCACGACTTGAAGGATATCTTTTATGAGTTTTATGGTGTCAACAAATGATAGACCATGATCGGATCGTTGGTCTACGGTTAAAACGTAATAGCCCAATACTGCAGTTTAGCAGGTTAGCACTTAGGTTTGGTTGCCCGACCTCAGCAGCAGCTCAGCAGGGCAACATGACGCCCATACAACATCAAAGAATCTATTAAGTTTTGCACTTCGGCATTAACTGTAGTATATGCTGCACGTCGGACTACATTTAGGCAATGCTTAGCCATGTATTTCGGTAAGGCCAAGTCACGCACTTCGGCAGGACTCGACTGTGTACCACAGCAGCTCGTGCACTTTAGCAGAAGGCAGCTGTGTACCACAGCAAAACGAACCCAATACGATAATACTTCGTAGGACCCTCAAACGGAGATACTTCTCCAATATATCGACTACAGCAATTTAGCCTTCCTGAACACGCCAAGGTCACAACGGTCGACCTACTAAGTCACATCAGCCGGACTACTGATCACATCAGCAGACCTACGACGTCCTAGGCTCTCTGCCCTAAACGAAGCTTCTTCCCCAAGCTATCATCAGAGTTTTTGGAGTGAGAAAGAAATCTATAAAGGTAAGGAGATCAAGACAAAGAAAGGGACGAGACTTAACAACATACACACACCCCTTGCTCTTCGGCAAACACTGTGAGAACCTCTCAACTTATCCCTTTACATTATAATCTCATTGAGATATGGCCCAAACTGACTTGAGCGTCGGAGGGTTTTTCCCGGGGCCAACCCCCTGGGACCTCTGACCTGTGCTACACCGTGCAGGATATTTGGCGCTATTCCAGCTACATATTATCAATCCCAGTTGACAAATTCTTTGTGCCAACTGACGAAGTTAAATCGAGGTCATCTTGACCCTTGGTGAAGATCCGGCTTCATCATTTGCCGCTAGAAGGAGGGCACCTTAAGTCCCTTAACCCAGAAAACGGCCCCTCAAAGCTTCTCTAGCAATTATTAAGGAGCCTTTCTAATCATCTTAGGAAGCTATCGAGAGAAAAATGAGTAACAGAGATAGTCAAGGGACCAAACAACCCATGACATCTGGAAGGAGTCAAAAATCTTCTCAACAACAAACTGATCAATGCTCAACGGAGCTGGGGGAATCTTCAACTCCCTTGGCTTTCACATATGAAGAGCACATGCGAGCCATTCGCTATGTGGCTCAAAACCCGGAGGTTTTTCAAGCAGTAGTATGGGAGATGAAGGGGAAGGCGCCTGCAGAAAAGTCCAGCGGACCCTATTTCGATAACTCCCATCCACTGGATCACATGGAGTATTCTCCTACTCCGCCTGGTTATTGTTCCAGGGGTCAGGAAAGGCCTATGCCCAAAAGGAAGTGGCCAGAACAAAAGCCTAGCCACCAAACCTCTAGATATAATCAAAAAGTTTCCCTGCCTTTCGAACATGGCAGGAAAGCGGGAAACAAGGGCAAAGCACCGTTGCAGGAAAGGTGCTCTGTTAGGATTCGGCTGGGGAGCCGAGGAGAGGAAAGGAATTCTCTGCTGGCCTCTAAGGCTTATATCCTTTCTTATATGAGGAAAAAAATCCCTGGCAAAAGAACCCCCGCCCCTCGCTGGTCCAATCCGTAAAAGAAACCATCAACTGTACTGCCTCTATCATCACGATATTGGGCATGATACGAAAGATTGTAGACAGCTTGGGCAAGAAATTGAACACCTTATTGAGCTGGGTCACTTGCAACGCTTCTATAATCCCAGGTATAGGCTTCACAACAGGCTAGACTTTGGTAGACCCCGTCCGGTGGGGGGTTGTAGACCCGGATATCACCAGGATTATCTAGGAGACACCGATTCGGATTTCGATGAGAGAGGAACCCGGACTTCTGAGCATATAAGGCTGATCTAATGACCGTTTTGAATCGCGGTTTGATTCTTCTTCATCCGGAATTTCCTTATCAGAGGATCAACCTCTTATATTTAATTGGGCCCCTTTTAAAGTCACCATATGGTGCATAATTCATGGTTGTCAATCACCCACGATAGAAGTGGGGGCACACCCAGCAGGACTGGAAGGCTGAGCAGGTCTCAGCAGGATAGGACAGGTTTCCCGATATTTTTACCCCCAGCAGGTCTGGAAGGCTGAGCAGGTCTCAGCAGGATGGGACAGGTTTCCCGATATTCTTACCCAGCAGGTCTGGAAGGCTGAGCAGGTCTCAGCAGGATGGGATAAGTTTCCCGATATTCTTCCCCAGCAGGTCTGGGTGGCTGAGCAGGACTCAGCGGAACAAAACAAGTTCCCTATATTTCTTCCACAGCAGGTCCGGGTAGCTGAGCAGGACTCAGCGGAACAAAACAAGTTCCCTACATTTCTTCCCCAGCAGGTCTGGGTGGCTGAGCAGGACTCAGCGGAACAAAACAAGTTCCCTACATTTCTTCCCCAGCAGGTCTGGGTGGCTGAGCAGGACTCAGCGGAATAAAACAAGTACCCTACATTTCTTCCCCAACAGGTCTGGGTGGCTGAGCAGGACTCAGCGGAACAAAACAAGTTCCCTACATTTCTTCCCCGGCAGGTCTGGGTGGCTGAGCAGGACTCAGCGGAACAAAACAAGTTCCCTACATTTCTTCCCCAGCAGGTCTGGGTGACTGAGCAGGACTCAGCGGAACAAAACAAGTTCCCTACATTTCTTCCCCAGCAGGTCTGGGTGGCTGAGCAGGACTCAGCAGAACAAAACAAGTTCCCTACATTTCTTCCCCAGCAGGTCTGGGTTGCTGAGTAGGACTCAGCAGAACATGATAAGTTCCCTATATGCCCACCTCGGAAAATTCAAAAAGTTTGGCATCAGTTTTGCCAACATTTCAACTCAGCCAAACTGAGAAACCAAGCGTAAAAGCAGAAACTTGATACTTTAATGCGAGAGATACACCTATGGCCGAAGATAAATACTTGCAAACTGAGCAAGTCAGGCCAAAGATAAATACTTGCAAACTGAGCAAGCCAAGCCGAAGATAAATACTTGCAAACTGAGCAAGCCAAGCCGAAGATAAATACTTGCAAACTAAGCAAGTCAGGCCGAAGATAAATACTTCCAAACTGAGCAAGTCAGACTGAAGGCCAAAAGCTTACAAACTATAACCACAGGGCAAGTGGAAAGAAAATAAAAAGAACTGCGCAGACTAGAAGGCCAACACCCGCCATCTAAGGAAAAAGAGCAAGATTAAGCTTCAAAATATTGAAAAGCCAGAACAAATCAGAAGGCAAAAACAGACTTTTATTGAATATGGAATCTATTACAACTACAAGTTGTTTACAAGGGAAAATCTCGTTCGACTAGGAAATCTTCTCCTATACTTCGAAAACTCAGCAATCTGGATACAGCCTCGGACTTGGACTATGAAGAGCAGCGTAAGATCCTTATCCAGAACCAGGTAGACTTCTTGGCAATCGTCCCCTCTATGGTTACATGGCAGAGGAAAAGTTTTGCGGCATTGTTGTCGCCCTTGCTTCACCGTTGCAAAGCAAGTTTGTGCGATTACAAAACAGCAAAGCAGAACCTTCGCTGGAGAGGGATATGTCGAAGGAGAATCCTCGTCATGAAATGACAGAGGCGCTAAAGCAAAAGATACGACGATAACCGAAAAAGGGTTACATGAAAGGAATAATCCCTGTGAGGAAAGATTGTTCCCATCAGAATCAAATTCTTTAGGAAAGGACTGAATCTCACAGGTATTTTCCAGATTCTTGAGACATAAAAGGGCAAACATATTTCGGAAATTCGTACATGGAGGAGAAGGACTGGATTGAAAGGAAGAAAGGAAAGAGATGCCGACATAAAAGATGAGGGACTCAAGCGAAGAATGAAGAAGGAAGAGGTAGAAGCATCTCTATTTATAGGCGGGGGAAGAAAAAATGACACCTTTTCGTTTTAAATTTGAAATTCGAAAAGACGGAGATTCACGTATCTTCCTCCCTCGGGGAACGGAATCGACAAAGAAGCAATAATGGAGCATCGGAACCACCACCTGCGTAGAGAGCAGGCGAAAAAAGATAAAACATGTGGCTAAAGGTATTGGCCACGACATAAAGGCAAGATTTGTATGCCTTCGCAGTTCAGCTCAGTCACACAAAATCTAGGGGCAAATGATAGACCATGATCGGATCGTTGGTCTACGGTTAAAACGTAATAGCCCAATACTGCAGTTTAGCAGGTTAGCACTTAGGTATGGTTGCCCGACCTCAGCAGCAGCTCGGCAGGGCAACATGACGCCCATACAACATCAAAGAATCTATTAAGGTTTGCACCTCGGCATTAACTGTAGTATATGCTGCACGTCGGACTACATTTAGGCAATGCTTAGCCATGCATTTCGGTAAGGCCAAGTCACGCACTTTGGTAGGGCTCAGCTGTGTACCACAGCAGCTCGTGCACTTCAGCAGAAGGCAGCTGTGTACCACAGAAAAACAAACCCAATACAATAATACTTCGTGGGACCCTCAAACGGAGATACTTCTCCAATATATCGACTACAGCAATTTAGCCTTCCTGAACACGCCAAGGTCACAACGGTCGACCTACTAAGTCACATCAGCCGGACTACTGATCACATCAGCAGACCTACGACGTCCTAGGCTCTCTGCCCTAAACGAAGCTTCTTCCCCAAGCTATCATCAGAGTTTTTGGAGTGAGAAAGAAATCTATAAAGGTAAGGAGATCAAGACAAAGAAAGGGACGAGACTTAACAACATACACACACCCCTTGCTCTTCGGCAAACACTGTGAGAACTTCTCAACTTATCCCTTTACATTATAATCTCATTGAGATATGGCCCAAACTGACTTGAGCGTCGGAGGGTTTTTCCCGGGGCCAACCCCCCGGGACCTCTGACCTGTGCTACACCGTGCAGGATATTTGGCGCTATTCCAGCTACATATTATCAATCCCAGTTGACAAATTCTTTGTGCCAACTGACGAAGTTAAATCGAGGTCATCTTGACCCTTGGTGAAGATCCGGCTTCATCAAAAAACGTCATGCTTCCGCTTTCCATTGGGTTAAAGAAGCCACAATGCCAATCAGTATTGCATGAGGTCTCTATGCCACTGATGGTGAGCTCATTGAATAGCGATTCTGGAGATAGTGTCTGCGTTAGGTATCGAGTTTGTTGAATACTGTACAAATCCAATCATATCATAGTTAGAGAGAATATTTTCCTTTTGTAATAGGAGTAATTACTTACCTTGTAAAGTGATTCTCTAGAGAAAAGTTAGGGATCCTCATAAAGGACCATTCCATACATAGGATAGAATGCAAAGATAAATAGGCTATTGTATTACCGATTGAAATTAAGAAAAACAGAATTTGTTTTCTCTAATGTGCCAGTTTAACATGGTATCAGAGCTGGCACGATCCCTATGGATGTGAAATTTTTGAGCTTTGGCTAAGAATAGTTCTCATCATCGCCAAAAAATACCTTTCCCGGCCTAATCGGCCATCTCAAAATCCAGTTGCTGAAGAAGCCTTCAACCATCTGGAGTAGCCAAATACCCATCAGAATAACATCCTTCCATCAAACCTGCGAAACACACACTCATTATGTCAGAAATCCCAGAATCATCAGAAAAACCAAAAACCGAAACCTCAAACATGACCAGCCCTGGGGATTTGGCCATCCAAGTAGCTCACATCCTCAAGGATAGACTTAGCCCAGCAACTCCCACGCATACAATGTTACCAGAAAACCTGAACATAGCCGTCAAATTGACGGAAAGCAACTTCGCTTTATGGTCTCGGGTGATCTACTGCGCCATCTTAGGCAGGGGACGCATCTCCCATCTCACATGGTTGCCTCCTCCGTCAGCAAAGACAGATCCATAGTTCCCACGATGGGAACAAGATGATAACTCCGTTTTTACCTGGATTCTACAAAACGTAGATCCAAGTATGATTAACAACGTATCACGATATCCTACGGCCACAGCCCTTTGGGAAGGTCTGGCCTTAACATACGGTTCTGGAGGTGATTTCTTGCAAGTATTCGACTTGCATAGGAAAGCTAACAATATCAGACAGGGAGACCAATCCCTGGAGTCATGCTTGAACAACTTACAGGATGTATGGGTTGCAGTTGACACATTAGACAGCAACCCCATGAAGTGCACAGAAGATATTAGTGCATATAATAAAAAAATGCAGGAATTTCGTCTTTACCAATTCCTGACTGCCATCAGCGATAAATACGAAATGGAAAAAAAGAAGCTGTTGAAACAAACGCCATTACCATCCGTTAAAGCCGTATTTTTTGAAATCAAACGGGCAGAAGCAAGGTCTGGGGTTATCAGACCAGGACCCTCAGAATTACCTTCCTCATTGGGTATCGACAAGGACTCGCGGTAAAGCCACCACAAGGAAGGGGTCACGGCAGAGGTGACAAAGGAATGCCACCAGGACCACAGAATTCACGTCAGAGCACCAAAGTGGACAAGAGCCACCTGATTTGCACACACTACGGGAAAAAAGGACACAATCAAGAGAGTTGTTTCCAGATTGTTGGTTATCCCGACTGGTGGGAGGGGAAGAAAGTCCCAACAACCGGAACAGGAGGCAAGGCAGCAGCAAGTAGGAGTCTTGACAGCGGTATAGGCAGCGGCGGCCAGGGAACCACCAGCCACCAGTATACCAGCCAGATCCAGACTGAAACCCACAAAGACGAAGGAGGGAACCAGACTGAAAGCGGCGGAGGTAACAGGGGGTTAGGGAAAACCCTAACCCCCATTCCTTTTTAATACCAGAAATTACTCATTTGGTCCCTAGAAAATTGTCCCCAGCACCCCCTGATTTTTCTAATAATGTTACTCAGGTCCACCTGAAAGTCCAGTGCACTGATCAAACCCCTCAACTTTCGGATAATACACATTACCCCCCAAGTCCTTAAACCTTGTAATTCTGAGCCCCCCACACACCACACATTTACCAAACAGTCCCTCAACAGCAAACGTCACCTCACACATGCCACCTCATCATAATCGCTGGATCTTTGATTGCAGGGCAACTGATACAATGACCTTTGACCCACGAGATTTTACCAGTCACACCTCACCTCATAAAACTCACGTTGAAACAGCCAGTGGAGAAATCATCCCAGTCTGTGGGGGGCTCTATTGCTATTACCCCCACTGTCACACTTAAACGATGCCTATTTGTTCCCTCACTCTTCACAAAATTACTTTCCATTAGCCAACTCACTAAAGAATTGGACTGCGTGGTTCTTATGTATCCATCCTTTTGTGTGTTGCAAGACATTCATACTCAGGAGATAATTGGACGTGGTACTGAGCATGACGGCCTATATTACGTAGATGCAGTGGCGCAACAGGGTAAGTCTAATCTTGCCACCGGATCGGTCTCTCGCCAGCTGTGGCTATAGCACCGTCGATTGGGGCACCCGTCATTTGGTTATCTCCAAAAACTCTTTCCGAATCTTTTTGTTGAACCTTTAAATAATTTGACTTGTGACATTTGTCTTCGGGCCAAACAGCCTCGAGCGACTTATTACTCAAATAATACTCGTGTCAGTCATATTTTCTCATTAGTACATTCAGATGTGTGGTGACCCTCTCCACATCCCACGGCCCTTGGTTTTCGTTACTTTGTGATCTTCGTGGATGATTATTCTTGCATGACTTGGCTCTATATCCTGAAAAATAAGTCTGAGGTTGCAAATAAATTTGTTGAATTCTACAATATAGTCAAAACCCAGTATAAATGGACCATTCAAATACTTAGGTCCGATAATGGTGGGGAGTATTTTCATGGGGCACTCAAAAAAAATTTTTGCGATCACGGAATCATTCACCAAACCTCATGCCCAGATACACCAGAACAAAATGGCGTTGCAGAACGCAAAACCGTACACTTCTTGAAATGACACGTGCTATGATGCTTGAGTCATCTGTCCCTCGGGGTTTTTGGCCGGAGGCGGTGTCTACTGCTACCTACCTTAGCAACCGACTACCCACCACTATTCTCCAACACAAAACACCATTGGAAATCCTCTCAAGTCAAATTGTCGTAACATCCATATTAACCCTACCACCCAAAGTCTTTGGTTGTACTGTTTTCATTCATATCTCAAAATCCCACCGTGCTAAACTTGATCCCTGTGCCGAAAAGTGTGGTTTCATGGGCTACGCTTCAACCCAAAAAGGCTACCGTTGTTACAATCCCTGGACACATCGTATCCACATCACCATGAATTGCACTTTCCTTGAGACTGAGTATTTCTTTGCCACCCAATCTCGATCTCAGGGGGAGACACTAAATGATAATGACCCTCCCGATTGGCTGTCAATCTACACTGTTCGGCGACAGGACCAACACGGCAAGTAGATGGCTCCGACTGTGCTATAGCTCCCTACGATACTATGACCGTCAGCCCAGTACCCGACCAAGAAGCTCCTCAGGTGAATGTGCTACAACAAGAAAATGATGATACACATCAACCAGGTAGTCCCATCCCTAATGAGCATACTTGTATAAATTTTGTCGTCCCTGAAAATACTTCTCCTTCTC
The DNA here is from genome assembly GCA_036186865.1 of Eustoma russellianum. NCBI lineage: Eukaryota > Viridiplantae > Streptophyta > Magnoliopsida > Gentianales > Gentianaceae > Eustoma > Eustoma russellianum. Next base: position 10,473,180 of record AP025047.1, on the reverse strand, counting down.
TTCCACCTAAAAATAATCTCTCTTCTAAGAATCTCATGACTTGCACAGGACAGACAGAAGTGGACTATACTAACATTATGACAGGAGAACAGGGGCGTGTCCTACCAGAACAGTGGCGTGTTCTACCACCAAGAAAAACCAGAGGAGTTCCACCTGACAGGTATTCTCCCACAAAAATTGCTCGGTCATCCAAATACCCAGTGCCTATTCTGGGAGGCAACCTGAATAGTACAACCAGAAGTTTCCTAACCACCATATGCTCAGAAGAAATTCTCCGAACTGTAGAAGAGGCATGTACGAAACAACAGTGGAAAGAGGCCATGTTGATAGAGATGAATGCACTAAAAAAGAATGAAACATGGGAATAGTGTTCGTTACCAATAGGAAAACGACCAGTGGGATACAAGTGGGTTTTCACAGTCAAGTACAAAGCAGATGGAAGCATTGAAAGACACAAAGCCAGACTTGTAGCAAAAGGATATACTCAAACCTATGGGGTAGACTATTCAGAAACGTTCTCACCGGTCGCAAGGTTAGACACGATAAGGGTATTGTTCTCAGTTGCAGCAACAAAGAATTGGCTGTTACAACATTTTGATGTGAAGAATGCGTTTCTACACGGGGACCTAAAAGAGGAAGTCTACATGGAGCCTCCCCCAGGTTTTTCAGAAGATTTTAAGCCAGGACAAGTATGCAGACTAAAGAAGGCTTTGTATGGACTCAAAAAATCACCCAGGGCATGGTTTGGCAGATTTACGACCGCAATGAAAAAGGATGGCTACAAGCAAAGCAACGCCGACCACACCTTGTTCATAAAAAAACAGGGAGATTTCGTTAGTTGTCTTATTATATATGTTGATGATATGATTATTACCGGAAATGATACTAATGAAATCTCACGTCTTAGGAACTACCTGTTCGCTCAGTTCGAGATGAAGGATCTAAGAGGGCTCAAGTACTTCTTGGGAATCGAGGTGCTACGGTCAAAATCAGGATTCTACATCTGCCAGAGGAAGTATGTCCTGGACCTACTCACAGAAGTTGGCATGTTAAACGCCAAACCCACTGACACCCCAATGGTTCAAAATCACAAACTGGGAACTATACAAGGAGCTCCAGCAGCCGACCGAGAATGGTACCAGCGGTTGGTAGGCAAGTTGATCTACCTATCACACACTAGACCTGACATTGCATATGCTGTAAGTGTGGTTAGCCAGTTTATGCACAATTCATAGAAACACCACATGGACGCAGTGATCAGAATTTTGAGGTACTTAAAGGGTACTCCAGGTGTCGGACTGCTATTCAAAGACAATGGCCACCTAGACATTGAAGGATACACTGATGCAGATTGGGCAGGGAATCAAGATAAAGAACAGAATGAGGTTCGTCTGAGTCCAGCCATTCAACACACTTAGGCTCCTCTTGTTCCAAGCGAGTTTAAGCTTTCATCGTCCCCCTGACGTAGGAGAAATGTCAATGGGCCAAGGGGTACACTGGAGGAAGCAAAGATTATTAGAAAAATGACAAAAATATAATAACCAAACAGAAATAAAATGAAAAGCAAAGAGAAAGAAATAGACAAGACGTAACAAACAAATGTTGTATCGTCCTTAAAACAATTTTATTTCCACCAATTTAGTAAGGTAAACTCCTAGAAAATGTCTCCCAAGATATAACGTTTTCTTATTATCGTTTGCTTTACGAAAAGAAGATTGGATTTGTGTATTGAAGTGTTTAATACCAAGGAAAAAGAAGAATGAAAAGAAAGAAATTATGCATTTTTTTCTCAAAAGTATTTCTACAAAATTTTAGGATTCTTGTATTTATAGACTTTAATTTAACAAGACACAAGTTAATTTAATACCTCTATGCAGAATTTGACTTCCAAAAGTAGTTTATGACTGTTCATGATTGAGATGAGGTGTTCCTAGTTGCATACATCACATCATATCATGAAAGACAACAGTAAATTCTGATGTACTGAAGTCGATCGAACTTGCGGTCTCTTCAGATCGAACTCGTAATTTGAAATGTGTACGTTGCAACTGAACATTTAAGACCTAACTCAGAGCCAAATTAACAATTCTTTTCACCAAGCGTTAGGGGATGCGTTCTGTCTTAAAACAAAAACTTCAGAGTTGGAACAACTCGGATTCAGAATTCAAAGTATGGTCAGACCAAATGTTTGGCCTCACAAACCGGACTCAAAATTGGAGTTTGGTCTCCTTGATCCAATCTAACACTCATTTCTTCAGCCAAACTTCTTGCACGTTTTATATAAATTTGGAGCACTATTTTAAAGCAATTTAATGTGTTTTTTCTAGCAATCCTTCACATGATCCAAATTTATATTGAAATATCCATGAGCAATCATAATCTAGACTCTCTAATATTAGATAAAGACAATAACACTTAATGGATGATGACTTACATATTGAAACACCACTTAGTGCAAATGGAAATATATATCTTGAATCATATTTCTATATTGTTCACATGAACAACCAAAAAATATGTCATTGTCTACTTCATACAAGTTGGCGGTTTGGTGTGAATTCATCTATGCACGTCCCAAGTTTTTATAAGCGCTCTAGAGAGTTATTCCAAGATCTTATATAAAGCGATACCACCTCCACACTCATATAGATAAAATTCATTAAGTGTGTATTGCTCACACCATCATGAACATGTCTATGACTTCATTCAGAGATTCTTAAAATCTCAACCTCAAGAACTTGGAACAAACACTATCTACATCACACCATAGAGAGGAACAAATTTGATAGTGATGATTAGAATTTCTTCTATACTTGTCTTACTCATTGAATAGTATTTGTAGGATCTCTACTAATAGAGGTTGAGTTGCCATAGTAGAGAGCTCATATCATATAGAATAATCTCATCCCCGTCGATGTCACAAGAACTAACTTGCACTTAGTTTTTTTTTAAACTCGACCACTCTCATAGACCTCATAATGTTTATGATTTACGCCAATGAAACTCATGAGAAATTCACAATATTGTACCATTCATCAAGTGGTAGCACCTTACCAAATTATTGTCTTTCAGTGATTCATATCAAAAGAATCACTCAACAAAACATCTCATTAGTCTATAAAGACTAACTAGAAACAAGCAAACATTGAGTTTTGTTTTTATGAGCAAAATCATCAAACTCAAATACAACACAATATTTTTATGAACCAACTCCTCCAACAAATATAACCAACATTCATCATAAACATCTTTATCATCGAGTTAGTTTTAGCAACAAATATCAACCAAGAAAAATGAAATTAATGCCATATACATTAAGAAACCCTATCATAGTCATAAGCTTGAAACAACAAATCGTCAACCGCTTAGAAGAATAAACTGACAACCATTTTAGTATTCATCTAATTTTCTTCTTCACTCTTCTAAATTTTTTTAAAATTTATACAATATATACAAGCTATTCACATGTCATACATCAATATTCTAAAAAAAATAGATTTACTTTCAAACAAAGATGAATCACAAAGCCTTACATTTCTTCATAATTTCATATCAACATTAACCATAAAAAATGACACTTGAACTAAATTACAACATTCATGTCACCACATTAGTAGCACCAACTATACAACTTTAGTCTAATCAGGATGTAATCAACAAGAAGCCATGATATTGTTAAAACTCATAAGGCTAATGGATATAAACTTAAGTATTCATTTCCTTAACAAAAACCCATTGGTATCAAGTTTTAGTTTCTACATTTGCCGTAACCAATCCACGTAATAGCAAAGATACACATAGGGTGACAATTACTAAGTCATGATCAATCGAGTTGTAAATCCAATAGCGCAAGTTTTGTTTGGGTTGACTATCTATTTTAAGTCTCTTTTTGGGATGGAGGTATTTTTTACTTGACGCTCACCTTCTCCGGATCCTAACGATATCTTTTGTCGTTAAATATACAGGGTATGTGTTCTCGTATAATCCGAATGAAGGGCCACAGAAATTACCTGGGCTCATTTCCATGTCCTATGTATAAAAAAGTGGACCTTTGATTAGATTATTTTTTACACATGAAATATGAAACTGGTTAATTAAGCTGCTAAATGTAAAATTGCTATTTCTTGTAGAATTTACAAATGCTATCCTCCCTTACGAAAGTTCCAAAGAAAAATGACCAGTGCTTGCGATTTCTTTTCTCTTGGCTCCGTGGAAGTACATATCCAAAACGTAGGCATGCCATTTGGTAAACAAAAAAGCCTAAAACGTAGCTTTGATTCACGTCGTCTTAACCGCGCAATTGTCTTGGTGGCACCACAGCACGGGGTGGATTACGGATGGTGTCATCAGATCCAAGGTCATCGATAGGTGGCCGTTGCTTATGATGATCGGTGACGGACTGATACGCCATTGCCAATGCCAGAGCCTTCATGAAACAAGGTGCGTGTTAGAACCCAGGAAGGAAGAGGACACCAGATGATGATTGGATGAGCAAAGAGATCTTACCATGTGATCATGATCTGGTGGAGCATAGATACCGGTTGTAATCGTAGTTCTTCTTCGAGTTTCAGCTGTGGGTGGATCAGAGATCATCTTGAATCCTGTTGGGATAACAATCACAGGCATCCCTACGAGGTTTCCTACGCAAACTTTCTCCCAGTCTGTTGCATTTCCAACAAAGGCATCAACCTTGAAACTCTCTCTTACTTCGCGTATGAGCTTACCTCGCGCTCTCTGTGCCTGCAACAAGTAATTCAGCAACAGCACACAGTACAAAATAGCGATAAATTTCAGAAAATACAACAGCAAGATCAGGACAACGATGTCTTGCTTTGTAACCATGTCGACTCGTCCCAAAGTAATTTATACACTTGACACAAATTCCTTGCTAGAACGTGTATTAGACCAGCATGTTAGAATGGCATGCATACTTTAATGTGAAGTCATGGACGTTTGTTAGCTGACAACAACAACATTACTCATGTGTTAGAGACACACAGAGGTTAGTTTCCGCTGACCCATAATGAAAATTGCGTCAAGCTATGTCTATCAACTGCTATTTCACAATATAAAAAGCATAGCTAATTTAGTGAGTCATTTTGCTGTATTCCATCATATTCAAAAGTCAAAAAAGAATGTGTCCTAGACTCCATTGAAAATGGAAGAAACGTTTGTTAGCTGAACGGTGTTGCTTAATTCTTGAAATTGAAAACGCATACGTAAGTGGATAAAACATAGATGAATAATCTGACATGATGCTGCATATAAATGTCCTAAGACCATATGCAATACATAATGGAGGACAAAATATGCATAAGGAGCTGTCATGCAGAACCATGAAATAGGTAAAAGAGATCCAGAAACCAAATACGAGTACTTACAAATTGCAATACTCGAAAAGACATAATATATATATCAACAAGCAACCAACCTGAACATAGTCAACTGCAGGTACAACACGTGCTCGTCGAAGTTCAAGAGGCCACTGCTCTTGAGCTTCATACTCATCATCAAGATTATCGCGCTGCCATTTATCAAAGTGTGACAGCATGTCAACGTCCATTGTGAAATTCAATATGCCTTGAGCAGAATCCACTGTGTAATTTAGTTTAAAAGGAACCATGTTCACTCCCTTTGATTTCAGGACATTGACTACCTGTGATGAACACAGGACAAAAAAAAAGACAGACACTTTAGAGTGATTACATGATAATTATGTCCTTAGAAAAGTAGTAGTATACTGCTCACTTCCATCTCCGCATCCTCAAGATATCCAACTGTTAACTTTGATAAGTCGACTGTAAAAGGATCTTTAAGGTGAATATCACGAGAAGAAGGGTCATCTGGATCCTTTCCTCTAATGGCGTCAACAACAATGGCGCAGTCAGCTGCACTTCTACAGAAAGGACCCAATTTATCCTGTCGCAAGCCGAGAGTATAATAATGTTAATAGTGAAAAAAGGGAAACCAGAACCATGTTAATATTTCATGAGAATGACTTGTACCAAGCTCTCAGATATGCTCATAACACCAACTCGAGGAACCATTCCGAAAGTAGGACGCAATGCAGTCACCCCACAGCGGGCAGCAGGGTAAGTTATGGATCCAGCAGTCTCTGAACCAATTGCAAATGGAACAATTCCTAGGCACAAAAGAAATAGTTTCCAAATAAATTAAACCTGCGGTTTTTAACTTTGATCTCACTGTTTATGTTGTATCTTTGGATAAATTGTATGTTAAATTACCATCTCATCTAAAAGCTTAATCTGGTAGAAAGAAGAGTAATTTATACATTTATAGGCTTAACACGGTTAGACTTATCCACATGTACAACAGAGTAGCAGTAGCAATAGTAGTTGTGGTATACACTACTAGTAAATGTTTTTCAAAAAGTGGGGCAGCAATATTCGAGTGTAGGACCTCTTGGTTCTATGGTACCATGCAAATAATCATTTATTCTAAAAGCTTAAGCTTGTAGAAAGAATGTTTTTCAAAAAGTGGGGCAGCAATATTCGAGTGTAGGACCTCTTGGTTCTATGGTACCATGCAAATAATCATTTATTCTAAAAGCTTAAGCTTGTAGAAAGAATGTTTTTCAAAAAGTGGGGCAGCAATATTCGAGTGTAGGGCCTCTTGGTTCTATGGTACCATGCAAATAATCATTTATTCTAAAAGCTTAAGCTTGTAGAAAGAAGAGTGATTTGTACTTTCATAAACCTGATGTCATACAACAATGAACTTTTTTCTTTTTCTTTTTTGGCAAGTATCATACAACAATGAACTTAAAAAAAAAACACACGCGAAAAGAAACCTAGTAAAAAAAATACCTGCTGAGGTACTAGCTGCTGGTCCAGCAGATGAACCGGTAGAATACTCCTCGATATTCCAAGGATTCCTTGTTCTACCCCCAAACCAGATGTCATCATATGCCAGAGAACCTGATACAAGTTTTGCAAGCAGAACAGCCCCGGCAGATCTAAGCCTGCATCAAGTGGTATTGCAGCATGAAAAAACTTGACCAAAAGAAACTAAACATCTTAGTATCATGAAGCTCAAACCTCTTATAAACTGTAGCCTCGATATCAAGAATTTGATCTTTGAAAGTTTTTGAACCCCATGTTGTCTTGTATCCTGGAACTGCAATGATATCCTTCAAGCCATACGGTATGCCATGGAGAGGGCCTGCACAGTTTGAAATCCTAGCACATGACATAGCGTAGAGGTGACATTTCTAAGAAGAAACTAAGAAGAAAAACATGCATATCAGTTTTTCTGATGTGAGGAGGGGAACTTAGAAACCTTTTCAAACTCGAATTTTACATTCTGCAATAATATTTGTAATCCTGCTTGAAAATCTCAGTCTTAAAATTTGTTAAGACTACAACTACCAATTTTCTCACCAATACCATCTAAATTACCAAAATTGCAGAAAAGCAAACTGACTTATTTTTCTAGTTCACTTTCGAAATGTATTGCTTACCCGCCTAACACGTCATACAAACAAAAGAATATATGAAGGCGCAGTTAAAAGGTAACAATGAATAGGTTATACTAATAGTCTTCTTCAAACAAAAACAAATAAAAATGAAAACAGAAAATTGATGAGTTAAAGATAAAATAAAATAGAACACCGATAAACAACAACAACAACACTACTAATAATAATAGTTAATAAAAGTGACAACAATAACTACCATGATCATCATGACAATCATAATATAAAAAGAAAGCAACTGAAATTTGGCTGCACCAGTTTCATCTTTGTAATCAAACAAATTTTTTATTTTTTATTTAAGGGAAGGTACCTAAATGTATGCCTTTTGCTAGTAATTCATCAGCCTCTTTTGCTTGCTTGTGCGCTAATTCTTCAGTAATAGTAACTACACATTCGAGGACTGGACCATATCTGCAACAAAGGCTTCATCAGGAAACGTAAACATCAAAAAACTAGCAAAGAGTTGTCAGAAGGAAATGAGATGCCTTTTCAATCTCTCAATGAAGATCTTGGTGAGCTCCACTGATGTAATTTGTTTCGACTTAATAAGCTGCCCCAACTCAAGAACCTGGTGTACAACAAAAAAATTTCGCATTTTGAGATGGATAAAAATACTTAAAAGGAGAAAATCATCAGGATTTAAATTTTGAACGATGATGCCCTTACACTCATGAAGGCAACATCTTCATCACTTCCTGGCCTTTTTACCTCAGGAAGAGATAAATGGTTAAATTGTTTAGCCACATATTCGGACCTCTCATCTTTCCAAGAAGGATTAAAGATCAAACAAGAAGGATCGTTCAATCCTCCATTCGTGGAAGCAACCAACTTCCTAATGTCTTTGATAATAGGGACATTGTACTCCTTTCCAGCTTTCTCAATCTCCAACATCTAAGGAACTATAAAAGTTAGCCTTATTGTACACAAAATTGCTCGTACAGATGTGACAAGGACAAAGTACCTTAGCATTGGTAAGAAAACCTGCATCCAGAATCTGGAAAAAGCTCTTAAGTTGCGAGTCACGCTTCATCCTTTTCAAGCATCTACTGTAGTCCTCAGCAGCTGACTTCCCTCTGCTCTGATCAAGAGTACAACATATTTTCTATAAAAGGAAAAACTATGCGACGTATTTTATTTTACTAGCTAACGAACCCATATGCAGTACCTACAGACAGTGGTCCGAGAGCTTCCCTGAACCCTCTGAAACAAGACGTCCAAGTTCTTAATTGTAGTCACCTGTCTTACAATCAGTGCCGTCAATAGCGCGAGGCGCACTGTAGCGCGACGCCAAATTTTTGTAGCGTGTAGCGCATAGCGCCGTAGCGTGCGCTACACGCATCCGAGGCGCATAGACAACTAATAAACTAAAATATTAGGTAACAACTATAAACATAATACAAAATTTCATAATTGTTCAAAAAGTTTAAGCATAGATATAATTAAAACATAGATAGCAGATAAAAACAATTGTTCAAATTGGTCAAACTTCCAACATAGCTAAAACTAAAATAATTTCAAATCATCAAACACAAAATCTTCATTTTCTTCATCCCTATTATCTTCTCCATCTGAAGCTAGAAGATCGATTTCTTTTTCTTCATCTACAAGCACACGAGAAATTGTATTTATCGAACTTGAACCTTCACCCCTAGCAACTTTGACGGATCTAGTGTCATAAATAGGATCGTGAACACTGACAGCCTTACCAATCGCGCTCCATCTCAATAATGAACAATCATCAAACACATAATTTGATGGGATTGTAGCTTAGGCTTTATTATTTACTTTTTCTTTTCTTTTATTTTAATAACTGAAATTACTATTTTTTCCAAAAAAAAAACTGAGATTACTGAAGCGCGCGCTACGTGCGCTACGTGTGCCTCGCGCGCCTCGCGCGCTACGTGTGCCTCTGCCGCGCATCCAGGATGTTTCTACGCTACATGACCTTGTAGCGATTGATCTTGCGCTACGTGTGCTACGCGCTACAAGCACGCTACAGGCGCGCTACAGACAACACTGCTTACAATATTTAGTGCACACCTCCAACTCTTCTAGTATCATATGAAAATAAAACAGAAGCCAACACCTATATACCCAACAAGGAGTTTAACTCTAGGTTGAACATCCGAACTTCGTGGAGAGGTGTAAAATTTTTCTGATGTCTTTTCCTGGACAAAAACTACTGTTTGCCAGTGCCATTTCAATTACTTAAACGATAAATTATGTTTTTCTCAAGTTGGAAAGTTCTGAAACACACTTGCAGAACTTGTTTTAACTTTATTTTGAATGACTATAATTTCTTACATATAGTACAATTCAAGAGATTAGATAATCTTGAAGGAAAAAATATGAAACATATGTTTTTCTCTTTTTCTATAGAATATCATGTATTATATACTATTCAAAAACAAGTTCAAAGCTTTTATTTTGTAAAGTTGCCAAATTATCTATAAAGCCTTCACTATTTGCATTTCTCATTTTGTAACTTATCATCATCTCCTTAAGTTTCCCACACGTTTAACGTATCAGGCAATTGATGCAACCTTACCAACAAGTAGTCATGACTGCTCTGATGGTTCTTCCCCTCTGCTCCATTTTATAACAAAAAGTTACTCTCTTTAAATGCACACGTCATAAATTATGATAAAAGGTGGAACACTTGCTAATTTATCATCGTTCATATGCAGAATTTAAAAAACAAACCATTAACTTAGAATGGTCAAATTTTGAAAATAAGATCTTTGGCCAACTAGTTTATGTCTTACATTGAAAAATACTTATACTTTTGAGATATAACGAGTATCTAATTAAGTTCAAGCCCCTGTAGGCTGTGGCGGGTTAGTACCCACAAATGACTTCAAATTATTAGCAAGCCAACGGCATTAATATGTTCTTTGCTCTCAGTATCACAGATCAAACAGCATTAACTTAGCTTTCCTCAATCATCTTTTCTTTGATTAATCAATTTAACAGTAAAAGTAGGGTGATCAAACAAACGAAGGAGCTTAAAATGTCAAACACCCCCCCCCCCCCCCCCAAACAAAAAAAAGAAAGAGGAAAAGAGTACCATATTCACAGAAGTGGAGGCGAGCACCCGGCGCTGGAAGGCTGTTCCTGAAGCGGTTTTGAAACAAGTGAAGTTTGCATTTGAAAGATTGAAGAGTAGAAAAAGGACCCATATCCCATCGTGGAAAAACCGCCGCAGGTTAACTAAACGTGTCCTAGAAAACGGGCTCTTGTGACACATGGCGAGAGTGTAAGTTCGCCGCGTCGTCGATGCAGGAGAGTTGCATCCGTCTTCGGTTTTCCGGCGAATTTTGTCTTATCATATAAACAGGAAATGGGAAATTTTGAGGAAATTAAATACAAGTCGTTTCGTCAACATTAAGGCCTCATTAGCAATTATGTCTTATTTCAAGACCCGAATTTTTGCTCCTTCTGACTTCTGAGCTTTTGTTGCACACCATAAATTCATAAACTTAAGTCACCTCTGTCCAGATGCGTAATACTTCTTTTTTCTTGGTAGCGAAATCTCTCGCCTTGACTCGATCCTCTCATTCCTATATAACATTAGGAGGATGCACATTAAGTGTCCAACGGTAATCTAAATTGGTGAGGATTTACGGTAATCTAAATTGGTGAAGATTTATGTAATGACCCACACAAGATGCTCATACAAACTAGCAGAATTGGAGCATGCCCTTGCAATTTAGCAAAATTGGATCACATACTGTGCGTATCTCTGGATTCGAACTCTTGCCTTCTTAATGTCAATTCTCAAACAGAGTACCAACTGGAATGATAAACCAAAAGTATTCATCTGTCAGTCAACAAACAGTCAACGACAAATCCATGTATAAGGGATCAACTCCTGCAGTTCGGCAGAAATGCATCTCTGCTCGGCCATACTGCACTTCGGCTCAGCAAGACATTGCTTACTAAAGCATCTACTTCCTATTGGAATAATTAAGTAAAATGCCAAAGAGTTTCACCTCGGCCCCGAGCTCCAGCCTCAGCTTCTGCCTAAAAAGAAAGGAGTGTGCTCCACATCACTTCAGCCAGATCATAGCAGGACTCTGTCCCACTTCTGCACTTCGGCAAGTTCCTGCTAGGTTACAAGTGCGACTCAGCTTCATTAAACGCGGGACCACATGGCCCTATGTACAGTACAAAGTGCAGATACACATCACATTATTCTATCTACACACGTCAAAGTCACATCAGCAGACCTGGCAGTCCCATCAGCAGACCTACTGGTCCCATCAACAGACCTATACTGTCATAGTCTTACTGCCCAAGCAAAGGTCTCATCCGCCGTCAGAGGCAAGGGACGGAAGGAAATGAACAAAAGCAAGGCAAGGAACTCGGAGAAGGGGATCGAAACATTTTCATCTCTCCCAAAGCTAATTCACAGAAAATCTCCTAAGACAAACTATGAGATCTTCATAACTTTACATACACAAATCATATCTCAGTGAGAATGCCCCAAACTGACTTGAGCGTCGAAGGGTTTTACCCGGGGTCAAACCCCCAGGACCTCTGACTTCTGCTTCCTTGTGCAGGACATCCAGGAAGTTCTTCCAGTTTGTGGATTTAGTTAAGCTAACGACGGTTATTTTGGATCATCTCTGATCCTTGGTGAAGATTCGGCTTCATCATTTGGCGCTAGAAGGAGGGCCAGTAAAATCCCTCAATCCAGTAAAATATCTAAACACAGAAACATCCAGCATTCAGTCATGGTTAGAGGTCGCCGTGAAGGTTTGGGTGAGTCATCCAACCAGCAACGACGAATGATTACATGCTCAGGTATCCCAGAACAGGATTCTCGGGTACCTGAACAACATAATCCTACTCCAGAAATCTCAATGGAGGACAGAGACAAAGCGATGAAATATGTCGCTGAAAATCTGGATGTGTTTGAGGCTATGGTACAACAGCTCAAAGGCTAGCAAAAGGAGGTAGAAGATATGGATGAAGATCCCCTTCTTCATCCTAAAGAAGTATCACAAAACCAATCCTCCAGGCCCCCTAGAGGTTTCATGGCGGATGCCAGAAGACGCAGCTTTAAAGCTCCAACGGTAGAGTCAGAACCTATGTCCAGAAAGCATCTGAGCGTAAGGTCAAAGTCTTTAAAAAGCATCCCCATGGATTCATCGCAGGCCGAGAACTTATTACAAAGAGCACAGGCAAGAGTTTGTGCAGGCAGACCAGGAAAGTCCTTTTTCCTGAGATATTGCAGAGTATTTGGCACCAGATAGCTTTAGGGTGCCAAAAATGGACACTTATGATGGGGCAACAGACCCCACGGATCATCTTTTCCAGTTCCAAACTACGATGAGTTTGAAAAATATCTCAGATCCTCTGCGCTGCAAAACTTTCCCGATGTATTTACGGAGAAAAGCAAGAAAGTGGTTCCAAGAGCTCCCCTCAAAGTCAGTAGGATCTTTCAAGCAACTGGCGCAAAAGTTCAAGTCTCAGTTTGTGTCCAGTACTCCTTTCGTGAAGAACTCCTCACATCTAATGACTTTGAGATAAGGTCATGATGAGTCTATGCTGAAGTATATACGGCGCTTCTCGGATGAATCACTGCAGGTCAGTGGCAGAAATGAGGGTGTGAAAGCAGCTGCCTTCATCAATAGGCTCCGAGCTGGTCGCCTCTTCTCCCAACTGGCCGAAGAGGGACCTACAACCTTGAGAGAATGTTTGAAAAAAGCCCACCAGTTTGCCCGAGGTGAAGAGGCAAACAGATTGAAAAGGGATGCCGAGCAGGGATCTCGGCAAGAAAGCCGATCTAGTTTAAAAAAGGAGGATCGGCGCAGTGAAGGCAAGGACCGCGAACGGCGCAGTGCGTTCAATCGCATGGGGGGAAGAGGCAAAGGCGGTAAGGAGGGCTTACCCCTTTTAGCCTCAAAAGACAATATTTTGGCTGTCATGGAGAAGGACGGTCTGAGGGTCGATCTCAAGCCTCTGAATGGACCTAAGAAAAAAAGGGACCCTAAGCTGTATTACCGATATCACAAAGATATCGAACAAGACACCGAAGATTGCAGGCAGCTGGCACAGGCTATTAAGCAACTGATAGAACAGGGTCATTTAAAACAATTCTATGACCCACATTCACGCCTGCATAATCGGTTGGATTTCCACAAGAACCCTCAAAAGGACAAATACCGACCAGAATCCCCACTTCGGCACCGCAGGTCAAACGACGATGAGGATCAAGGCAGGCATGGGGCTGCAGGTCGGCTCCAAGTCAATTCCATTATTTATACCATCTCTGGACGGCCACCTTGTACAGGCCGAGATGAAACTAATTCTACGGGAACCTCATCAGGTCCGCCAGCTAAGAGAGCTAAGATGGCTAAGGAGCTGACTTATGGGCCAGAAGATCCCATTCTACTGGACTCCAACAACACAGGTTTAGTAATAGACCTGTGTATACACTTAGATCCAGATAAGATTGTGGAGGTCTGACGTGTTTATGTAGATACCGGCAGTGCCGTGAATGTGATGTACTATCGTGTATATCAGCAGATGGGCCTGCCAGATTCTTTGATGAGGCCCATCACTTCTTCATTATTTGGTTTTACTGTTGCTGCAGTTCGGCCAGCATGTCTGGTCACACTCAGTTGCAGCTTTGGCAAACACCCGGCCTATCGTTGTCTATGGATAGACTTTCTGGTCATCAAGGAGATGTCCGCATACAACATTCTATTGGGACGGCCAGCCTCGGTGGCATTGGAGGCCATTGTATCGCCTCTGCATGTCAGCATGAAGTTCCTCACTCCAGAGGGGGTGGTAACAATACAAGGTGATATACAAGTGGCACAGAGGTGCTACATCATTGCTACCCAAGGTAATGAGGAAGTTCAGCAGGTCAGCCTTGATGAACTTATACCTTCAGAAGAAGAACATTTGCAGTCAGATGATGCAGTGCAAGACTTTGTCCTTGATCTGAGCCGACCTAAAAATGTTATAAAGATTGGGACATGCATGCCGTCCGAGCTGCTAGCTCGGCTGCAGGATCTTCTGAGAGAGTTTGCAATCATATTCGCATGGACTGCCGAAGATATGCCTGGGATCCCCTCACATTTGGCTGAGCACAAGTTGAATGTTGATCCTCAGATAAAGCCGATAAAGCAAAAGAAGCGGAATTTTGCTCCAGAAAGGATCAAAGTCATTGAAGAGGAAGTCAAGAAACTCTTGGCTACAAAATTTATTGCGGAAGTACTTTATCCAATCTAGTCGGCTAACCCGGCGGTGGTCCCCAAGCAAGACGAATCATGGAGGATGTGTATAGATTACACCAACCTCAATAAAGCGTGTCGAAAAGATTGTTACCCACTTCCTAAGATTGATAGGTTAGTGGATTCAACACTTGGACATGAGATCTTCGATTTCTTGGATGCTTTCAAGGGCTATCATCAGATTGTCATGGCAAAAGAAGATCAAGATAAACTGCATTCATAATAGAGTCAGGTACTTATTGTTATGTGACTATGCCATTTGGGTTGAAGAATGCTGGGGCTACCTACCAACGTCCGGTCAATTCTTTGTTCAGCGAACAAATTGGCCTGATAACGGAAGTTTACATTGATGATATGCTCATCAAGAGCAGGTCTCTTGATCAGTATATTCAGAACTTAGGGGAAGTCTTTACTGTGCTGAGAGACTCACACATGAGGTTAAATCCGAATAAGTGCACGTTCGGTGTACGCACTAGAAAGTTCTTGGGATATATGGTCTCCAAGGAAGGGGTGCAGGCAAACCCTGCTAAAATTGAAGCTTTACAAAACATGCATCCCCCTAGGAATGTAAAAGAAGTGCAAAGGTTAATCGGCAGAATTGCAGCGCTGAGTAGGTTTCTCTCTAAGTCTGCCGAAAGATCTCTTCCCTTCTTTCAAATTCTAAAAAAGAAGATAGCTTTTCAATGGGATGAGCAGTGTCAAAAATCTTTCGATAAGCTGAAGTTCCATCTGGCCAAGGTGCCAATGCTAACTTCACCTCTACCTGGAGAAGAACTTTATGTGTATCTCTTGACATGTAAAGAAGCTGTGAGTGCAGTTCTGCTCAGGGAGCAGGATAATATGCAGAGGCCCATCTACTTCGCAAGTAAAATCTTACATGGGCCAGAAGTGAGGTATCCCATTGCTGAGAAGGTGGTCTTAGCACTCATAGTGGCTGCAAGGAAATCAGGCCTTACCTGCAAGCTCATCCAATCGTAATGGTCACTGATCAACCTTTGAAACAAATTCTGTCAAGGCCAGACACTTCTGACCGAGCTGCCAAATGGGCTGTAGATCTTGCAGAATATGACATCCAATACAAATCAAGGACTTCTATCAAAGCACAAGCATTAGTAGACTTCTTGGCTGAAGGGATATCCGTGGAAGAAGATGTTAAGCTAGTGGCTGATTGGACTCTATATGTTGATGTGTCTTCCTCCAAAGATGGATGTGGAGCATGTCTCCTAATAATCAACCCCAACAAAGAGGAATTCAGATATGTCTTGCGTTTTGACTTCGAAGCAGCTAACAACGAGGAAGAATACGAGGCCTCATAGCTGGGCTGGGCCTCGCAAGGAAGTTGGTGGCAGAATGAATCATTTCCCGAAGTGATTTGCAATTGGTCGTTTCACAGGTCAACGGGGATTATGAAGTTAAAGAGTAGAACATGAAAAAATATTTGGCTAAAGTGCTGCAAATCGGCCAAACGTTTGAGCACTTCAGCATTGAGCATGTCCCCAGGTCGGCCAACAAGAGAGCTGACACTTTATCTCGGCTAGCTTCATCCACTTCCACCACTTTGGGAAAAAAGATAGTCGTGGAGCTAGTAAAACACCATGCTTATGATGCAACTTGATTATGGCAATACCTGGATGGATGAGATTGTTAGCTTCTTGAAGTATGGAATTCAGCCCGAGGATAAACGGGCAGCTCGACGTCTTCGATTGAAGGCAGCAAGCTATGCTCTTTAACGACCACCTCTACAAAAAATTGTTTTCACAGCCTTGGTTGAAGTGTGTAACTGAAGAAGAAAGAGACTACATCCTTCGAGAGATGCACCAATGAATTTGTAGGATCCATTCTGGTTCGCAATCGTTAACGCGAAAATGCTACCTTACGGGATATTACTGGCCCACTCTGCATCATGATGCAGAAAAACTGGTTAAGAAGTGCCATGCATGTCAAGTCCATGCTCCGATTTCACATCTGCCTAGTAAAGAACTCACTACTATCGCAAGTCTCTGGCCTTTTGTGCAATGGGGAATAGATCTTGTTGGACCTCTGCCCCAAGCTCCAGGTTCAGTCAGATTCTTGGTTGTTGCCATTGATTACTTCACCAAATGGGTGGAAGCAGAGCCCTTAGCTACTATAACAGGGAATCAAATTAAGAAGTTCTTGTGGAAAAACGTCATATGCCGCTTCGGCCTTCCACAAGTTCTCATCTCAGATAACGGAAAGCAATTTGCTGATGCCCTTGTCAAAAGTTGCCAAACTCAAAATTGAACAAAGATTCACTTCAGTAGCACACCCTCAAGCAAATGTGCAAGTTGAATTGGAAAATAGAACAATCAAGGATGGATTGAGGAAGCGTCTTTACAAAACTGGAGCAAGTTGGGTAGATGAACTCCCAAGTATATTGTGGGCATACCGAACTACTCTTTCTACTTCAACTATGGAAACACCTTTTTCCTTAGTTTATAGCACTGAGGCAGTTATCCCAGCTGAGATTGGATCCAGCTCTGCTCGGGTAAATCATTATTCATAACAGACCAATGAACAAGGGCTGCGGTTGAATTTGGACGAGTTGGAGGAGAAAAGGGAGCAAGCCCATGTTCTCATGGCTCAGTACAAAAATTTAATTGCTCAGTACTATAATTCTCGAGTACGACCAAGATCCTATCAAGTGGGAGATTTGGTATTGCACAATAATGAAGCAAGTCATGCATCACCTACTGAGACTTTTAACTCCAAGTGGGAAGGTCCTTATCGAATAGTCGAGGTGCGATCTGTTACGACCCCGTTTCCCTGTTGATCCTTTATTTAAGAAGGAAGAGTAGCACTATAAAATGTAGGATAATGGTTATCCTACCTTATTAGAATATGAGTAGGAAACACAAGATAAGAATCTAAATTTGAGATTAGATTTAATTAGATTACCCATATCTCTAAAGAAACTACCTAATTATATCTACCCATATACATATATATATATATATATATATATATATACAAAACCCTACATCCCCTTGTGAAAAATTCGGCCGCCCTCCCTCGGTAGAAACAAAGAGGAAAAAAAATGGCTGCCGCCTTTTCAATTGCAACATCAGCCAGTATCTATTTTGAAGGTGGAAGAATTGTGAATTCAACCCAAACCTCATTACAATTACGGTATAGTATACCTGAAATAAGGTAAGTATCCTACCTATATTTGCTATGATTTTGTTAACTATAAGATGTTATTTTCGATACAAAACTTGGATCTTGCATTAGTATTCTTGAATTGCATAAATGAATTTTATACATGTACGTGGCTATGATAGAAAATTGCTTATGTATAATTGTTGTTAAGG
Organism: Eustoma russellianum; assembly: GCA_036186865.1. Classification (NCBI taxonomy): domain Eukaryota; kingdom Viridiplantae; phylum Streptophyta; class Magnoliopsida; order Gentianales; family Gentianaceae; genus Eustoma; species Eustoma russellianum. The sequence continues at coordinate 10,455,109 of AP025047.1, read as the reverse complement.
CCGAAAGTATGTGGATGATATGATGGGTCTGCTGGTATATTTATATATAAATGAATATGTATTTGTATGTGCGTAATGTATATTTGAATATATATCTATATGTTAGATGGATAAACCGTAATTACCTTGTTATGGTATAGTTTTAGTTTTGTCAATTGATTCAGATGACTGACAGGCATGGGGCATTGTGTTTAGCCGATGTGGGATATTTCATGCCTAGGGAAATTTCGGTTGGATGAAATCTGTGGTGCATGTTTTACACTCAATAGCAGATGTGGTACTTATAGTAAGTAGTGGGAAATTATGTGCAAGGTCCCAAAAAAAGGGATGTTGAAGGAGGTGGCCGATTATATATATATATATATAAAATAGATATATTTTCTACTCAAAACCCACCAAACAAGATGCAATTGATTTGAACCTAAGCACCAGCACTCCTTTAATTAGTGATAATACGAAGAGGGAAGATGAAGAAAGCTGATTGTTGTACTCTTAGTTGTAATTAATTGCAGTAGAATGTTGCTGGCTTTTATAGGAGTACAATTTTAGTTGAACTTTGTAAGAAGATGTGGGGCAAATAGCTGGGTAAGCATGAAATTCAGAGTGTGGTTAACTAAGTCCATGATGTTATCAAAATAGGATTTCAAATGATCTTCTTGATACTATTTTCATCGTGTTCACTGGAGTCTTGATACTTCGGTGGCATATACAGTATTTTGTCTTGGAAAGTTGTTTATCAGAGTATAGTTTGGAAATTGAAACGGTAATAAAATGATAAACGAAAAGGTGTTTAAAGTTGTACTTGTCAACTTTCTGGATTAAGTGTGGAAGTTAAAGTTTTTGTCCTTCCGAGGCCTTTATGGAGGAAGGAAGGATTTGTCCAACACCAAGCATAGATGTCAGCGGGTTGGAAAGAAAAGATTCCGCATAGGAAGTTAATTCGTCAAAAAGGTAGGTGCATACTATTTATTCCCTCAAAACGGTATGAAGATTGCATGCTCAAAACGGTATTTGATGTGTTTATTGTTGTTCTTTTATTCTTGAATCGGATCATGCATACGTAATTGTGATTTGTATGGATTGATGTATATACATATATATTTGTTGTATATATGTATCAATTATGTGTATATATGTATGAAATTGGCATAATCTCGTCGTGGTTAAATGTTGTGCGTGGGTGTAGGTGAATGCCGCTGGTGATTATGTGTTAAATTCCTTGTGCATGGGTCAATGTAAATTGTTAGTTCTTTTGCATGTTGAGGCCTGCTGTGTTGCTTTGAGAATATGTATGATCTTCAAATGCAATACCTGTAAATATTAAATTGTTAGTGGGCTTTTTCTTTTCCTGTGTGCTTGGTGCGTTGATGGAGTGGGGCCAGTTGTAAGCTCGTTGCTATAATGCTATCAATTTTGTATTTGTGACCGTGTGTTTATATATATGTATATAATGCTATCAATTTTGTATTATATATTTATATATCAAATCGTGGGTTAGTTGTAATGGCCGAACCCAGGTGATGGTTAAAAAAATAATAATAATAATAAGAAATAAGTAAATGATAAACAATTGTGCTGTTTCAGCATCTTATTAGATTAACATTTCCATAACAGAGATGTAAATAATACAGTTAGTATAGTAGACTTAAATATTAACGTGTTTTAATAATATTAAAAAAAGAGAGAAAACAGCAATGAGAATCTCAGAATATGTATCAATTATATGATGGTAATTAATTAATTGAAATATATAAATTATTTAACTGACATAGTGAGATATGCTGTAATCATGTTAGTACACACGTGTAAATCTTAAATCATAAGTGCTAAATTGTTATATTTGGTATCATTGTGTATTAAAGTTCGTGAGTTATGTGAAATTGTGTGGTGTTCCTGTATTCATGGCACGTGCATTGCATGAGGTATACTGCGTCTATAGGGCGTGGGTATCGGGATGACTTACCGTGTCTATAGGGCACCGGGGTCATGAGACATACTGCGTCTATAGGGCGTGGGTGTCCAAACGGCTAGTGGTGGCTAGAGACCACGACGCTGGATTTAGGTTCCGGGTTCATGCATTGCATATAGGTCTAGGGGCATACTGCATGACATGATTCTAGTTGCGTGTGACACGTTATTTGAGCATGCATCACGTACTTGCGCATTTTTATGTGGAGTGCTTTACCTTTCCGTATAAGCCATGCTATCATGTTTTATGTGTTATGTGTTGATATCTTTTTGGGTATGTACGCTTTGTATTGTTTTGAGAGGTACCTACTGGGTGATTACCATCACTCACCCCCTACAATTCCAGGTGAGACCGATACTGGGTATGACTACATCTTCCTTGAGGATGGGACCAATGTCGTGGAGTGGGCTGAGTGACCCGTAAATATAATTGCGGCGAGGACAGAGTCGGGCTGTTTATGATATTCTTGGGGTGACATTGAGATTTATATTTTCATTAGTACGTTGAGACATTTCTTTTAGACTTTTAATTCAGACATTTGACTTTGACTTATAGGGCCTGGTCAGCCTAATAATGATGTCTTTATTTTATTGAGGTTCATTAAATTCTAATTAGTGTTGTGTTTAATCGTTTCCGCAAAAAGAAAAAAAAAATTTCTATGTCAACACTGAAGTGTAACAGGTTGAGGTGACGCTTTGTATTCTCCTTAGTGAGATACGGCGGGTGCACTGCTACCGAGGCTAGGGCTCGGGAGCAGGGCGCTACATGATCAGCATGATCTTATAAGTTACAAACCTTGGAAGACAAAACTTTACCAAGGACTTGGCATTCTACTCATTTAAGACTTCTGCATCAGTAATGTGTTCACCTCAGCAGGGCTGAGCTAGTTGAGCAGGACTCAATACTTAGTGGAACAGGCTTCCCTACAAGTACCCCACCTCAGCAGGATTGAGTTGGCTGAGCAGGACTCGATTAAACAAGACCTCAGCAGGCCTAAGACAGATGCCCATTGAGGGTCAAATTTTTGTGAACAGGATTCACAATTATCACCTACTAGCAGGGTTAGAAAAAATATAAATCATTTGTGTAATTATCAGCAGAGTTGAAGTTGAATAAAACAGTGTTTTATGGCAGTGCCAGAGTTAAAATTATGCAAAGTGTTATCTTTCATCGTGCTTAACAGATCAAATGAAGTAACAGGTTTACTTTATTTTGAGATTTAACTTATCAACTATTACAAAGTTGAAGTTTAACAGAACTGCAGCCCAGCCAAGCAATACAAGACCCTTGACAGAATCAAGCATAATGGATAACGTTTTTGCCGAGCTGAGGTCAAATACTTAACGTCTATGGGAAGATTCAGCAAGATTATGACCATAAGGCAATACAAGACCTTTTGGCAGAGCCGAGGTCAAGCACTTGCATTATGAAGAATGATGTTAAAAACTCTTTGGAGAGCCAAAGGTTGGAGCTGAAGTCAAGTACATAATGGATAATCTTTGGCAGAGCTAAAGTCAAAAGCAGAAGTCAAATACTTGCACAAATTATGAAAATAATAACAAGGCAAGATGAAGAGCACAAGTTGGAAGAAAGAATATTTTCATTTAGGAAATGTGACTATTACAACTACTGAAGAGAAATACAACAGAAAAAGTCCTATTCTAATTGTCATCCTCTTCCAGGTCCCTGAGATCAGCCCCACTCTTAAACAACACCAGTTGATTATCAAATAAGCTTTTAGCTTCCGGGTTGTAGAGATCAGCAATTTGAGAATGCTCCTTGTCCAAGGCTGTATAAATTTCAGAGTAAGCGTCTATGGCACATGTCTGGTCAATAGCCACCATTGAGCCCTGCATCTTCAAGAGGTTGTCTGTGAAGTATTCAGATTGTCTGAACTCAGCAACTGCAACCTTCTTGATCTCTTCAGTTTGAAGCTCAAACTGGAGAATGAGCTCAGCCTTGCTTTTCTTCTCTGCTTCTAGCTGCTGGGTCAGTACAGCCTTGCTTTTTTGCTCTTCTTCCACTTGATTCTTGCTATAGGACAGTTCCTGCTCACAAGTGCTGAGCTCCTTCTGGTAGAATTCCAGTTCAGCTTGGGTCTTGGTGGACACCAACTCAATGTTAGCCACCACTTCTTTTACCTCGTCCATTTGTAAGTTGGCAGTGGCCAGCTTGGTGTCAGAATCTTCTTTTTCTTCGCAAAGTTTGGAATTCTCTCCAGAAAGGGCAGACACCTCTGACCTCAGACTATTCACTTCTGATTCAAGTTCCTCCAACCTTGCGTTGTTGGGCTTTGCCACCTCTGCCAACTCATCATAAGCATTTCTCAAGTTGGCATTGTACTCAGAGAGTTGGATGAACCTCTTGCGCATCTCTTCAGCCCGCATGAGCATATTATATTCTTGAACTCGATACTGCAGCAACCAGGTTAATTAGGAAGGAGTTACAAGTAATCAAGCTGAAAAAAATAGAGATTGTCAGAAAAGCTTATCAAGGACATGTTGCCCACATACGATTTCAGGGTTGTATCCCAGCCCGGACTGCCAAAAATTTCCCAATCTTTGGGCAGCACTGATATCTCAGTCAATTTCCTAGCTACGCCAGGATGGATGGCAGAATCAGTATAAGAAAACTCCATTGTTCTTTTACCCCGGCAGTTCGGGTGGGAAGATTCTCCCTCCTGGGAGGTACTTCCCCGAGCATGTTGCTGGGAAGCCTCCTCAACATTTCTTCCCCCTGAAGTCTCTTCCATAACTTCAGCAGGAGGAAGAGCCTCGTAAGAAGTCGGCCCTGGCTGAGGCACAACTTCTTCATCTTCAACAACTGGAGGGGGAAGGGCTAGGATGGGAGCATCAGATCCCCCAACCTCATCCGCTGGCTGAGCGGCGACTTGAACGGGAATTTGAGTTGCAGCTCGGATGGGGTCAGTGGAAGTTCTAGCTGCAGTAAAAAGCAAAGGTCAAGGGACTAAATGGAAGCAGGAAAACACCTTAAATTCCAACCAGCAAAGGATAGAGTTATACGTGGAGCTCCAGCCTCAGCTGCAGTGGGTTCAGCAGGAATCACCTGCACTTCGGAAGAGGCCTTGGCAGAAGTCTGCTCCGAGGAGGAGTGATTCTCTTCAGCCCTCTTCCTCTTCTTGGGAACCATTTTCTTGAGCTTTGCAATAGCTTCGAATACCATGGCTCCTGCAAGATTCAACAAACAAATTGATCAAAATACATGGGAAATATTAAGACAAATCAGAGATATTCAGAAAATCTGCCACATACCCTGAACTATTTTCAAAGCTGATGGGCTGAGGGGCCAAAAATTATGTTCTGGTTACAAGTGTTTTAGGTCGGCAGCCCTTACAACCGGCCTGTCCACCTTTTTCCAGTCTACGGCCATGGGCGGGTTTAACAATCTGGAGGCTTCATCGCAAGATTTATCGCTTGTCCTCTTGTTATCTGCGTTGCTGGATTTCCAGTAGTTTCTTTCAGGTAATCCTATACTCTATAAAAGAAGAAACAGCCCTTCCAATTCTTAGTGAAGGTGGGGATGTTGATGGCATGGTTGGTTTCTCTATTTGGGTACTTCCTACTAAAATAAAACCAACTGTCTTTGTGCTTGCACACAAACATCCCCCTAAATACAGGAAGGTAAAACTCTTTCTTAGCAGCTCTCAGGTAGAGCAGGTAACTGAGGACAACTTTTAGGCCATTAGGCATTATTTGGTGCAACCTAAGGTTGTAGAAATCTAAGATATGGAATAAGGGTGCTGGAATGGGGAGGCTGAAACCAGATTTAAAGTACTCCTCATAGACTGCTTCATACCCTACGGGTGGGTCATAGGCAGTCTGATGTGGAAGAGGAAGAATGGAGGCAAAGGAACTCCTATCAACATTGTAAAATTGACATAACTGGGAAAGCTCAGTGGCTTTCAAGGTGCACACTGAGCTTTGCACCATTGGAGATGGTGCACCTCTGTCAACAGACGTTAAGGGCACCATGGACTGTAGGGTAACCATGGAAGGTTCACCAGCACGGTGCAACCTCCTCAAGGGGCGGTTGTCCTCACTAGACTCCGACCTTTCATGAGGAGGGGAGTGACCCTCATCGTTATCCTCGAGCTCAGCAGGGTAAGAATGGAAGGACCTATTTAAGAGTCAGAAAAAGATGAGACAACGAAAGCCATAGAAATGGAAGGAAAGCTTACAGAGGTTTGAAGACAGAGCATAGAAGGTTCGCCGGAGTTGGGTTGGAGGAAGGCTGATAATGAAGAAGGAAGACAGAGCAACGTTTGCAGAGCAGAAAAAGAGGGAGAAGAAATAATGGGGGCAGTTACCCCTATTTAAAGGAAGGAAAATGAAAAGTTGCATCTTTTCAGTTAAAATTCAAAAGGGCACGACGGTTCAATGTTTCCCCCTCTTCGATTATCGCAATCGCCGGAGAAGCATTTATGAGGTTCTTTGGAACTGGCACGGACATTAAAAGTAGATAACGGTGCAATTATGAGGATAACTGCTCAATTAATGATGGACACGTCACTGGTTCACCAGAATAGATTTGTCCGCCCTCTCTAGTCAGCTCGGCCACAAAAAATCTGGGGGCAAATGATAAACCAAAAATATCTATCTGTCAGTCAACAAACAGTCAACGACAAGTCCATGTATAAGGGATCAACTCCTGCAGTTCGGCAGAAATGCACCTCTGCTCGGTCATACTGCACTTCAGCTCAGCAAGACATTGCTTACTAAAGCATCTACTTCCTATTGGAATAATTAAGTAAAATGCCAAAGGGTTTCACCTCGGCCCCGAGCTCTAGCCT
>AP025047.1:10329837-10447541 GCA_036186865.1 Eustoma russellianum | reverse complement strand
GAAAATTTTATATTTTTTCATTTCTCTATTTTGGACTTAAATTGGATCATATAGAAGTATGTGTTTTGTGTGAAAGTTTATCGAAGATATGTGATTCATGAAATGAGAGGGGTTTTGCTCTTAAATGATTTAGTCTGGTGTCGCATGATTGGTCAAATGATGAAATTATATGCTATATGTATGTGGTCTGGCAATTCACGCGAAATACTAGAGTGTCCAAACATAGAGGGATTAAACCATATGCCCTCGTCTCATGTTGGGGATCTATGGGCCTTTCTAGTAGAAGGATTTTTCAAAACAGAGTACTACAAGTCAACTAAGAACTAAAATTTAAAAGTTCTATAGTAGTGTTTAAATATGTGTTTTGTTCTATTTTTACTATATGAAAGTATCGTTATTTCAAAACTTGTTTTTCAGCATACATGGTTCCACAAAAGATAATCAAATTACTTACTTAACACATTGTTTTGCTCACATCACCACTTACCATTTTTGCAGATGAGAAAGGCTATGCATGTTTATATTGAGGAGGATGATGAGTGAGGATGGTGAAAAAACTCAGAGGATAGTTTTCAATATTTGATTTATTATTAGTTATTTGAACTTTAGTCAATATTTTGGATTGAGTTCCTAAGAGTTCTTATTTTGAATGTTGGTTTGCATTATTTTTGGTCGAAGATTATTTTGAATATTATATCGATTGGTTTTAGTCATTTTTATTGAGTTTCATATATTGTTTGGGATTGACGTAATCATAGTACCATCTTAAAGAAGTCTTGTATTTCTTGATAAGGAGTATGACGGATATGATGTCTTGGGTGTAAGGACTCGGGGCATAACATAATAAAAAAAGCTTTATATTTAACAAATGGCATGTGTAGTGCAATGATCGGTTTAAACATAGCCCGGATTTTAAATATTTTATCTTTTAGTACAACACAAAAGGTTAAAGATCCATTTTTAAACGAGGTAATGCTAAATGTTAAAAAAAAAAGCTATTTTAAAACGAGGTTACGCTAAATGTTAAAAGAAAAGGTTAAAGATAATTATCCTACAACAAATGGCGGACACCGTAGAGTCACTTTTGGACCTAAAATTCCAAAACATTATCCTCCACATAGGAAACAATATGGACCATTTCATTTTGCAGGCAATAAGGTTGTACTTCAAATGACAAAAAAGCAGGCAAGCACTTATGCACTTAGTTTGGGACTAGGTCGCCTCCAACTGAAACTGAACGTTACTCCCGCGGGGCTTGTAGATGTTTTTGTTAAACATAATCTAAATTTAAAAAACAAACCTACTCTGTCATCCTAAAAATACTATGATTTTTTATATTAATTTGTCTTAAATATATCGTCTATTTTTTAAATTAACGGTCAATATTTTCTATACGACCAATTCAATTAAACTTACATGATTTATTTCTATTGACCTTTGTTTTGAACAAGTTAAGTTTTGATGATTTGCACAAATTGGTACTTCGAACGACAGATTAGGCGCATCATGTGATGTGGTTGGAAGTCAGTATACTTCGAACGCTTACATTAGGTGCTTCATGTGCCTTGGTGAAATCCAGTACACTTCGAACGTCTACATTAGGCGCTTCATGTGAAGTGTCTGTTGTAGCTTTCTTTTTGAAGTTTCTCCAAGAATGTGCTACAAGCCAAAGAGAGATCTCAAATGAAGAAGATATACCATCACAAGATGCCAAAGCCCATTATTGGCTCTGCAGAGGGTTTCAAACGGGAAGTTTTTTTTAAGGGTGATAAAACAAGAGTCTCATCCTTCTCTTCAACAACTTTCTACACTTGCAATCTCTCAAGTTTTCTCTCAAAGCTCAAGCTCTCAAGATAGTTGTAAACCTTATATACTTTTACTTTATTGTTGAGAGTGATTATTGTAAGAAGAAGAAGAGTCTTCTTGGTGAGTAAAGATTGTGAGAGGTGAAGTAGATTGTTGGTCAAGGAGCAAGGGTGCTTCTTGTTTGAGATTTCTAGACCTTGGAGGGTTAGTTGATAGTGTTGTGGTGCACTATACTCCCTACAAGATTTCTTTGAGGGCAAAGAAGATCTTTGGAGGCTAGACTTCAAGGGGTTAGATTTCTCGGTTGTGGTCTAGGTGTGTGGCCTAGTTTTCCATCTTGTTGGATTTTATTTTTGATTGTTGTTTCCCCCCATAGAAATAACAATCTCCATTTCAAAATCCTTCTTGTGAAAAATCAAGAAGGTAGAGGAGTAGAGTCATTTGACTTGAACCTCTTTACATTTTCGCAAAGTTTCATTCATTTCAAAGAACACACCAAAGTATTGGTTGCACTCCAAAATGAAAAATATATAGAAAATATCCATACTTGGTGAACACACTATTCAACCTCCCTTTTAGTGTGTTCTAAGGGACCTAACAATTGGTATCAGGGCTTAATCTTGTGATTTTGAGTTCAAATAGCAAGATTTGATCTTAAAAGTATGGATCCCTTTATTTTTGATGATGCTAGTTCCCCTAGTGGTGTTGTCTCAAGAAGAAGGAGGCAAGAGACACTTCTCTCTTCCATTTCAAGTGTCCATGTCAAAGTTCTAATGTTTGATCCTCTAAAATACCCACTATGGAAGTCCAACATGGAAACATATTTACGTTCTTGTGGGTATCGTAATTGGAGAGAGAAGTATCAAAAGGTTCTACTATTCCTATTGATGTTGATGATCCTACTCCTGAAGAGGAGTTGCAATTTGCCATAAATATCAAAGCTCTTGCTATTTTAAATAGCTCTCTTACTCCAAATGAGAGAGCTCAGATTCAAGGAGTCCAATCCGCTCATGAAGCTTAGACAAAGTTGGAGATGATCCATGAAGGAACATCTCAAGTGAGAAAGGCCAAAAGAGACAGCTTATAAAACAGTTTTACAACTTCAATGTCCCCAAAGGCGAGAAGATAGAGGAATCTATCCAAAGGTATACCAAGCTTGTCAACTTACTCAATGCGGTTGGCAAGAAGATTGAACAAGAGGATCTCAACCACTGCTTCCTAAATAGTTTAGGAAGAGAATGGAACGCGAAAGTGACGGCTAGTGAGGAATCCAAGGACTTGGAGACCATCACCTTGGATGAGCTATATGGGAATCTCATCACTTATGAGATTCATCTTGATGCTCAAGAGAAGAATGACCCCATCCGCCACTCTACAAAAGCTCTTGCTTGCGAGTCGGAGGACTCGGACGATGAAGTCGGACTTCTTGTTAGAAGATTCCGACGCTTTGCTAGAAAGAATGAAGATGAGGCCAAGAGGTTCATCAAGGACAAATTCTCCAAAGACAAAGTGAAGGACCAAGACAACAAATGCTACAAATGCGGAAAGTTTGGTCACTTCATAAAGGATTGTCGGGTGAAGGAGCCGCAACTCAAAATAAGAAGGCTATCTACCAAAGGAAGAAGGCCTTGCAAGCGGAAATAGCCCATTGGGAGAGCATTCTTTCCGGGTCCAAGAGCGACAACGGCGACCATGATGATCTTGCACTCACGGGTGTAGTTCATGATGATCTTGACAAGGAGTTCTTTGCACTCATGGCCATTGATGATGACATGGAGGTATGCATTTTTTAGTGCAAGAAAATGACCTCTTAGATAAAATATAAATGTGTCAAAAAGGAATTTAGAGCATGTTTAAATGAGTATAATGACACGTTAGAAGATCACATTGCATTACAACTTGAGCATGATATATTTTTGACATGCATGTGATTGCACTTCAAGAGAAACATGATTTGATGAAATCATGTGCTCAAGCCCTTGATGAGAAGAAAAATGATTCAAGGGTAAGTGCTACAAAGGTAGAGGTAAGGATGCATCTAGGCCAATCATGAAAGCTAAAATAAGCCTAGCACCATGTATGCATCAAGAAGGAAAAACCAAGGAACAAGCACAAGTGTCAAGGAGTCTAAAACCTCCTTGAAGAAACAACGGCACATGCCTAAAGCAAAGGCAAATGCACCAAAGGTGTCACAACCTTTGGTCCAAGTCGTGAAACAAAAACCTTTTGATTCCAAAGAAGGTTGTTCCTAAAAAGGAATCACGAAATGTGCCAACGCACAAGCATGCACAATCTCACAAACATACTCCTACATGTTTTTATTGCAATAGGAAAGGTCATGTAGAAAGAGTATGTAGGGCTAAAAATAATAAGAGTCTTGTGTGGGTGCCGAAAGGCGAAATGAAGGTAACTAACCTTCAAGGACCCAAAACAAAAAGGGTACCAATTCATATGGTTCATTTGCAGGCCCTAGCACTCAATGGAGAAAGCGAAGACAAGAAGGTCAAATGGGTGGACAGTGGGTGTTCCAACCATATGACGGGAGACAAAAGTCTCTTCCATAGACTCACTATGCAAGATGGAGGAGTTGTCCACTTTGGAGGTAGCAAAGGCCAAATCAAAGGACATGGTATTGTGGGTAACGATTCCTTCTCTCTTAGTGATGTCTTATATGTTGTAGGTCTAAGTTTAACTTGATAAGTGTCAGTCAACTATGTGATGCTAATTATGAGGTAACGTTTTTGAAAACAAAGTGTGTTGTGAAAAAGGGTAATGATATCTTATTTGAGGCTTTGCGTTTCAAAAATATTTACAAACTTAGCATCAATGATTTGGTTTCTCAAAATGTATCTTGCTTAGTTGCTAAGAATGATTTGACGCAACTATGGCATAGACGTCTCGGACATGTATGTTTCAAAACATTTAAATTTATTTGCGAAAATAATAAAGTCCGAGGCCTTCAAAAATGAGTTTCGAAAACCATGACTTATGTGACACTTGTCAAAAGGCGAAGCTTGTGAAAACAAGCTTCAAACCAAGACAAATATCCACCTCCAAACCCCTACAATTGCTTCATATGGATTTGTATGGGGATGTTGGAACAAAAAGTTTGGGTGGTAAACATTATACCTTCGTGGTAGTAGATGACTATACTCGTTATACATGGGAGATGTTTCTAGCTAAGAAAAATGATGCATGTAGTGAGTTTATGAATTTAAGTAGACGATTGGAAAATCAGTGGGTGACACCATTAAGACCATCCGTAGTGATCGTGGTGGTGAGTTTGATGGTGATTTCGAAAGGTTTTGTGAATCCAAATGATACTCACATGACCTTTCGGCACCTAGAACTCCACAACAAAATGGTGTGGCCGAACGAAAGAATAGAACTCTACAAGAAATGTGTAGAGCAATGTTGAATGAGTTCGGTTTGCCCAAATATTTTTGGGCCGAAGCGGTAAATGCCGCTTGCCATGTGATCAATCGTGTATATTTGAGACCATACCTAAATGTGACACCTTATGAGCTTTGGAATGGAAAACTTCTCAACATTGGGTATTTCAAAGTTTGGTTGCAAGTGTTTCATACTTAATACCAAGGATACTTTGGACAAACTTGACCTCAAAGCGGATGAAGGTATCTTTTTAGGTTATGCCTCAAATAGTAAAGCATTTCGTGTTTTCAACAAAAGGAGTCAAAAGGTGGAAGAATCAATCCATGTTAAGTTTAATGAGTCACTTAGTGACGAACCTAAACTTAATGAGGATTGTGAAGAAAATGAAGATGTGACTCCTCAAGAAGAAATTCTTGAGGATATTCCTATGGTCGCTCATCAACAAGAGATTGTTGATGATCCTCCAAATGGAAACATCTTCATTGACTTGAGAGTAGAACCTATTGAAGGTACTCCTCCACCTTGTGTGCATGAACTTAGTGAGTCAAATAGAATATTTCTCATACTCATGTGTTGATACACAAAATGTAGAAAATGCATCGCACTTCCGAAAATGAGATTCATTGAATGATGAAGGTTCATCACTCCGGAATGATCATGAGGAAGTTGGAGGAGATGTCTCCAATCTTCCTAGATCATTTAACAAAAGTTCTCACCCACACGAGTTGGTCATAGGTGATTTAAATAGGGGTATCACCACACGAAGGCAATATAGAGAGAATGCATTTGTCTCTCTTATAGAGCCTAAAAATGTAAAGATGCACTTCTTGATGAAAATTGGATCTTGGCTATGCAAGAAGAATTAAACCAATTTGAAGAAGTGATGTTTGGGAGTTGGTTCCCAAACCACATGATCATCCTATTATTGGTACGAAATGGGTATTTCGTAACAAGATGGATGATCAAGGTAATGTCACTAGAAACAAGGCTAGGTTAGTTGCTCAAGGATACCGTCAAGAAGAAGGTCGATTTATGATTTGATGAGCATTTGCACCCGTAGCACGGCTTGAGGCTATTAGGATGTATTAGCATATGCTTGTTATAGGATTTTAAACTTTACCAAATGGATGTTAAATCCGCCTTCTTGAATGGTGTTATTCAAGAAGAAGTGTATGTTGCACAACCTCCCGGGTTTGAATGTCATGATTCACCACATCATGTCTTCAAACTTAAAAAGGCTCTTTATGGCCTCAAACAAGCTCCAAGAGCTTGGTACGAGAGGTTAAGTACTTTTCTTCTTAATAATGGTTTTTCAAGAGGTAAAGTTGACACTACTTTGTTCATAAAAGAACAAGGTAGAAATCAATTAATTGTTCAAGTATATGTTGATGATATTATTTTTGGTGCTACTAACAATTGTCTTTGTGAGCAATTTGCTAGTCTTATGCAAGGTGAGTTCGAGATGAGCATGATGGGAGAACTCAACTATTTCCTTGGATTACAAATCAAGCAAACCAAAGATGGCGTGTACATTTCCCAAACCAAATACACAAAGGATTTGCTCAAAAAGTACAATTTTGGTGAAGGAAGAGAAGTAAACACTCCTATGAGCACAAGTGCCAAGCTTGACAAGGATGAGAAAGGAAAGCATGTCGAGGTAACCTTGTATCGTGGCATTATAGGTAGTCTACTTTATTTGACGGCTAGTAGACCCGATATTTTACATGCAGTGTTATGTGCTAGATTTCAAAGTGATCCTAGGGATGCATTATTGCGGTAAAACGCATCCTTAGATACCTTAGAGTACTTTGAAATTTGGTTATTTTATCCTAAGAATGCATGTTTTGATTTAAGAGGATATTGTGACTCCGATTATGCGGGGAGTCTTGTTGATAGGAAGAGCACCTCCGGAACTTGTCAGTTTCTTGGAGATTGTCTGTTTCTTGGTTTTCCAAGAAACAAAACAGTGTGTCTCTTTCTACGGAATCCGAATATGTGTCGGCCGCCTCTTGTTGTGCACAATTGTTATGGATGACAAACACTTTAAATGATTATAACATTCACTTCTCCAAGTGCCAATTTTGTGTGATAACACGTCTGCTATCAATATTGCACAAAATCCCGTCCAACATAGTCGGACTAAGCACATTGAAGTGAGGTATCATTTCATCCGTGATTGTGTACAAAAGAACTTGGTAAGTGTGGAATTTGTTCCTACACGAGACCAATTAGCAGACATATTCAAAACCCTTACCTAGTGATGTATTTGCATCTATAAGAAGTAGGTTGGGGTTGCTCAACATGGGTTGATAATAACCCATCTTGAGTTTTGAGCAAGAAAATTTTCAAAATTTTCAAGGTCAGTATACATAAGGCGCTTCATCACAGTTACTTCAGGCGTTTGATGTCACATCAAGCGCCTGATGTTAAGGATGTCACTCGTTCGAAGTGACATCAGGCGCTTTATGTTCCTAATCACTAGCGTTCGAAGTTGGATTAAGTGCTTCATCTATAGAAGTTCACTTGTTCGAAGTGACATTAAGCGCTCAATCTTTTTTTCCACAACCGTTCGAAGTGACTTCAGGCGCTTCATCTGTTTATGAAGTCGTTCGAAGTCACATTAGCGCTCTACTGAAACCCTATTTCTTCATGTCTTTTCTGCCGTCTCTTCAGTTTTTTGCGCCAATCAAGAGTCATCAATTCCTGCCGCCATTTCTCCTTCCTTCTCTCTTCCCCACGTCTGACCAGTCTTCCCCTTCCCAAATCCTCTTCAAACCTTTCATCTTCTTCATCTTCCATCTTCCTCCACTCTCTCAAAATTACTCCCCTCTCCCATCATCTTCCCCTCTTTAACTTCCAATAACTCTTCCTCTTTCCTCATCTTCTTTAAATCTTATCTTTCTTTTCACTTTATTTCACTAAATCCACTCCACTCCTTCTTTTCTTCTCAAACCCAAACGCCCCTGCAGGTCTCCCACCCTTCTTTTCTCTTCTCAAACCCTTTCACACATACAACTCAGATGGCTTCAGCAGGTCCTTCCAAATGCCCCCGCAGCCACAAGCGCAAGCAAACCGCTGGGCTTGTGAAACTACAAGAAATCAAAGCCATTCGTGAGGGGCTCACCAAGGAAAACTTTCCTTGATTAAAGAAATTTGATTCCAGCATCAAGGAATCACAGCGTCATGTGGACAAAGGAGTGCATGTGTCAATGTACTCCAATCTGCTCTTTGAAGAATGGCTCACACAACCGGCCTATCATTCCACTCAAGTTGCTTCGTCTCAGTGATTTAACTGAGACTCGCAATGCGGACCAGCTTATCTCGTTTCTAGAACATCAAGGATGGACCTCTCTCTAGTCCAGACTTGATATGCAGAAATTCTCCCGTGAACACACCAGGATGTTCTATGCCAACTTGTGTGTTACTCCACAGTCTGCGTCTCAATCATCTCTCTCTGCACACTGTCGTTGATGGTACGGCTCTTAGTTTTTCTATACCCGAAATCTGTGATGTCCTGAGAATAGAAACGAAGGGCTGAGTGAATTTTCCGTATTTGACTGGAGCAGTAAATACGAAGTTTGTGAACAAGATGTTAAATTTGATCTGGGGTATTTTCCTTCATGGAAGACTCAGAATATGTCTCTGATGGATTGCATCTTGTTGGCCGTTGTCACTTATTGTGTAAATGGAAAGTCGACTAGAAATCCAAGCAACATGGATTCCTACGACACTTACCGAATCAAACATGAGACCCATCTAAATTTCGCTTGGATTATGGTAGAAGTCATGTTTGCTGCTCTTCGAAAAGGTCCCAAGGCTTTACCTTTTGCCAATATTATTACTATACTGTTAAAATCAAAGGTATTGTCATTTCTGATGATGAACTCGACTACGGTGGCTAAGACGGACTTCTATGACAATTACAACATTGCTCAAGCCATCGATTCTAAAAAACGCAAAGCCACTACCCTGCCTGATATTGCTGATGAGGTGGATGAAGAGCCTCCGGAGGTGAAGGTCCAAGCACTGATGCACAGCTGCGTGCACAATTCAGTCCTTGGAACAAATCGGTTCAGCTACTACAACTCCAGAATGCACGACATGAATATCGTTTCGGAGTTATCAGAACACCCTTCCTCAGTCATTTTCCCTGGGTCTACATTTCCTCCTGATTTGATGATTTAGAGGGAGAACATGCTGCTGAAGGTGCTTGCTGAAGGTGCTGAGGCTGCAGGTGGTGGAGGTGGACATACTGGCGGAAGTAGTCAGCAAATGAGTGGTTTTGCAGAGTTTGCAACAAGCGGGTTTGGGTTTGGTGACTTTCCTTCTGGTAGAAGTGGTGCTGGGTTCTGAAAGTGGACTGTAGAATGATTAAGATTTTCTGGTGGATTGCAAAGTGTTTGTCTCTTTTGTTAGCTAACAACTTATCATCTCTTCCTATTTGTAAATTGAATCCTCTTGACTTTTATTAATGGTATTTTTTTAACTTGATTTCATGCTATGACATATGCATCACAATTGTTGATTTATGTGTTTATCTACTTGAAAAGTATGTTATGCATATTGTGAGGGGGAGCATAAGCTAAGGGGGAGCTAACTTTAAAAGTTATGCATTTTGTGAAATCGTCAAAACGAGGGAGAATGTTAGAACAAGTTAGTTTGATGATTTGCACAAATTGGTACTTTCGAATGACAGATTAGGCGCCTCATGTGATGTGGCTGGAAGTCAGTATACTTCCGAACGCTTACATTAGGCGTTTCATGTGCCTTGGTGAAATCCAGTACACTTCAGAGACGCCTACATTAGGGCTTCATGTGAGTGTCTGGACGTCCTAACACTTCGAACACCTACATTAGGCGATTCATGTGTTCTGGGAAAAAGGCAGTACACTTTGAATGCCTACATTAGGCGCTTCAAGTGTGCCACTAAGTCAAAAAGTAACCCTTTTCCCCCAAAATGGGCATGTATATCAAGCTAGCTTCTGATGAAAAGTCATGAATTACTTCGAACAAGCATGAAGGCTCAGATTAGGCGCGTCATGTGGTTTCGAACGCCTTAAGCTGCTCACACAAGGCGCTTTAATGTGACTTCGAACGCCTGTTCTTGTTTCACATAAAACGCTCCATGTCACATTGAACGCATGTTTAGTAAACACATTAGGCGCTTCATGTGACTAACCGTTACAAAGTCTTATGCTTTACTTTCTAACATCATTGGACTCTTGTTACCTCCTCTTTTAGGTGATTTTTTCACAGGGTTTCTCTCTTCCTGCCTTAAAGAAAGCTGCTTTCCTTTTGTAGCTTTCTTTTGAAGTTTCTTCTCCAGAATGTGCTACAAGCAAGAGAGATCTCAAATGAAGAAGATATACCATCACAAAATGCCAAAGCCCATTATTGGCTCTGCAGAGGGTTTCAAATAGAAGTTTTTTTAAGGGTGATAAACAAGAGTCTCATCCTTCTTTTCAACAACTTTCTACACTTTCAATCTTTTAAGTTTCTCTCAAAGCTCAAGCTCTCAAGATAGTTGTAAACCTTGTATACTTTGCTTTATTGTTGAGAGTGATTATTGTAAGAAGAAGAAGGGTCTTCTTCTTGGTGAGTAAAGATTTTGAGAGGTGAAGTAGATTGTTGGTCAAGGAGCAAGGGTGCTTCTTGTTTGAGATTTCTAGACCTTGGAGGGTTAGTTGATAGTATTGTGGTGCACTATACTCCCTACAAGATTTCTTTGAGGGTAAAGAAGATCTTTGGAGGCTAGACTTCAAGGGGTTAGATTTCTCGGTTGTGGTCTAGGTGTGTGGCCTAGTTTTCCATCTTGTTGGATTTTATTTTTGATTGTTGTTTCCCCCCCATAGAAATAACAATCCCCATTTCAAATCCTTCTTGTGAAAAATCAAGAAGGTAGAGGAGTAGAGTCATTTGACTTGAACCTCTATACATCTTTGTGTTCTTTACATTTCCGCAAAGTTTCATTCATTTCAAAGAACATACCCAAGTATTGGTTGCACTCCAAAACAAAAAATATCCATACTTGGTGAACACACTATTCAACACCCCTTTCTAGTGTGTTCTAAGGGACCTAACAGACTTTATGTAACCATTTAAGGGTAGAATATAAATGGTAGTCTACAAAGTTTTTATTTTCTTAAGTCAAAGTGAAATAATATTTTTAAGACAGTTTTGAGAGATTAGGATGTAATTGTTTTTTGAAAAGACATCTCACCGTGAGAACTAATGAATTTAGAGTGTAGTTGGTATATTTTCATGAATAGTTTCATTGCCACCTTCTTTGGAAAGATTAAGAGGGAGAAGCAAATAAATAGAGATGGTGACATTGACATTTTCTCCCATTGGTATATGCATGGGTTTAATAAACTAAGAATAATGCTACTTAAATCAGTACTGGTTTAGTTTATAGTATCCGGTCTAATTGGGTTAAATATCGTTGACCTAGTTTATAGTGTATACTTTGTGTAGGTTGTCTGATAAAAACGCTACCAATATAAGAGACCGTTAAATTTTTCATTACCTATAATTCACAAAACTCTTTAAGACGGTAACATGGAAGTCTCAGAAATCAAGCTACAACCTTTGCAATTAGAATAAACAAAGAACAACCACCACGTAAAAACATTATAGAGCCTCTCTCTAAGTGTCATTGTAATGCTTCTGCATTAAGTTGGACAAAAGACACTCCATCAAGACAAGACGCTATTATTTCACATTGTTTTAGAATACTTTTTTTCCGCATTGTCGTTACATTTTTAACTTTTAAGGATCAATACATATATAATTTTAATATATTTAAGTTTGAACATAAGCAAATCGACATCATTTCAATGTTTAATGTTGACTTGTTAAGTTAATTATACTTATTTAGGTGAACCGCGAGTTTGATTTCGAGTTTTTATCAAACATAGCTAGTCAAATAAAAATGGAAACGACTCCAGTTGTTCATGAACGAAATGTCTCATTTATCGTAGTCTTAATCAAATAATATTCTTATAAACATATGTCTAGTTAAAACTGCAACCCGTACCTTTTCTTTTTGTTTCTCTTGATTTTTTTTTTTATTTTTCCGTTTGCAGAAGCAACATTTACCATTTGACATCAAGCACTTTGGTGGCACGCGATATCTTGTCATTTTGGTCATCCATATTCTCATCACTCGTGTTATACTCGACAAAATTAAAATACAAACTTATATGTTAGATCATATAACCATATAGTATACATCATCAAGATACGTAGGTTTAAGAGAGTAAACAAGTAAGCGTGTGGAGTAACACAATATACGTAAGTGTCAACTATAATGCTTGTGGTTTGATTGTTTCTCATATTCCTTAATACAAGACTTATACGTTTGTTGATATTGACACGCAAGTAACAGATTCGATACGGTGATATCTATTTCTTTTCATTAGTTAAGTAAATTACTGAAGACAGAAGCCTGGAAAAAAAAAGCCGAAAATATTATCACAAAATTTAAAATGGTTCTGGAGCAAGTAAATTAGTTGCTTGAGGACCAAACAAATGTATATGATACATGTGGGTTTCCTGTTTTAGTCAATCATCTTGTTGCTTTGAGTTTCGGAGATAAAACGGTGCAATTACGGAATGAAGTTGTATATGGTATTAATCCAACGAAATTGATGAGGGTTCTACGTAGTATATCATACGCAGAGCTTGTCCAACGAGTTAAAACAAGACTCGGATTGGATACATATATGGGAGAAATTAATCTTGTGTGCTGTTTCTTTGTTATGGGGATGCTGCCGAATACATTTTCAGCGCGTATCGTATTTCAAGCAATGAAGATCTCGAATCAACTTTAGATATTCCAATATATTGTCCTACTATTTTGTCTGTGGAGATATAATTGGGCTTTGGTGATATGCATACAGTAAATCAAACAAATATTTTTTGATGCCGTTTGCAGAGATTCACTAGCCTATTATGCTGATATTTTTGGAGATCTACGAGTAATATAGGATATAACAACTTAGCACAGACGTCGTAGAAACTTCCACAGATATAGAAGATGGAGAAAACTAAGACAACAATGTTTGCGACGATTATAATAAAGACAAAAATGATGAAGAAGAGTATTTTGAGGATCTTGAAGAGGAGGAAGGCGAACTAGAGAAGTATGAGTGGTAGTACCTTATATGGACGCAAACATTCCAATTATGGAAGATTATTGCCGGTTATAAGACACTGTAATTCATTGTCAAGGGAGCTTAGAGAACGTTTATAGAAGGAGAGTAGACTAGATCAATTGAAGATGAAGATGTTTAAAATCAAAGATGGGATGAAACATGTCATGTAATTATAGCTCTTGAAGCATAAGAAATTCTACAAAGTTGTGGCATGTTCACTAGATTATTGGTATTTTTCATGAGTGCCATAGTTGTAAATGTGAATATCACAGCGGATCATAAGATGTCGATATAAACATGGTTTGGAGAATGATAAAAAAGCGCATCAGTCAGAATGTGAACTTAAGAACTCAAGATGTTCAAAAAACTATAACAGAGAGCTTGCATGTGGACATCAACTACAAGAAAGAAGAAAAAAAATAGACTGCAATGAAAACGATGTATGATGATTAATTAAAATCTTTCTGTAAGCTGCCCGTCACATGGTTATCATAGTGGTATCAAACGAAGGAACTATATTCTGGTGGAGGCATGATCTAGAAATGAGCATTGTCGTTATAAAGATGTTTGGTGTAGTTTTTAGGCAATCAAACTGTATATTCTTGAGTTTTAACATTGTCGTCTGATGATATCAATTGACTATGTGCATTGTATGGCAAGCATAGTGAGAATTTATTGGTTGCCGTTATGGTTGACACAAACGATTATATATTTTCAGTTTCTTATGCTATTATTGATGAGGAGAGCACATAGAACTATGCTTGTTTGCTTGGGGGGTGTGTATGTTATAAATACTTTTTTTTTTCATTTGATCCAATTCCTGAGTAAAGCTTCATAAAGAGCTTTTATTTGTTACGATAAAAGGCAAAAATATATTAGTTTTATTAAGAAAACCCACTTTATCACTTGTTTTGAAGAAAACAAAAAAACTATGCTTCGAGGTTCTGTCAAAACCACAGTGTAACAAGGACCGCGATTTTTGATTTTTGGTATACCGCGGTTCTGTCACAACCACGAGGCACAGTGCAGTTCTGACAAAAATATGATGCGCACTTCAGTTTTGATAGAAACCCGGTGTGCGCCCTTTTTAACACCATATGATTTCCACAAAATATCTATTGGTATACCACATTTTTGTTAAAAACCATAGACCTATTTCATGTCCTCTATAAAATCTAGTGTAGCTAACCAATTTCACACAAACTTGATTCTATTCTGTACATTAGGATATCTTATGTGCAACAACCTATTTAAATTCGGCATTGACGTTCAAAATTTCGCATTTGACAAGAGAATGAATTCATTGGTTTTTTATATTTAGGAAGGAGTCTGATCCTATAAGCCTAAAATTTTTAGAATATACAACATTAGATGAATTGAGTTGGTGCACGTTGGTGGCTGTTGGAAAAGACAAACACAATGATGGCCTTGAACTTGTTTGTAGATGGCCATGTTCAAAATCCGAACAAACATGAAGGGTTTGATTTTCATGCCGTCATAATATACAATGATAAAATCTAAGACAAGCACTAGCATGTTGCCCACAATCGATAACATTCACTGTACGTTTTGTTTTTAAAAAAGGTCAAAGAAGCAACGGAGATGAGGCTCCCAAAGGCAAACGTACTGTTGAAGATATTATGAAACTCGTAAAAAGACCTTCTAGTTGAAGTGTAATTGTTAGTAGAAGGGTTTAGTATATGCTTTGTTGTTGTCTCATTAAGATTAACCTTTGCGGTATGAATATTATATTGTATTACAACTGTTATACTTTGTGTATTGTCTAGTTAACTATATGATTTATTGTTTTTATTATAGCCCTAATCTTAACACTAAACCAAACACTATCTATAACCCTAACCCTAATCCTAGCCCTAACCTTGATCTTAACTCTAACCCAACCTTAATCATGGATCTAATCATTCAAAAAAAATGGACACCAAAATTTAAAAAAAAAAAACAACATAGTCATTGAAAGACTAAAATACAAATGACATTAATAAAAATAAACATTATATAGAAATGCTCATTGCAACAATGGTAGAGACGGCTAAAACATTACGTAAAAATATAATGACACTATTGATTATTCCGAAGTCGCATTGCATTAGAACAACTGTCATGGATGTGAATTGCTTGGTGGCATACATAACATGTTTGCGTATATGTGCTCCATTTAACCCTGAATCCGAGTTGATTTAGTCCTGCTATGTGCAATTTTCTACGAACTAAGTTAACTTATAGCTAGAACGCAAGTGGAGGCCAATATGCCGAGTGTAGCAACAGGCAAAACAAACCGTTGTAGGCATTTATCATCGCTTGACATGAGTAAAAAGGAGAAACCAACTCCGTTGCCATACTGTGAATATTTTTACATACTTGCACAGCGTGTGAACACGACACAGGGTAAGCCTGAAATTTATCACAAGTGCAAGCTCTTACAAGTAGATTGACAGTATGTGAAACACCACTACCACCTAGCATCAATCGATCACCAACTTCATACACATATGCTTGTCTGTCATAAGCCTGAACCTTTTATTTTGTAGTATTGCTCTCCTTCTGAATAAATCGTTGCTACACTTTTAATTAAATTTGTCCCTGCCATTTATATGAGCAAGTGTCGCTTGCTTTTTGTCATCAAATTTCTTCACCGATCTTTTAAAAAGTGCTTGAACATAAGTAGTCATCAGTAAACACCTAGCCCTCTTGAGGACATTATTCCATGATCCTGAATAACTCGTTGTCATTACATAGTAACACCTACCACCGTTGTGCAACAATCTCTGTTTATCAAGCGGAATTCACATAAGGTATTCTTATGCAACTATGTTCAGCACCTTTATCTTCTCTATAAACTATGTAAACTTGTGTACTTTGTGTTTTGATGCAGCAACCCATAGAATATATGCAAACGCCTTACCAGGAAACTTATATGTAGAAATTATTTGCATATGGACTCAATAATAGGATCATACAATCTCTATAAAAAGTATAAACTCATTGTCTAAAGATTTACGTGGAAAATTTGATATTATGTGACGGAGACAATATGTACGATACGTATAAGATGGTTGTCATGTAGGATGAAATCGAATTGCTGCTTGAAAGTTCGATGGATTGTTTTGAAATCAAACATATAGATTCGTGTCTCTGATTATATACTAACAAATGTTCTAAACAACCATCTCCAATTTTGTTTGCTCTCCTAATCAACAATAGCATAAGCAAGCAGAATGATGTGGTCAGCTGCATCAACCCTGAAATTAATCAGTAATTTCTTGTCATGCTTGCTATATAAATACATATTGCTAACAGCGGACGATAACGCTGAAACCTAAGAATCGACGATTTAAATGTCCAAAAAGTTGAACCAAACACCTTCTTATCAATTGTGCTCAGTCCTGGATTGTGTCCCCGTAGGACAATGGTTCCTTCTTTTGATGCTTTAAGGGCAACCGGATATTGAAGCAACTCATGGAAAGGTTTGAGCCAATCACCATACATCATTGTCATTTCTTTCTTTTTGCCCTAATGCTTTCTTGTATATTCAAGCTTCTTCTCGAATATCCTGTGTTTCAAAGTTCATATTCTGACTAATGTATTCTCTAATCATTATCTCAACTATGTTTGAATCGACATTCCTATGATATGATATGATGTTTGCATTGGTGCAACTATGACGATCTTAGAATACGTCAACCTTCTAGTAATTATGTGTTCGTCCTAAACTTGCTCGAAGACGCCATTGATAAGATTGCATCTTCCACTTTATGTGCCCAATATACCAAAATTCTGGTAAACTGACACAACTTTGTAGAACTATTTTGCTTCGCGGACCATAATTGCATGGCTTGTTTCATCGTTTTATTGGTTTTGAACAACATATTTAACTTTAATCTACTCTCCTTCTATAGCCGTTCTCTAATACCCACCTCGTCCATGAATCACAATATTTTCTAACTGGGCATAATCTTCAAGAAACGAAACGTTCACAACCAGATGAGGTACTGTTCCCTCATACTCCTCTGGAATGTCTTTCTTCTCTTTAAGGCCCTCTAAACACTATTCTTCCTCGTCCCCTCCGTCCTCATCGCCTTTGTCATAGTCGTCATCAGCATTGTCCTAGTCATTTTCTACATCTAATGGAATTTCCACCAGCGCCTGTGGCGGGTGCACACTCCTGCGTTGTTACTCCCAGACGTCCCAGCAATATCAATATAATTAATTGTGTCACAACCCACGTTTAATGAATTTATTGTTGGAAAATCACGAATGCTCATGTAATATCCAAAGGCAAAATAATTAAACAACGCATTAAGATTTCCAAGGTGGTCTCGAGATTTTCAACATCTGAAATACGAGCAACACTGTAAAACTATACTGCCGTAGTTGTCGATGAAGGGAAAAGGCGCATCAGATCAATTGCTTCCATATCTACATCTAATCCAAGCCATGTTTTAACTCGTTGAAGAAACTCCAAGTATGATATGCTACGCGAAACAATCATCATTTGGTTGGATTCATATCATAACCAGCTCCTTTGCTTAATGACAAAATTTTACCTCCGAAATACATCAATACTTGGATAAGCGAATTTGTTATTTTATTTAATTGGATAGGATGCAAAAATATTTTTCTGATAATAATACGAGGTGTTTGTTTTAGGTTGGAAAAATTGAGATAGAATAAACAGGGGCGAAATATCGTAGTTTTGACATAACCACAATGTTTGTTGCAGTTTGACAAAACCGCGGTATAGCATAAATGAACTTGGCAAACATTGGTTCTGTCAAAACCGCGATCTTTGACACATCGCGTTTTAACAAAACTTCAGTACATATTTTTGGGTTTTCTTTCAAACATGTGATAAAATTATGTTTTTCTAACTAATATATTTTTGTCGTTTTTTCTATTTGTTGGTGTACATGGCCATTATGGGAATGCGGGAATGAGTCAGCAAGCACCCCAACTTTAGCTGCCGGTGATCATGAGCAACACGTCCGGCCGGTGAATTGTAGTAGGTAAAGTTACGTGGGAAAGTCTCATTTTCTCTACAAAGTCAATATGACAAGCCCACCACCTAACCCACCCAATGGACCCCTTCTCTCAATTCTCAACCAAAATTTCACCACTAGCCACTATATCTCACCAACCTCAACGCCCCAAATTCTCCGGTCATCAATTTTTTGCATTAATTTTTTTGCATTAGTTTGTGGAAAACTTTAATATGCTGCACAATCACTTCCTTATCCAGAACAACCAGACACATAAAGAGTCAATTTCTCCTTTGAACAAGCCACTCCCCTAACATGATATAGATACATGTACACACACATACATATATACACACACATACACTTACTCTTAAAAATATTATGACAGTTCCTTTTGTATGTAACGTAAATTACAATACATTGACAAGTTACTTGTAACAATATTTTTGGAACATAAAAAATATATTCTTGGTTAAAGTAATTGTTAAAATGACTAATAGCTACAAATAGACAAATGATGAAAGCATTGTTTATTATTTTTTTTCCCACACACGTAGCTTAACAACTCCAACATCCATTTCATCCCCTCTTTCACCAACCCCCTTACCTACAACATCACACTTCCATATTTATATACTCCAAAGCCTTAACATTTATCCTCAGGGAACCAACTTTCTTGTACAACCTTTGTTGGTGACCTTTAAAACAGAAAATCCTTTCTCAAAATGACAATCAAAGCAAACGAAGAAGGCATAATCTTCCGATCAAAATTGCCTGATATTCACATCCCTAAACATCTTCCTTTGCACTCTTATTGTTTCGAAAACATCTCCCAATTCGCCTCCAAACCTTGTATCATCAATGGCTCCACGAATCAAATCTTTACATATCAAGAAGTTGAGCTCATTGCAAGAAAAGTTGCCGCCGGGCTTGATAAACTCGGGGTGCAGCAAAAGGATACGATCATGATCCTCCTCCCTAACTCCCCCGAGTTCATCTTCGGCTTCCTCGGCGCCTCGTATCGTGGGGCAATCGCCACTATGGCGAACCCCTACTTCACCACAGCAGAGGTGGTGAAGCAGATTAAGGCGTCGAGCGCGAAGATGGTTGTCACACAAGGGTGTTATGTAGAGAAAGTGAAAGATTTTGCATGTGAAAATGGGTTGAAGATTGTTTGCACCGACACGGCGCCGGAAGGTTGCTTGCATTTCTCTGAGCTGATCAACGCCGATGAGAAGGATATGCCGCAGGTGGTGATTGATCCTGATGATGTGGTGGCTCTGCCGTACTCCTCCGGCACAACTGGTCTACCCAAAGGAGTGATGTTGACGCACAAGGGACTTGTCACTAGCGTGGCACAACAGGTCGAATAGCCTACCGCCCAGTCAATTTTCTTCCTCTTCATATTTTTCCGCCCATTATATCTATACATACCTACTATATGCATACCTATGTGCATACATGTGTATATATATAAACATACATACATACACAAATATATATGTATACATATACATAAGTATATATGTATGTATGTATATGTATGTATATATGTGTATATATGTATGCATATGCATACATATATATAATTTGTTCGTGTTATAATAACTCGACATTGATATCCTTTCTTTCCCTACATAGGTGACCTATTTTTACCATGTATATAACAGCGCGTTCCTATCTTTTGGACATATATGTAAGATAGAAGATGATATTTTTGTTTTCAGCTGATTAAATTTTTATATGATGATCTTAAAAAAAGAGTTTTAATACGATCTATTGGTAACTAAAATCATAGTATTTACTTTTTATCTAATGATACATAGAGAAAATGTCAAATAAACGAATATATACTCATACGATAAAAGGTAATTATTTTTAACATATCCTATGGAATGCATATCATTATCAAATTTGTGGGAACTAATCAATACTATTTTGTGAATCATGGATCTCGTGCCAATATCCCCACTGCCAACAATGTGACTTTGGCGTATGAAATAAAGACCCACAAAACACAGTCAGCAAACGCACAAGAAAACATATTATATAGGCGTTTTTATTTGACCACACTTATTAGCACAACATTTGATTTTTTTCAAGTCCCCCCCCCCCCCACCCTCTCTTAATTTTATATTCTCGTGATGCGACGCGTTCCATAAGTTAACACTAATAACTTTTGCTCATGGCTCCATCATGCAGGTTGACGGGGAGAATCCAAATTTATACATGCACAGCGACGACGTTTTGCTATGTGTATTGCCATTGTTTCACATATACTCCTTGAATTCCATATTGCTATGTGGGTTAAGAGTTGGTGGAGCAATACTGATCATGCAAAAATTTGATATAGTTCCCTTTTTGGAGTTGGTACAAAAGTATAAAGTGACCATTGGCCCATTTGTGCCGCCGATTGTGTTGGCCATAGCTAAAAGTCCGGTGGTTGATAACTACGATCTTTCCTCCGTCCGAACGGTGATGTCCGGCGCCGCGCCGCTTGGCAAGGAGCTCGAGGATGCTGTTCGGATCAAGTTCCCTAACGCCAAACTTGGCCAAGTGAGTATATCTTGCTTAACAATTGATGGTCAACTTATTAAACGTTTAGCAAGTGATTACAAATATTTGCCTTTGTATGTCCAAAAAATACACTTACGTGTGCACATAAGGTGATGTCTAAATTGATATATATGTGTTACGTGGTAGTTGATACAATTAATTCAATAACTTGGTATATGGTAATTTAATATAAATAAACGTATTAATTAAATCCTATATCTATTGAGCTCCTTGAAGCATGAAAGATATAATAACCGAGCGATGTACGAACCTTTCTAATGCATTGTTACTATCGAAATTTTATGAAATTTTAAGGATTACCGGAAAAGTAGAAAACACCTTTGCAAAAAGATAAACAAATCCATTTAGTCATGGTACATTTTGCAAGGGAACAGATAAGGGTACTTAGCGGAAAAATCATTACAACAACTATATCTAATATATATTAACGATAGCAAAAGCTACCGCTAGAGTATGGAAAAGGTGAGAGACAGACAAACAATACCTCCATCTCAAGTGATAGAGAGTTTGCTTTCAGTGATACCTCTGTCTCTATATGTAGATACACAATAATAGACAATCATTCTTGCATCAATTTAAAGAATACAACATTAACACACAAATATGTCAAAATACTGTGCATATATACTTACACACACGTGTGTGTATATGTATGAGCAATAACGTGCGGTGATCACGAAGATTTGTTTTGGTTGGTGGGACAAGAAGCCATAAGTGAAGCTAACGGGAGCCAACTTTCCTGTTGGCCTCATCTAACAACAATAACAATCATTAATCCCAACGACAACACAAGCTATCGTTAGGATCTGGAAAGGGTGAGAGACAGACAAACAATACCTCTATCCCAAGGAATAAAGAGTTTGCTTCCAATAAAATCATTTCTCTATATGTACCTGAACGTATATCATAATAATATAAATATGACCTCATCTAACATTCTATGCTTTTTATGTATGTCTTTTGATTAAGGGATTGGTTGCATCTTTCTTGACGGTTAGCCCCCGCATGTAGTTTGGAGTTGTCTTAAAGCGTGTTGAATGGGTTTGATATCTTTTAACCTAACGAACAGGACAAAAATATATATCTCATGAAAGGATTAGGACTTTGTCAAAAGTTCAATTAGAATAAAAATGAATACTTTTGTCATAGTGGAAGAAAAATTCTACAGCCAAAAATTTCTGTGGAGATAACCCCTATAGGAAAAAAAAGAATAACATCGTGATGCCGTTCTGTCACCAAATAAATGTCACTATCCTAAATTATAAGTAGTACGGATTACATAAACTTTATCACATAATTATTATATAAGTTATCTAGTTTATCTTATATGGTTTGGAAATTTCTACTGTGTGACGCAATCTTTTAAATAATAACCTATCATTCACGGGATGAGATCTCTTGCCGCTTATTCCTCCCACCTCATGCGTCACCGTGCTACACATGGCAGCAGGGGTGGATGGTGAATCTAGATACGGGTGACTGTCATCTAGCCTCACCATCCACCCCTGCTGCCATGTGTTACGCGGTGACGCGTGAGGTGAGGGGTTTGCGGTGATAGGATCCTAACCCACCAATCACGGGATGAGATCACCTCACCCCTTCATCCCTCATCAGTCATCCCCTTCCCACCTCCCGGCACGTGGCATTTAAAATAGAAAAATCCCTCCCCCTCCATCTGCCAACTCAAAATAAATTTTTTTTCCTCCCCTCCCTCCGCCACCCTCCTCTTCTTTCTACGCCGGCCGCCCTTCCCCCCACTCCTTCTATTCTCTTCCCCTTCTCTCAAAGCGGGCAGCCCTTTCCCACCCTCCTCTTCCCCCTTCTCCACCTGCCCGTTAGAAATTTAAAAAGAAATTAACGATTATTATAAATAATAATCGTCAAATTAAGGCCAGAAACATGTAACAATTTTATCATTATGAAAATATGCAAGGGCCACTTTCAATTGCTGGGCTGAAAGTGGTGGGTGGTTGAGTGGTTTTCTATGATGCAAGTGGAGGGATTTAATAGAAGAAAATATAATGGGTTTTTTTTTTTTTTGTAGGGATATGGGATGACAGAGGCAGGGCCAGTGTTAGCTATGTGCTTGGCTTTTGCTAAAGAGCCATTTGAAATAAAATCAGGGGCTTGTGGAACTGTTGTTAGAAATGCCGAGATGAAAATTGTTGACCCGGAAACTGCTGCCTCTTTGCCCCGAAATCAACCCGGTGAGATTTGCATCAGGGGTGACCAAATCATGAAAGGTACTAATCTATATAAATAGCCCTTTACCTTCATTTCTTGCTTTCTTTTATCATTGATCTTTTCATTTTTGTGTTTATAACCATAAATAGAGACTGTCTCGGTTTATTAGGAAGATTTTGATTAAAAACCTCTCTAATGATTAGAAGTGTTCTCTTTTTCGGTTTATGGAGTAATTACAAGCTACGACTGGTCTAATAAAACTTAACAATTTAGCCGAAATGTCGAGTAGAAATAATGTGATTGGTCATGGTAGATGGTCTATATATATCTTGTGTTTTATATTAGTTATGAATCGGACAGTGAGACGTGTTATAGAAGACATGTTAAACTTTGCCCGTAATGAATTAGGCTAACTAGACTTCTATGTTTGGTAGGTAAGGTTGAATATTGGAGTCCTTTTTTGAAACTATACCTTTTATAGGGAGGAAGTATTTCTATTTTAAAATATTAAAGGTAGGGTTCCTAGGGCATAACTCAGTTGGTATTCTGGTTAGTATTTACTCTAAGAGATCAAGAGTTCGAATTCAAAGACATGCACAGTATAGGTGTTCCACTGCTGCTAGACCGAAGGCATGATTTGTGAAAGAACACCTTGTGTGAGTCACTGTATAAGTCCTTATCCAACCAAAAAGACAGCTGTACTCTTAATTTACATCCTCCATAATGTTCTTTGTACTGGAGCAGTGAAACCTTTAGGACTAGGTATAGGTGTTTTCAGTCGAAGAGTTCATAGGGTAATACTTTACATATCTCAATTTAGATTCACTATAAGTACAAAATACAAATTGCTTTGTAAAAATCAGAAGATTAATTCCACGTTTTATAAGACATAATTATCAATATGCCAAAAGGTTTTGGTGGTCATGGAACCACTTGTTTTTCATATCTTTACATGAATAAATAAAGCAAGAAAGGGTTTGATGAAACCCACCTAACGAGTGATTGAGACGTCTTTACCAAAATAATTATCGTTGTTCTACGTTTCACTTTATGAAGAAGAAGATATAGAGGGCGTTCCTCCTACACTAGGCTGTCGTGTTTATGCAGGGTCTGAAGAGGGGTCGGATCGCTTCACCATCTGATTTACGCGGTCTTACTTTACACTTTGTGCAATAGACTGTTTTTGCGGCTCAAATCTGTAACCTCACGTTCACAAAGCATCAACTTTAACTGTTGTTCTGAGGTCCGCCCTAATTAAAAACAAGATATACGTTTGACAAAATTGGCGAGGAAAGTAACCAACTTCTACGCCATTCTCCTAACTTTACTGTTTGTAATCATCATTAGAAAGAAAAAATGCTACTTTTTTTTCTCTTTGGATCAATTTTTTTAATAGAATATCTTAAAGTTTTATCCACCGGTAGCTTCCTCACTATAATTCATGTGAAGGTAGGAGTCTAAATTCTAACTATTTTTGGTTTATGGATAAGTCTCATATCCTATACCATTCAGCACTAGGCTGAATTATTTTTTGATGAAAAAGCATATGATCGTTGTGCTTTTAATTTTGAATTGAATGAAACCACAAATATTCTATAGCATATAAACTATTACTCGTTCTAAAATATTACCTATTTGGTTAAACCCTACTTAAAATCAAATTGTTAAAGTATTTTACATGTTATCTATTGGAATTTGATCATAAATGATGTGAATTACTAATTTTTTAAACTATTTTCTTAAATAACTTGAAAATTTAGTCTTAATTGATGTTTAACCAACTGTGATAGTATTTTTAGAACGGAAAAAATATAAGTTAACCGATAGCTGATGCACTATAAATACTAGAAAGGGTCAAAGAATTAAAGAGGTGGAAAAAGTTATGAGAAGCAAACATTATGGTCCCAATGGCATTATCAACGTCCTGTTTGTCCCACCACCACTGGTGGAATCAGTTGAAGACTTGTGGTTCAAAGAATGAAAAAGAATTGAAAGAATAAGTCATGATACAATGGTCTAAGCTAACAACTCTTTGATCCAATTGGATCGGATATAATGGTTTAAGTCATTAGTGACACAGATATCCGCACTGCACCCACGATGCAGGTGTCATGGTTTGAACCTGCGACCTTGTAGTTACAATTTTAACGATTCGAGTATCAATTGAGCTATGACATAGAGACGCCCTGATGGGATACTTGATTAATCAACAAATGCCTCCTTTTCTGAGAATAAGTGAATGAATAAAAATGTACAAGCCACGGGCTATAGTGATTCTGTTTAGACATAGATAACATATACGTGAAGTAAGGCATCATGGTTTAGAAATTAGAGAAAATGAACATAATCAATGTCGGGTAACAAATTTCTCTCTAATGTAACAAGTTGTCACGTTCTAATTTATCTAACAACCCACCTAGCTCTAATCGGTTGAGAATTTTACTGGGAAAACATGCGAATTTTCTTGTCAATTACCAAAACGGCTTAAAGAAATAACTACCAAAAACAATCATACCAGAGAACTCATGGATAATCTTGAAGGAATATCATTGATTTTTACAGAAATATTGTTTATGTGGTGTAGGTTATCTTAATGATGCAAAGGCGACAGAGAGAACAATAGACAAAGAGGGATGGTTGCATACAGGGGACATAGGATATATAGACGAAGATGATGAACTTTTCATAGTGGATCGGCTCAAAGAGCTAATCAAATACAAAGGGTTTCAGGTTGCTCCTGCTGAACTTGAAGCTCTCCTCCTCACCCATTCTTCTATTTCTGATGCTGCTGTTGTCCCGTAAGTCCTTTTTTCTACGTTTGAGATCTATCACCTCATTTGGCTGTTCACTAACAACAACAATAACAACAACATTACAACATTACTTCATTGCCTTAGAGACTTCCGCCTATAGCGAGGTATGGGAGATTGGATGTATCGTTTTCTAAACTTAAATTGAACAGTTCCTATAGAGAGAAAATGTGAACCGTTTTTCTAAACTTAAAAGCCCCTGACTTGAGCTTAAAAACTTCGACAACAACAAAAAGTAAAGAAAAAAAAAAGGAAGGCTAATTAATGGGATAAATCAGACTAGAAGGAACAGTACTACATGTACAAGTCAATGATATTCCATACTGGAAGCTAAGATAATACTCAATATTGACTAAGAACAGAACATAATTCAAAGTTAAGTGGTTCTGAAATTAGCAAATCGTTTTCCATTTGAGAATGGGGACATTTTGAAAACGACCCTTGTAAGGAAAGTGGTTAGTTGAAAAATCTTGTTCCACTTTAGTCCAAAGTTGGTAACCGGTGATGTCTTTCCCACCTATATTGTACCTCTCAACCTTCATAAAATGACAAAAATATCCTGAGAAATAGGACGTTATAACCCTTTTAATTCGGATGAAAAATGTCATACCCTGACTTCGAAGACCTCTAGTGCCCTAATTTTAAAGAGTTTTATAGATGATGTAAATCAGGTCGTTTAGCGGCTTCGTAGGTGAGAGACCCAGAACTTGTTGTCTACAAGACATCTAAGTCCAAACCTGCTCCGTTATAAGAAGGTAATGGCATGACCCAAACACCACACTTCGCCTGTCAAGATTCAAACCGACAACTATAGATGCAATTTATCACCCGAGTACCAAACGAGCTATGTCTTATAGGCATGACCCTTTTAACTCTTAAGAAGAAGATTGCAACTCATGTAATTTTTCCCTCAAAATGATTAAATAAATAAAATCATGTAATCAGTTTTAATAATATTAGGAAATGGGCCTTTTTTAACTCTTAGAGAAGGAGATTGGAACTCATGTATTATTTCCCTCAAAATCTGTGGCATGTATTATGCAGCATGAAAGATGAGGATGCAGGAGAAGTTCCCGTTGCCTTTGTGGTGAAATCAAATGGCTATACCATCACCGAGGATGAAATCAAGCAGTTTGTCTCCAAGCAGGTACTTCAAATTCAGATTATTACTTTTTTTTTCTAATATATAAAATAACCCTTATAGTTTATACATCACTATGTGGTGAAATTAAGCCACTATGAAATAAAAGGACTCTGCATTTTCAAGTGGTGTAGAATAAACAACTATAAAATGAGAAAAAACTCCGCAAGCCTTAGAGCAAATTAGTAAAGTTGCTACTTTGTAGCTTGAGGTCATGGATTCGAGTCGTCTCTTACACAAAGTGTAGGATAAGGATGCATATATCAGATTGCAAAGTAATCCATTCTCTCTCCGGACCCTGAGCAAACACAGGAGCTTAGTATACCGGGAACGCCTTTTAAAATGAGAAAGACTCCAAAAAAAGCACTATAAAGTGGAACACACTCTGCACTAGTAGATGTCTGCACTCTAAGACCTCTTGATATTTGGAACATCACTTCTAATCAAATCATGTTCAACAAATAGTCTTAAATCATGCAATGTTTTTTATTTGTTATGTTGTTTGCAGGTGATATTCTATAAGAGAATAAAGCGTGTGTTTTTCGTTGATGTTATTCCCAAGTCACCAGCAGGCAAGATATTGAGAAAGGACTTGAGGGCAAAGCTAGCAACTGGGATACCAAATCAGTAAATGTTATTTGTAAAATTACGCAAATGTATTTGGAGAAGGGACTTGCTGGTTATTTCGATATGGATTTGTCATTTGGTAGATATAACACGTGAAGTTTTTTCCTGATGTAAGCATAACTATGACATACGAATTGGCAACAAGCGTTTTCTACGATAGGTTTATACATCTTTCGGTTAAATAGGAACCAAAACACAACGTAATCATTTAGTTTGCTATCAATTATTCACTAGTCGTCTTACATGCGTGCGCATACACACACACGCACACACACACACACACACACACACACACACACACACACACACACACATATATATATATATATATATATATATGTGTGTGTGTGTATGCATGCATGCATATTACTGTTAGGTCCCTTAGAACATACTAGAAGGGGAGGTCGAATAGTGTGTTCATCAAGTATGAATATTTTATGGATATTTTTTATTTTGGAGTGCAACCAATACTTGGATGTGTTCTTTAGAAAGAATAAAAACTTGCAAAGAAGTAAAGAACACAAGTACGTATAGAGGTTCAAGTCAAATGACTCTACTCCTCTACCTTCTTGATTTTTCACAAGAAGGATTTTGAAAAGGGTATTGTTATTTCAATGGGGGGAAACAACAATCAAAAACAAAATCCAAACAATGAAAAACTAGGCAACACGCCTGTTAGAATATGTTGAGTTTTGATGATTTGCACAATTTTGTACTTCGAACAAGGGATTAGGCGCTTCATGTGTGTTGTTTGAAGTCAGTATACTTCGAACGATTACATTAGGCGCTTAATGTATCTTGGTGGAGTCCAGTACACTTCGAACGCCTACATTAGGCGCTTTATGTGAAGTGTCTGGATGTGCGTACACTTCGAACGCCTAGATTAGGCGCTTCATGTGAAGTGTTTGAAAATCAGGACACTTTGAATGCCAGATTAGGCGCTTCATGTGGCCTGTTGAAAAATGCGAACACTTCGAACGCCTTATTAGGCGCTTTATGCTGTCCATCAAGTCAAAAGTACTTTTCCCCTGAATGGGCACATACTCTCAAGTACTTTCTCTGAGAAAATGTCAGAGTTAGTTCGAACAAGCATGAAGGGCTATATTAGGCGCTTTATGTGACTTCGAACGCCTTAAGAAGCCCACATTAGGCGCTTGATGTGACTTCGAACGACTGTTCATTTTCACATCAAGCGCTCGATGTCACTTCGAACGCCTGTGCTTTTAGCACATTAGGCGCTTCATGTGACCAACGTTAC
Source organism: Eustoma russellianum (assembly GCA_036186865.1). Classification (NCBI taxonomy): domain Eukaryota; kingdom Viridiplantae; phylum Streptophyta; class Magnoliopsida; order Gentianales; family Gentianaceae; genus Eustoma; species Eustoma russellianum. Next base: position 10,418,592 of record AP025047.1, on the reverse strand, counting down.
AAAGGTCTTAAACTTCACTTTTTAACATCAGTTGACTCTTTGTACTCTCCTCTTTTAGTGTCTTTTTCACAGGTTCCTCTCTGCTGAAGATTTCAGGTTTCCTTTCTTGGCATTCATTTTGAAATCTCTCCAAGAATGTTGCTACATGCCAAAGGAAGATCTCCAATGATGAGGACTCACCAACACATGATGCCAAAACCCATTAATGCTTGTGCAGAGGGTTTCAAACGGGAAGAAACATGAAGGTTGATAAAAGAAGGGTTTCCTCCATTTTTCTTCTCCAACTTTCTACTTTGCAAGCTCTCAAATTCTCTCAAGCTCAAGCTCTCAAAATACTTGTAAACATTGTACATTATACTTTATTGTTGAGAGTGATTATAGTAGTAAGAAGAAGAGTCTTCTTCTTGGTGAGATTCTATTGTGAGAGATTGGGTAGATTGTTGGTCAAGGAGCAAGTGTGCTTTTTGTTTAAGATTTCTAGACTTTGAAGTGTTAGTTGATATTGTGTGGTGCACTATTCTCCCTACAAGATTTCTTTGAGGGCAAAGAAGATCTTTGGAGGCTAAACTTCAAAGGGTTAGACTTCTTGATTGTGGTCTAGGCAAAGTGCCTAGTTTTTCTGTTTTCTAGATTTTGTTCTTAGATTGTTGTTTCCCCCAAAAAGAAATAACAATCCCCATTTCAAAATCCTTCTTGTGAAACATCAAGAAGGTAGAGGAGTAGAGTCATTTGACTTGAACCTCTATACATACTCGTGTTCTTTACTTTCTTGCAAGTCTTTACTCTTTCTAAAGAACACACCCAAGTATTGGTTGCACCTCCAAACGAAAAATATCCATAAAATATCCATACTTGGTGAACACACTATTCAACCCCCCTTCTAGTGTGTTCTAAGGGACCTAACAATTGGTATCAGAGCCACATCTTGCTTATTTGAGTCCAAATACAAGATTTGATCATTATAGTATGGATCCCTTTGTTTTTGATGATGTGGGTTCTCCTAGTGCTGATGCCTCTAGAAGAAGGAGGCAAGAAACCCTACTCCCTTCTATCTCAAATGTTCATGTCAAAGTTTCCATGTTTGATCCTCTAAACTACCCACTATGGAAGTCAAATATGGAAACCTATCTACGTTCTTGTGGTCACAGAATATGGGTTGAGGTCTCAAGAGGATATATGATTCCCATTGATATTGATGATCCTACTCCTGAAGAGGAGTTTCAGTTGGCCATAAATAGCAAGGCTCTTGCTATTTTAAACAGCTCTCTTTCCTCAAATGAGAGAGCACAGATTCAAGGTGTCCAATCCGCTCATGAGGCTTGGACAAAGCTTGAGATGATCCACGAAGGAACATCTCAAGTAAGAAAGGCCAAAAGGAGACAGTTGATAAAACAGTTCTACAATTTTACTGTCCCTAAAGGTGAAAAGATTGAAGAGTCTATCCAAAGATTCACCAAGCTTGTCAACCTTCTCAAAGCGGTTGGCAAGAAAATAGAACAAGAGGATCTAAACCATTGCTTCCTAAACAGTTTAGGAAGAGAATGGAACGCAAAAGTGACAGCCATTGAGGAGTCCAAGGATTTGGAGACCATCACCTTGGATGAGCTATATGAGAATCTCATTACTTATGAGATTCATTTGGATGCACAGGAAAAGAACGATCCTATTCGCCACTCCACTAAGGCGCTTATATGCGAGTCGGAGGACTCGGACGATGAAGTCGGACTTCTTGTCAAAAGATTCCGACGTTTTGCGAGAAAGAATGGTGATGAAGCCAAAAGATTCATCAAGGAGAAGTACTCCAAGGACAAGGTGAAGGACCAAGAGAATAAATGCTACAAGTGTGGGAAGCTTGGTCACTTCATGAAAGATTGTCAGGTGAAGAAGACGCAACTCAAAGACAAGAAGGCCATCTACCAAAGGAAGAAGGCCTTGCAAGCGGAAGTAGCCCATTGGGAGAGCATTCTTTCCGGGTCCGAGAGCGACAATGGCGATCGTGATGATCTTGCACTCACGGGTATGGTTCAAGATGATCTTGACAAGGAGTTCTTTGCACTCATGGCCATTGATGATGACATGGAGGTATGCAATATCTCATCTCACTATAGAATTATTGATGAACGAGATGATTTAGTGCAAGAAAATGACCTCTTAGATTTAAAATATAAACATGTCAAGAAAGAGTTTAGAGCATGCTTAAATGAATATAATGACACGTTAGAAGATCACATTGCATTGCAACTTGAGCATGAAATATTTTTAACCATGCATGTGATTGCACTTGAAGAGAAACATGATTTGATGAAATCATGTGCTCAAGCCCTTGAGGATAAGAAAAATGATTCAAGGGTAAGTGCTAAAAAGATAGAGATCAAGGATGCATCTAGGCCAAGCATGAAGGCTAAAATCAAACCTAGTGCCATGTATGCATCTAAGAAGGGAAATAAGAAGGAACAAGCACAAGTGATCAAGGAGTCCAAAACCTCCTTGAAGAAGCAAAGGCACATGCCTAAACAAAAGGCTAATGCACCAAAGGCATCACAACCTTTGGTTCATGTTATGAAACAAAAACCTTCTTCTATTCCAAACAAGGTGGTTCCTAAAAAGGAAACACGACATGTGCCTACGCACAAGCATTCGCACAAGCATACACCAACTCACAAGCATACTCCTACATGTTTTTATTGCAATAGGAAAGGTCATGTAGAAAGAGTATGTAGAGCTAAAAATAATAAGAATCTTGTGTGGGTGCCGAAAGGCGAGGTGAAGGTGACTAACCTTCAAGGACCCAAAACAAAAAGGGTACCAACTTCATATGGTTCTTTTGTAGGCCCTAGCACTCAATGGAGAAAGCGAAGACAAGATGGTCAAATGGGTCGTGGATAATGGGTGTTCCAACCATATGACGGGAGACAAACGTCTCTTCCATAGACTCACTATGCAAGAGGGAGGAGTTGTCCATTTTGGCGGTAGCAAAGGCCAAATCAAAGGACATGGTATTGTGGGTAACGATTCCTTCTCTCTTAGTGATGTCTTATATGTTGTAGGTCTTAAGTTTAACTTGATAAGTGTCAGTCAACTTTGTGATGCTAATTATGAGGTAACGTTTTTGAAAACAAAGTGTGTTGTGAAAAAGGAAGATAAGATCTTATTTGAGGCTTTGCGTTTCAAAAATATTTAAAAACTTAGCATCAATGATTTGGTTTCTCAAAATGTATCTTGTCTAGTTGCTAAGAATGATTTGACGCAACTATGGCATAGACGTCTCGGACATGTATGTTTCAAAACATTTAAATTTATTTACGAAAATGGTAAAGTCCGAGGCCTTCCAAAAATGAATTTCGAAAACCATGACTTATGTGACACTTGTCAAAAGGCGAAGCTTGTGAAAACAAGCTTCAAACCCAAGACAAATATTTCCACCTCCAAGCCCCTACAATTGCTTCATATGGATTTGTATGGGGATGTTGGAACAAAAAGCTTGGGTGGTAAACATTATACCTTCATGGTAGTAGATGACTATACTCGTTATACGTGGGTGATGTTTCTAGCTAAGAAAAGTGATGCATGTAGTGAGTTTATGAGTCTAAGTAAACGATTGGAAAATCATGTGGGCGACACCATTAAAACCATCCGTAGTGATCGTGGTGGTGAGTTTGATGGTGATTTCGAAAGGTTTTGTGTATCCAAAGGATACGCTCATGACCTTTCGGCACCTAGAACTCCTCAACAAAATGGTGTGGCCGAACGAAAGAATAGAACTCTACAAGAAATGTGTAGAGCAATGTTGAATGAGTTCGGTTTGCCCAAGTACTTTTGGGCCGAAGCGGTAAATGCCGCTTGCCATGTGATCAATCGTGTCTATTTGAGACCATACCTAAATGTGACACCATATGAGCTTTGGAATGGAAAAGTTCCCAACATTGGGTATTTCAAAGTCTTTGGTTGCAAGTGTTTTATACTTAATACCAAAGATACTTTGGACAAACTTGACCTCAAAGCGGATGAAGGTATCTTTTTAGGTTATGCCTCAAATAGTAAAGCATTTCGTATTTTCAACAAAAGGAGTCAAAAGGTGGAAGAATCAATCCATGTTAAGTTTAATGAGTCACTTAGTGATGAACCTAAACTTAATGAGGATTGTGAAGAGGATGAAGATGTGACTCCTCAAGAAGAAATTCTTGAGGATGTTCCTATGGTCATTCCTCAACGAGAGATCGTTGATGATCCTCTAAATGGAAACACCTTCATTGACTTGAGAGTTGAACCTATTGAAGGTACTCCTCCACCTTGTGTGCATGAACTTAGTGAGTCAAATAGAAATATTTCTCATACTCATGTTGATACAAAAAATTTAGATAATGCATCACACATTCCGAAACATGAGGTTCATGTGGATGATGAAGGTTCATCTCTTTCGGAAGATGATCAAGAGGAAGTTGGAGGAGATGTCTCAAATCTTCCTAGATCATTTAAGCACAAAAGTTCTCACCCTCAAGAGTTAGTCATAGGTGATCTAAATAGGGGTATCACCACACGAAGGCAATATAGAGAGAATGCATTTGTCTCTCTTATAGAGCCTAAAAATATTAAAAATGCACTTCTTGATGAAAATTAGATCTTGGCTATGCAAGAAGAATTAAACCAATTTGAAAGAAGTGATGTTTGGGAGTTAGTTCCCAAACCACACGATCATCCTATTATTGGTACGAAATGGGTTTTTCGTAACTAGATGGATGATCAAGGTAATGTCACTAGAAACAAGGCTAGGTTAGTTGCTCAAGGATACCGTCAAGAAGAAGGTATTGATTTTGATGAGACATTTGCACCCGTAGCACGGCTTGAAGCTATTAGGATGTTATTAGCATATGCTTGCTCTATGGATTTTAAACTTTACCAAATGGATGTTAAATCCGCTTTCTTGAATGGTGTTATTCAAGAAGAAGTGTATGTTGCACAACCTCCCGGGTTTGAATGTCATGATTCACCACGTCATGTCTTCAAACTTAAAAAGGCTCTTTACGGCCTCAAACAAGCTCCAAGAGCTTGGTACGAGAGGTTAAGTACTTTTCTTCTTAATAATGGTTTTTCAAGAGGTAAAGTTGACACTACTTTGTTTATAAAAGAACAAGGTAGAAATCATTTAATTGTTCAAGTATATGTTGATGATATTATTTTTGGTGCTACTAACAATTGTCTTTGTGAGCAATTTGCTAGTCTTATGCAAGGTGAGTTCGAGATGAGCATGATGGGCGAACTTAACTATTTCCTTGGATTACAAATCAAGCAAACCGAATAAGGTGTGTACATTTCCCAAACCAAATACACAAGAGATTTGCTCAAAAAGTACAACTTTGGTGAAGGAAGAGAGGTAAACACTCCTATGAGCACAAGTACCAAGCTTGACAAAGATGAAAAAGGAAAGCATGTCGAGGTAACCTTGTATCGTGGCATTATAGGTAGTCTACTTTATTTAACGGCTAGTAGACCCGATATTTTACATGCAGTATGTTTATGTGCTAGATTTCAAAGTGATCCTAGGGAGATGCATTTTATTGCGGTAAAACGCATCCTTAGATACCTTAGAAGTACTTTGAAATTTGGTTTATTTTATCCTAAGAATGCATGTTTTGATTTAAGAGGATATTGTGACTCCGACTATGCGAAGAGTCTAGTTGATAGGAAGAGCGCCTCCGGAACTTGTCAGTTTCTCGGAGATTGTCTCGTTTCTTGGTTTTCTAAGAAACAAAATAGTGTGTCTCTTTCTACGGCGGAATCCGAATATGTGTCGGCCGCCTCGTGTTGTGCACAATTATTATGGATGACAAACACGTTAAATGATTATAACATTCACTTCTCAAAGGTGCCAATTTTGTGTGATAACACGTCCGCTATTAATATTGCACAAAATCCCGTCCAACATAGTCGGACCAAACACATAGAAGTGAGGTATCATTTCATCCGAGATTGTGTACAAAAGAACTTGGTAAGTGTGGAATTCGTTCCTACACGAGACCAATTAGCGGACATTTTCACGAAACCCTTACCTAGTGATGTTTTTGTATCTATAAGAAGTAGGTTGGGGTTGCTCAACATGGGTTGATAAAACCATCTTGAGTTTTGAGCACGAAAATTTCAAAAATTTTCAAGATCAGTGCACATAAAGCGCTTCATCACACTTGCTTCAGGCGTTCGATGTCACATCAAGCGCCTGATGTTAAGGATGTCACTCGTTCGAAGTGACATCAGGCGCTTTATGTCCCTTTACATTGGCGTTCGATGTAGGATTAAGCGCTTCATCCAAATGAGTTCACTCGTTCAATGTGACATTAAGCGCTCAATCTGCATCTCAACAGCCGTTCAATGTGACTTTAAGCGCTTCATCCCATTTTGTGAAGTCGTTCGAAGTCACTTTAGGCGCTTCAACCCTAATTTCACGCTGTCTCTTCCGCCGCCTCTTCTGTTTTCGCGCCATTCAAGGACCATCAATTCTCTGCCGCCCTTTTCTCTTCCCCACTTCCCCACGTCTACCTTCTCCTCTTCCCCATTCACTATACTTTTTCATCTTCTTCCTCAAAACTCTCTCCCACTCCTCCACTCTCCCATTAATCCTCCCTCCCACCATTACTTCATCAACCCTTCATCTTCCCCTCTTCACCCTTTAAAATCCAATCTTTTTTTCTTCATTCTTCTGCACATTTTCATTTTATCACTTTGTCTCTACTCTCAAGACCTCTCCTTTTTCACACCTCTCTATCAAATGGCTTCCGCTGGTCCTTCAAAACGTCCACGCACCCAAAAACGAAAACAAACGGCTGGACATGGGATTGTCGAGCCTCCTGCAATCACAACCATTCAAGAAGGGCTCACCAAGGATAACTTTCCTTGGTTAAAAAAGTTTGAGCCTGAAATCAAGAAGCCTCCACACACCATTGACAAAGGTGCCCATGTTTCTTACTATTCCAGCATGCTATTCCAAGAATGGGTAGCGAACAACCGTCTCATCATCCCTCTGAAACTGCTCAATCTCAGCAATGTTCTTGAGACTAGCAGTGCATTTAAAATCGTTCCTTTGTTGGAACATCAAGGCTGGACATCTCTTTGGTCCAGACTTGACATGCAAAAATATTCCCGCGAGCACACCCGGCTGTTCTACTCCAACTTGTGGGTCACCCCACAATCTGAGTCTCAACCTTTTTCCCTCAACACTATCATTGATGGTACTCCTCTCAGCTTTACTATCCCTGAAATCTGTGAAGTCTTGAGAATCCGAAATGAGGGCTTGACTGATTTCTCCATATTTGACTGGAGCAACAAATACGGCGTCCGTGAGCAGGACGTGAAATTCGATTTAGGGTTTTTCCCCTCCAAAAAGACTCAGAACATGCCGTTAGTGGATCGTATCTTGCTAGCGGTGGTCACCTACTGTATCAATGGTAAGGCTACTAGAAATCCCAGCAACATGGATTTCTATGTATCCTATCGTCTCAAACATCTGACCCAGCTAAATCTCGCCTGGATTTTCATAGAAGTCATGTTTGCAGCTCTTCGGAAAGGGTCGAAAGCTTTACCTTTTGCCAATATTGTCACAATATTGTTAAAGTCAAAAGGTGTGGACATTTCTGATGATGATTTGACCTCAGTTGCCAAATCTGACGTCTATGATCACTACAATATCGCCCAGGCCGTTGACTCGCAAAAACGGAAGGCCACCACCATTCCTGATGATGACGAGGTCGCGGAGGGACCTCAAGATGCTGCTGGTGGTAGTAATTCTTCTGAATTGCTATCACGCATTGCTGCGCTTGAACAGACTGTTCAACAGCTGCATCTTCGTGATGCTGAGCATGAAGCTCGGCATGTACGGAATAAGCTCGCATGACTGCATTTCGAAATGCATTCATGCAAGTCTGTCCATGGGCTCTTCCTCCTAATTTTGATGATTTAGGGGGAGAAAATGGTGGTGGTGGTGCTGGTGGCAGTTCTGGCGGTGGTGGTAATGCTGGTGGATCTGGAGATGTTGGAGGATCCATGGGTGGATTCACTGATTTTGTCGCTAGTGTAGGTTTTGGCTTTAGTGGTTTTACACCACCAAGTGGTGGTGCTATGTAAATTTCCTTATTTTTTTGTTGTTGGTTGTGAAAATTTCAAGTTATTGTTTATTGCAAGAATGTATGACTTGGTATTTCGTTGTTGATGTTCATTAAATTGTTTCATCACTTTGTTCTTCTCAAGTTATTTCTTTCTTGCATCTAGTGAGGGGGAGCATATGTTAAGGGAGAGCTTTAATAAGTTATGCATGTTGTGAAATCATCAAAAAGAGGGAGAATGTTAGAATATGTTGAGTTTTGATGATTTGCACAATTTTGTACTTCGAACAAGGGATTAGGCGATTCATGTGTGTTGTTTGAAGTCAGTATACTTCGAACAATTACATTAGGCGCTTAATGTATCTTGGTGGAGTCCAGTACACTTCGAACGCCTACATTAGGCGCTTTATGTGAAGTGTCTGGATGTGCGTACACTTCGAACGCCTAGATTAGGCGCTTCATGTGAAGTGTTTGAAAATCAGGACACTTTGAATGCCAGATTAGGCGCTTCATGTGGCCTGTTGAAAAATGCGAACACTTCGAACGCCTTATTAGGCGCTTTATGCTGTCCATCAAGTCAAAAGTACTTTTCCCCTGAATGGGCACGTACTCTCAAGTACTTTCTCTGAGAAAATGTCAGAGTTAGTTCGAACAAGCATGAAGGGCTACATTAGGCGCTTCATGTGACTTCGAACGCCTTAAGAAGCCCACATTAGGCGCTTGATGTGACTTCGAACGACTGTTCATTTTCACATCAAGCGCTCGATGTCACTTCGAACGCCTGTGCTTTTAGCACATTAGGCGCTTCATGTGACCAACGTTACAAAGGTCTTAAACTTCACTTTTTAACATCAGTTGACTCTTTGTACCCTCCTCTTTTAGTGTCTTTTTCACAGGTTCCTCTCTGCTGAAGATTTCAGGTTTCCTTTCTTGGCATTCATTTTGAAATCTCTCCAAGAATGTTGCTACATGCCAAAGAGAGATCTCCATTGATGAGGACTCACCAACACATGATGCCAAAACCCATTAATGTTTGTGCAGAGGGTTTCAAACGGGAAGAAACATGAAGGTTGATAAAAGAAGGGTTTCCTCCATTTTTCTTCTCCAACTTTCTACTTTGCAAGCTCTCAAATTTTCTCAAGCTCAAGCTCTCAAAATACTTGTAAACATTATACATTTTACTTTATTGTTGAGAGTGATTATTGTAAGAAGAAGAAGAGTCTTCTTCTTGGTGAGATTCTATTTTGAGAGTTTGGGTAGATTGTTGGTCAAGGAGCAAGGGTGCTTCTTGTTTAAGATTTCTAGACTTTGAAGTGTTAGTTGATAGTGTGTGGTGCACTATTCTCCCTACAAGCTTTCTTTGAGGGCAAAGAAGATCTTTGGAGGCTAAACTTCAAAGGGTTAGACTTCTTGGTTGTGGTCTAGGCAAAGTGCCTAGTTTTTCTGTTTTCTGGATTTTGTTCTTAGATTGTTGTTTTCCCCAAAAAGAAATAACAATTCCCATTTCAAAATCCTTCTTGTGAAACATCAAGAAGGTAGAGGAGTAGAGTCATTTGACTTGAACCTCTATACATACTCGTGTTCTTTACTTTCTTGCAAGTCTTTACTCTTTCTAAAGAACACACCCAAATATTGGTTGCACCTCAAAACGAAAAATATCCATAAAATATCCATACTTGGTGAACACACTATTCATCCCCCCCTTCTAGTGTGTTCTAAGGGACCTAACAACGCCTAGACCACAACCGAGAGATCTAACCCTTTGAAGTCTAGCCTCCAAAGATCTTCTTTGCCCTCAAAGAAATCTTGTAGGGAGAATAGTGCACCACACACTATCAACTAACCCTTCAAAGTCTAGAAATCTCAAACAAGAAGCACCCTTGCTCCTTGACCAACAATCTACACAATCTCTCACAATATTAACTCACCAAGAAGAAGACTCTTCTTCTTCTTCTTACAGAAATCACTCTCAACGATAAAGTAAAATATACAAAGTTTACAAGTATCTTGAGAGCTTGAGCTTGAGAGAAAATCTGAGAGCATAAGATGTAGAAAGTTGGAGAAGATGAAAAGAAACCCTTGCTTTTATCAATCTTCAAGTTTCTTCCCGTTTGAAACCCTCTGCACAAACAATAATGGGTTTTGGCATCTTGTGTTGGTGTGTCCTCATCATTGGAGATCTCCCTTTGGCATGTAGCAACATTCTTGGAGAGATTTTTAAAAGAATGCCAAGAAAGGAAACCTGAAATCTTCAGTAGAGAAGGACCTGTGAAAAAGACACTAAAAGAGGAGGGTACAAAGAGTCAACTGATGTTAAAAAGTGAAGTATACAACCTTTGTAACGTTGGTCACATGAAGCGCCTAATGTGCTTAAAGCACAGGCGTTCAAAGTGACTTAGGGCGCTTAATGTGAAAATGAACTGTCGTTCGAAGTCACATTAAGCGCCTAATGTGGGCAGCTTAAGGCGTTCGAAGTCACATGAAGCGCCTAATGTTGCCCTTCATACTTGTTCGAACTAAATCTGACATTTTCTCAGAGAGAGTACTTAAGAGTGCGTGCCCATTCAGGGGAAAAGTACTTTTGACTTGGTGGACCACTTGAAGCGCCTAATGCAGGCGTTCGAAGTGTTCGCACTTTTCATCAGGGCACATGAAGCGCCTAATGTAGGCGTTCAAAGTGTACGCACATCCAGACACTTCACATGAAGCGCCTAATGCAGGCGTTCGAAGTGTATTCGACTCCACCAAGGTACATTAAGCGCCTGATGTAAGCGTTCGAAGTATACGGACTTCCAACACTACACATGAAGCGCCTAATCTACTTGTTCGAAGTACACCATTGTGCAAATCATCAAAACTCTAACATATTCTAACAATTACCATATGTCTAAGGAAGGAGTAGAATTCTGAACCTGATTTACCGTTAAAAATTTAATAGCCTTTATCATTAACTCATTCTGAATTCTTCACTAGACACTTATCCTAATACGAACCAAAAGGCAACCGCCTTAGAGTAACAAATTGGTCACCTTGCTACCTGTAGTGAACCCTAAGGAGTGAGAATGAACTCAAAGTGAGCCCTAAGGTAGGTAGTAAAGGAGAAGAATAAGGACAAAGAAGTGATTAAGGACGCTGAAAAACTACCTCCCTTTCCCCAAAGATTTGACAAAGTAAAGAAATAGGAGGAGGAAACACGGAAAAATAGTTCGCCATGATGATAAAAAGCTTACTATATTTTATTATTGTCACTATTACTTTTTCAATATGAAAACGAAAAAATGAAAAATCAAAATCTTATTCAAAACCGCAATTATGACATTTCATCTCTTCCACTTCACACCTCCAACACAATCCACGTCCAAAACAAAAATGAAGACATCTTTATAAGACGTGCCTAATATGGTGGTCATGCGTAACCATCGTGTCCCAATCGGCCAGAGAACAGGGAGAAATTGGCATATACTATTTTTTTTATTTAATTTCCTATGCTGTTTTGGGCTAATCTAGGTGTTTCCTTAAAATCTTATTGTAAAAAAATCCTATACCATCTGATTATCTTACTGATTATTTGAATTCACTTTATGTCCTCCTAGATATTTTGAGGAAAGTGCACATCAATATTCCAAATCTTATATACCATTAAGCAAGTTCCTCGGTATGATAAATTCTTAAAAGATCTTTGTACTTCTAAGAAAAAGCTTGAAGAGAGGGGTCATACTAGGGTGACTGAAACCGTATCCACCATTTTATAAAGATACCTCATAAACGTAAGGACCCCGAAATGTTCATAGTCTAATATAAAGTTCGAAATTGTTTCATTCCTAAGGCCGTGATAGACTTAGAAGCTTCCATAAATGTCATGTCCCAATCCTTAGGATTAGGGGAACTTTAAAAGGACGGAGGTCATCATACAATTAGCGGATAGATCATTAGCCTATCCTAAGAGAGTGATCAAAGATGTCATGGTGCAAGTCAATGAATTAGTCTTTCATGTAGATTTTTATGTTTTATCAATGGAGGAGAACCACATAAATTCTACAACTATACTCCTAGAAAAGCCCATCCTCAAAACTTCCTGCACTAAGATAGATGTCTATAGTGGTACCCTTACTATGCAGTTTGATGGGGAGCTAGTTAAGTTCAACCTCTTTGAGACAATGAGCTACCCATCCGACATAGAACACTATAGACAAGTGTCTTTTGTATATACCATTCTAGATGAGTGCTCAACTTCTTCTGAGAACAAATTGGTGAATGGTAGAGAAAAGCAAACTTGTGTGTGTTTGGGTGACAATGAGGCAATGTCAGCTATTATTGCAAGTAACATTCCCAAGGTCTAGGAGTAAAAGTTGGTGATAATATTGAAAAAGAATAAGAAAGCCCTTGGACAGTTAACAGCTGACATTAGCGGAATTAACCGTGATGTGTGATATATGCATCGGGTTTATAGAGCCGGTGGTCTCTCTGGAAGCAAACTTTATATCCTTTGGAATGGAGGTATTGTTTGCATGTCTCTTACCCTCCTCAGACCCTAGTGATAGCTTTTGATATTGTTAGGATATACTGGCATGTGTTGTTATTGTTGGGTATGCATCGGGTTGTTTTGAAGGGGCAAATCATGTAAGACAAGCTCAAATAAGATTAAATACATTGATGTTGAAAGTGGAAAAGAAAGAGGTCATTAAGTGGATCGAAGTTGGTATAGTCTTGTAGCGCCCTGCTTCCGAGCCCTAACATCGGGAACAGTGCACCCACCGTATCTCACTAAGGAGAATACAAAGCGTCGAATCAATCTCTTGCTTGTCAAAAATGACGTAGAAATTTTTTTCGCTCGCGGAAACGTAAATCATAACTTACATTAAACTCCAATAATCGTCTTTACATTACCGAATAAAACTCTGATAATAAACGTATGAAGAAGTCTGTGAAAAATCTCCAAAGTATAAATACGAACAAACAGCTGCAGAGCCCCCGCGTATCCTAGATGCAGCTATCAACCAGCCCATTCTGCCATGCCCGTCCCGTCCTCAACGAAGATGTGCTCCTAGTCCTCATCCGGCTCACCTGGGAAGTAGGGGTGAGTGACAGAAATCACCCAGTAGATGTCCGCCTCAAACCAATACAAAACGTGCATACCGGAATGATATAGCCACATAGCACATAGATATGATATAGCCACATAGCACATGAATATAAGATAAGACCACATAGCACATAAATATATGATAACATGCATAAGATAAAGTAAACGCGGTACGTAAAACACTCCACATAAAAATGCGCAAGTACGTGATGCATGCTCAATTAACGTGTCACACGCAATGAGAATCATGTCATGCAATATGCTCCTAGACCTACATGCAATGCATGATCCCGGGATTGACTGGATGCCTGTAGCCCGTACACTACAATCCACCCTTGCGGATGCCCGTGGCCCGTACACCACGATCCACCCCAACCGATGCCCGTGGCCCGTACACCACGATCCACCATAACCAAGTATCCATGGCCCGTACACCATGATCCATCATAACCACATACTCATGGCCCGTACCCCATGGTCCACTCCACTCGAGCGTCTGAGACCCGTACATCTCAGCCACTCCAAATGCAATGCACGTGCCATGAATTCAACAACAAAAATCGCCTGGGACCCGTACGCCCATCCTCACCAACTCCGGCACTCAACAACAAAGTCGTCTGGGGCCCGTACGCCCATCCTCACCATCTCCGGCACTCAATATTTGGTTTCATAAATTTTACGAATATTGGAAAGTTGTTATTTAGCATCCCCTTATTTTTCTTTAGCTTGTATTAATTTACTAGAATTTTCTACTAATTTCTCCTGTGTTTCCCTTATTTAATTCTATTTATTACTATTAATTTTTAATTACTTCAATTACCAAACTTCAGAAATTAAGTGAAGATAATTTAATTTTAACCTTTTATATTTTCTGGAATTTATTTGAATTTTATTGGTATTTAATTATAATTTCTTGGTCTGATCCGCCAGACCCGGTACATTTTTTTTTGAGAGGTTAATAGGCCGCCTTCGGTCTGACCCGCTGGCCAGTCGACCCAGTCCGTTGGCTGGTCTATTCTCCGTCTTACTTTAATTATTTATTTATTTATTTAATGGCTCTCCACTAGTGACAACCCGCGCTGTGATTTGTTTTTCGATCCCAACCCCCATTTTCTCCTATTTCCAGTCAATAGGAACCTATTATAAGGCTAAAACCCAACTTTTTAAAGGATCCTAATGTAAAAGTTCCCCCTTTTTTTCCAATTCTTTAAGGGTATTTTGTTTTCGATTCAATCATACCACCAATTTCACACACATACATGCACATAGCAGACATAAACAATATATCTCATGCTTTCCAACATATACAAAATTTACAACTTAAACAAATAAAAACAACGAAACAAAATTTACAACTTAAACAATTAAACAACGAAACACATTAATATACCATCAAAGCATGCATGAATCATATCCGTTTGAGGGGGGGGGGGAGGAAGAGGCACCTACCTTTTTGACGGATCAACTTCCTTCTCCTCTAGGCTTGAATCTAAACAATTGTAGTATAAACATCAATACCTAATAATAAAGGTTAATTTGGCTTACTTTATATATAATTTTAAATCTGAAAATAACATAGGTAATCATATAATTACGTATAAAAATAGTTTATGCATAATTCTATATAGTTTTAAATCTTGAAAATAATATAAACAAATATATAATTCTATCCGAAAACAGTTTTTTTTATAATTGTTTATGTTTCTATATCCGAAACTAAAATAACTAATTATTTAATTTTATTGAAAAACAATTTATATAATTAGCATATATTAAAAGAACGAAAATCACATAATATCTATCTATAATTCTAAAACAAAACTGTTTATTACAATAATTAAATATTTAATTCGAAAATAAAATAATAAAACATTTTCAAATTATTATATAATTAAACTCTTTCAACCACAAAAACCCTAATTTCCATTAATCTGATTTGCTTTCGGTTCAATTCATGTTTTTCCACCATAATCCATAAATTTTCATCATTCTCAGTCAGTTTCACATATATGACCATAAGCATGCTCAATCCGTCAATTACACGAAATCACATAGTTCCAAAAATCATCCAATAATCCATATAAAATAACATATGATAATTTCTTTGCCTTAATATAAATACTATACACTCAAGCACAGCCGCTGCCCTCGGCAGCGGCAATCTCCTTCCATATTAACTCACAGTACGTAAACAAAAAGGAAACCCACATACATGTAATACACATAAATCAACCAAGCACAAATTAATTTATGCACACATTTACCATGAAAGAAATACACAGTTTGTGAAAAGAAAGAACCTTTGCTTTTTGCCTAAATGATCACAGGGACGCCATGCATTTTACACACAACTGAAGCATATGCATATGTATATATATTTTACACACAACTGCACATATCACGTTAACCATTCAATTAAATCATACATATATACACACACATATATATTCGCTTCGTAGATACGACAATTACATATGTATAAACAACAATATATGAAAATTCAATTACGTATGTATGATCCATTTTGATATGAAAATAGCATAATAACTTTATAAAAACATAGTAAATATAGCAAGGATACTTGTCTCGTGTCTCGATTACTCGCGACATATGAAAAAACGAATTGAACGGTTGAAGAAATTATTTGCTTTTGCTTCCTATGTGTGGCGGCAGCGGCTGGTATTTTGGAGAAAATAAGTAGGGCTGCTGCTAGTTTAAAATATGAAGATTGAAGGCTTGAATTTTTGGGAAAATAATTGTTGGCTGCATAAGTTAAATATTTGAGGAAGAATTTAGGCGGCAGGAGAAATAAGGTGGCTGCCGAGGGTTTTGAGTGTGTGTTTAGGGTTGATTTATGTTGGTTTAAATAGATATAGGATGAGGTATTATATGGTATATTCTTAGGTATCTTAGAAGTTTATCTATTATACCACAAAAAAAAGACATATAGCGACAGACAAAAATCGTCGCCATTTCGTCGCTACAGACATATAGCGACGAAAACAGTAGGTCGCGACACGGCTTGTCGCAAAGTGAATTTCGTCGGTGAAGCGTCGCTATATTGGGACGAAAAAATTTCGTCGGTGTTTCGTCGCACAGTTGCGACGAAAATCTGTCAGGTCTGCGACCTGTTATTGCCGTCGTTTTTTTCGTCGGTTTATTTTTTTCGTCGCTATTTTATAATTTTTTATTTTTTATTTCCGTTCTGCGACATTTTATTTCGTCGTAAAGTTTCGTCGGTATATTTTTTTCGTCGCTATTTTTAAATTTTTGATTTTTTTATTTCCGGTCTGCGACACTTCGGTTTCGTCGCAGGTTCGTCGCTATTTTTAATTTAATAATTAATATTAATTTAATATTAAATATTAAATTTTTTTATTTATAAATAATACAATATATTATTAATTAAATAGTTTTTATTATTATTTAATTTTTATAATATATTTTATTTTGTATATTAAATCATTTGTACGAATATTATACAGAAATACAGTACTTGCGTATTGAAGTTCGTATAATTAAACAACACAAACGAAATAGAATCCGTATAAATGTCATATAAAATATAAAAGTACAAAGAATATGTCAACACAATAAATGAAATAGACTATACGAAAAATCAAAAAATGAAATACTATTGAGAGGAAGATGGAGGGGGATCATGCAGAGAAGAGTGACCATCAGGAGGGGGAGGCTGAGGCTGCGAGGAGCTGGAAATGATAGAGATGATGAGATGCGATAGCTGCGAGATTTGCTGGTTCGTCTGCTGCGCATGCTCAACCGCCTGCTGAAGCGACTGCTGCAGCTCCTGCTGGGTCTGAGTCAGCTGCGACCGCAGTGCTTGTACACTCTCCTCATGTTGCGTCCTGATGGTCTCCACCTCATGCTGCAGCGCCGCATGCTCTGATTCCAGGCGCGAAAGACTCTCTGGGGCTGTAGAAGGCGCGGAGGTGCTAGCCTTAGAGGAAGCACCTGGATGTAGAACTTCGGGAAAGAATCACGGCGCTGCTGATCCAACCCCGTACACCTCCCTCTTCTTCTTATTCTGAGGGCCGACGGTCCGAACCGCATCATAATAAGCGCGGTTCTTGTCGGCCTCTTCTCCCCTAAGTGCGAGTAATCTGTTGTACTCGTCTTGAAATGAGAATAAGAATTGTTAGAGTTTAGGGTTTAGCAATAAAACAAACTAAGGAAAAAACAAATGATATCGTAGTCTACTTACACTGATGTCGCGGGCCTTCGCCGTGATCCAGTCCTCCGTCCCGTCGGAGGCTTTCTTCCGATGCGTCTTGTAGAATAGATCGTAGGAGGCTGACCACTCCCCCGTCTCCTCCTGCTGAAAGAATGAAATAAAATATGTTAGTGAAATCCATAATTTTAAAAATTTCGGCATGACCTATTCGTTTATTGGAGGTATCCCGGCCTTAAAGGCCTCTCCCAAGTCAAAGCAAAAATAAAAAGAAAAAGGCAAATGAACACATATACTACTTAAATTAACCATATACGAATACCAAAAAACAACAGCGCAACATAAGAAATCAATGAATATAAATAATTCACTTAAGTCAATGAATGTAAATAATCCACTTAAGTCAATGAATCTAAATAATCCAATGAAATCAATGAATCTAAATAATCCAATATTAAAATACTTACCATAGAACGCATCGTGGTGGCGTGGGAAACCGACCCACCTGAGTGTGTGGCAGGTGCTGGGCCCTGTACATTGCCGCTGCGCCGGTTCGCCACGTTCCGGGCGCTGCGGGCTTGGGTAGCAGGGTCCATCCAACCTTCTATCCACCCCGCCCAGGTGGCCTCGGATACGTAGGCAGGCCTGGCATAATTGGGGTCATGCTCCCACTTGGTTTTGTGCGAGTTGATGAAGTCCCTGTAGCGTTTGGCGGCCCTATGCCGCCAGGCCTGCTCCACGTCGTGGGCGATGTCAGCTGGCCAGCTGTACGCCTTCTGCAATTATTATACGGAGGAAAAGTAAAAACGTGGTTAGAAAAGTAATGATCGATTACGTATCAAAAAGTGAAATTCACCAAATTTGAATACCTGAAACTCATCCCAGTAGAACCTACGTGTCTGCATGGTGACACGGGACCAGACATATCCAGCTGGGTCCTGCCTCAGGTGGAAGGACCGAGTGATGCAACCGGAAATCTGGCCTGAGTTCGGTGAAAATCTGAAAGAGGTGAAGTTGTTAGGAAAAAATAACGCGTGAAATATATTTGAAAACGTGTTAAAAAAATAAATCATTACTTACGTATGGGTATCATGTGACCAAGGAAGGGCACGACGCCCTTGTATGACACCCTCATCCGATGCCGCATCAGACGCCAGATGAGGTGTTGAACCGGTGGGTGTGGGTGACGGCGTAGATCGGGGGGTGCGGACCTCTCGGCAGACCCTAAAAGGTCTGCGTCCGTAGCAAGAGCTGCGGTCGAAACCGACCCAAGCTGCTCATGCTGAGAGAGAAACATATTAAACTCTCCTGAGATGTCATGTAGTGCTCATCGCCGTCAGATGGATGGCACATCTCACCGTCTTTCGTGTAGTGCTCCGCGTGCCACCTCATCTGGCTAGATGTGGCACCGGATGCGTAGAGCCTCTGCAGTCTAGGGGCGAGAGGTAAATAGTAGAATTGCTTTCTTGGCACGTTCCGGTTTCTTTTGTTCGTTCTCCACCTGCGTGTCCCACAGACCCTGCACTTGTCTTTATCCTCGTTGATGCCCTAGTATATGATGCACCCCTTTGAACAACAATCGATCTTCTGAACCGACAGTCCCAACGCCTGCAGCTGTTTCTTCGTCGAATAAAAACTATCGACCGTTGTGTTCCCTTCGGGAAGAGATTCCCTCATCAGCTGACACATCCCATCGTACAATCTCTCCGTCATGCGGTGCTCCGTCTTCATGCTCGTCATCCGACCGATCATGGACATCTGTGTGTGACTACCGCAACCGGGATACAGCGGCGTGTTGGCGGCGTTCAGCATCTCAAAAAACTGTCTCGCCTGAGGGTTCGGATCTTCCTCCACGGATACACGCGGCTGTTCATCCGAATCCTGCATTTGTAAGTACTGCTCTCCCGTAAATGCGCTGGCGGCTGCGTCTTGCACCATCTGCATGTATGGGTTGTGAGATCCCTCGCCTATTTCTTCGGCATCAACCTGACCGGGTCCCCCTTCGACGTGTACAGTTGCAGATGTAGACGCCCCCTCATATTCGCCGTGGCAGTACCATGTATGGTAATTGTGCACGAAACCTTGTTTCAATAAGTGAACCCTCACGTCAGCCGGATGCATATATTTACGGTTCTTGCATTTCTTACACGGACATCTAATCTGCGTTCCACTTTCATTACTCGTCGCAAAATCCATAAATTCTTCGAGACCTTCAGCAAATCTAAAACTCCACTCCCCGTTGTTTACTCTCTCGTACATCCACTTTCTATCGCTCCTCCTCGGATCCATTTTCTCGCTATACCTTCAAAATAACAGCAGCTATCTTTTCTCGTTGGTGGAAAACATCAAAATTCCACACAATAAGATTTCTTCCTTCTATATTTTCGTTCAAAAGTGATGATTTATGTGTTTGAAATGAGAGAAGAATGGGAGAAGAGTGGAAGAAGAAAGATGGTTTTATGGTTCTCAGGCCTGCAATATTACCGACGTCTTACCGACGATATAGCGACGACC
Source organism: Eustoma russellianum (assembly GCA_036186865.1). Taxonomy (NCBI): domain Eukaryota; kingdom Viridiplantae; phylum Streptophyta; class Magnoliopsida; order Gentianales; family Gentianaceae; genus Eustoma; species Eustoma russellianum. Next base: position 10,398,716 of record AP025047.1, on the reverse strand, counting down.
GCGACGACCAAGAAACACAAATCCCGGAAACAAACAAACACAAATACCGACGACTTAGCGACGCCTCAGCGACGAACAAGAAACACAAATCCCGGAAACAAACAAACACAAATACCGACGACTTAGCGACGCTCAGCGACGACCAAGAAACACAAATACCAACGACTTAGCGACGCTCAGCGACGCACAACGTATCTTCACACCATACGATGTGTTTCGTTGCTGAGGGCGTCGCTAAGGCGTCGCTATTCGGCGGTGTCCGCACAGTGCCCGACTGTTACACTTACAATGCATTTACGTCGCTATGTCGTCGTTGAATTTCCTATATAAACAGGATAGACCGTGACCCCCAACTACATAGAAAACAACCTCCTTTATAATCATAAAAAAAGACCCAAATATGGTTCGTACTAAAGCGCAAGCGCGACGTGGTAGTGGCCATTCAGCGGCAAGACGGCCTATTCAACAACCCTCTTCTTCAGCGGTTCCTCCACCACAAGAATCACACCCACAGGCTGAGTCCTCTGAACCCAGTCTTTTTGGGCCACGTCGGGATCGCCAAATTGGCGATCTCCATAAAGAAATACAAGAACTGTGGAAAACAGTGGATGACCTGAGGGAGCATATTATGTACCAGGATGAGCGTCTCCAATACCTGGACACAAGGCAGATGCGGATTAAATCCAAAGCTGCACAGCTGAGACGCCTCCTGAAGGCGTGCGCGGAGAGTGTTGCTACTCTCTATTCGGATGACGAACAGTGAATGGCTCCTCTCCGCTATTCATTTAGATTGTTTTTTCATTATTGTCCTAGTATATTTTGTAATTTATAATTCTATATTAATGAAGTTTTATTTTTCTAATCATCGCTTTCGTTTTCTTAATTTAAACACGTGTTTAATCTCTTACGAATCTTGACGACGCTAAAATACAAACGAAATGTGGCTCAGAAAAATTTGAGACGACTAATTCACCGACTAAACATCAACTATATACCGACGAAACTTAATACAACGACGAGAACCTATTATCCGCGAATTTATTGTCGCAGTGTTGAATTTAGCGACGCTTTACCGATGAACTAGCGACGCACGACGTCTCTTCACACCATTCGACGCGTTTCGTCGCTACGGTGTCGCTAATACGTCGCTATTCCGTTCAGTTCCCAACGGTTACAATGTACGATATTACGATATTATCTTCATCAGCTGAGCTGATATTATCAACGAATTTAGCGACGGGTTACCGACGAACTAGCGACGCACGACGTCTTCACACCATTCGACGCGTTTCGTCGCTACTGCGTCACTAATGCGTCGCTAGTGTCCGTTCAGTTCCCAACGGTTAGAACGTGTTTACGTCGCTAATTCGAACGAACCGTCACGCCCGCACACATTACGTCGCTAATTCGTCGCTAATTCGCACGAAGCGTCACACCCGCACATATTCCCATCTTGGTTAACGGTCGAAAAATTCGTCGCAAGTTCGTCGCTATTTCGTCGCTAAATTTACCTATTTATACCCCAAACATCCGCACATATATACACACATACAAAGTTATAAAACATCAAAATATGCCGCGTCATTTTAGAAGAACCCCAAGGCGTGGTGGAGGGGAAAACAGTGCCCCGCCACAAGGGCCTCCTCCCCAACCACCATCGGTTGAGCGGGAGGGTTCCGTATCTGTGTATGGCCCGCTACCGCGAGAGGATGCTCAAGAACAAATGTCGGAACAGGATATCGACTACCGTATGCTGATAGCAAACATGCAGCAGCCGTCGAGGCAACTGCACAGCATGACTAGAAGGCTGCGGAAGTTGAAATTCAGATATTACAAGCTGAAGCGCCTCCTCAGAGAGTTCGCAGATAATGTGGCGGCCACTCTTTCTTCCGATGACGAAGAGTGAACGGCCCCTCTGCGCCTCTCTTTTAGATTTCTTTTTTTAATTTTTCGTTTCATAATGTAAATTTTTATTATTAAATTAATAATTTTTTTTCCAATCACCGCTTTTTTTTTCTTAATTAATACACGTGTTTAATCTTCGACGAATCTGCGACGACATAACGACAAATCGGAATACGAACGAAAAGTAAAACAAAACATTTGCGACACGCGAGTTTCATCGACAAAAAAACCGACGATACACAACGCCAAGAACCTACTCACCGACGAATTTATTTTATTCGTGTTCTGGAATTTTAGCGACAAAATAGCGAAGTAACGCTACAAACTACATAGCGACGAATAAAACACACAGAATAGCGACGAACCACCGAAAAAACACCGACGAACATATTAACCTGACTACTTTTTTGTTAGCGACAATGCTTTTCATCGTATTTTCGTCGCAATTAACGACGAAAATGAGTGTATCGCAAATGCGTCGCAAAGTACCGACGCATCACCGACGAACCCTGGTTCGTCGGTGAATATTTCGTCGGTAAATGAAATTCTTTTTGTGGTGTTAGTTAGGCTTTATCTTTATTCCTTCCCTTTTCCTATTCTAATTATGATAAGTAACTTAGGATTATTTTTCTTATTATTATCATCAATATTAATTTTTTTCTTGGTACCCCTGGGGCACAGGGTATGACATACCTCCCCTCTTACAATAAGTTTCGTCCTCGAAACTTGCGTATGACGTAGTTAGTGACCTAGTATAGCTCTACATGACCCATCCACCAAGATAATGAGCGTACTAAACCCCCATTGCGTATTCCGATACGTTAACCATTCACTTCCTTATCATGGTTAAGGCCTCCAAATCATTCCTTGTACGCCTACAGGGTAATTCTAGGTTCATTGTTCTCTGATTATTTAAGGTCATAACCTATCTTCTTAAAACTCTAAGATCAAACTTAAGGATATTGTCATCACACCGGGAGTTCCATCCACAATTGTCGGTTTATAACGTACTTATATCTGCGGTCATCAGCAGCCTTCTAACATCAGTTCTTGGGTGTACTAAAATCTTTAACTTAATTCTCTACAATTACAACTTATAAACTTCTATTTACACTAATTGACGTGTATCATTCAACATATTGCAATCTACGATTTCATATTCTTAATTTCATCATATATGATTCATCTCCTAGTTACACAACCATCTAAAATATCCATCGAGTCCTCCGATGTATTAATCGCTACACTTCATAAGTATATAATCAAGTTCCCAGAATCAATTCTTATATACTTACGAATTAGTTCTATGATCATGTCCTTACTTATCTCAGAGATATCATCCACAATCTAATATACGAAGTATGTGTATGGACATATTTTTCTTCAACTTAAAAGAAAAGTAGCTTACGTAGCTATAACTCGAAATATGGCTTTAACTGTTTAAAATAATATCCATTCTATTTTGTGTAAACATAAAAACAAAATATCCTTTGTTTGTGCAACACGGTGTCTCAAATGACCAGTTATAAAACACTCATATAACTGGTTCGCAAATATTACGATTAAAACCACTTTAAACAATTGAGAACAACAATTGTAAATATTTTTTTATGATTTGAACGCGGTGTCTTTTTTTCCTTTTCAACGAAATATATATATATTGAAAGCTATGTTTTGTTTCGCAAAATACAACGATCAAAAATTTGGCAAATATAAATTTTTATAAAACAAATTTTGAATACGGTACCTCTCTTTTCCAAAAATAAGTGCATATCTTTTGAAACTATTTCTGCTTCGCAAAATTAAGTAAGTTCATCGCAAGTAGATAAATGTATTCAAAAGCGTTTAATGGTAAAATGTTTGAAATATCGATAGTTGACAAATAAAATTATTTTAGCAAAATAAATATAGCTAAACCAAAGTTGAGAAATATAAGAGGTATATAAATATATCGTTGTTCGAAAAATCAATATTTTGAAATATATCAGTTTTGTCAGGGATAGTCGAAATAGTTCAAATTCTATTATGCTGGTATAAAAATTCGGAAAAGAATATAGCATCATAAAGTAATATACTATATATAAGAAGAATGAAATTAGTTGAAATATTGGAAGCGAAATATTTGAAATACCTTTGGAATGTAGAATATATCTTGGTGTATGTGCTTATATGAAAATGTTTAACTACTTGAAAAATAATAGTCCAATACTTCGTATAATTTTTCTAAATCACCCTTTAATGTCAACGAAAAATCCATCTACGTACCGTTTCTTATAAATCTTTAACTTAAATTGTTCAATCCTAATATGGCATACTAAATATTGATCAACTTAGGGCATTCTAATTCACCATGCTTCTACGCGCCACACTGATCCACCGTACTTCTTTACTTGGTTATCTCAACCGCTAATTCTAGTTTAGTTATATCTCACCTGAAAGACACCCACTGCTTGTTCATATTGGTTCTATTTCAATTCAAGCCTACTCTATACATCACTACTTACGTGTTTCTAAGAATCAACACTTACTACTTTGTTATTCCACTATACTTATTTTATTAATGCTCGTTTATCAATATCAATCAATATCCTTAATTAGACTGATATCTTCAGGCTGTTTTGGTAACCTTAAAATTCAACATCTTATTCATAACTATAAACCCCTTTGTACGATTTTCTTTGCTGACTCTGCTGATCATAACACTTATAAATCGTTACTTAGTCTCTATCATTCTACTATAAATCCCTCTTAATAGCTATGATCTCATCTTAAACCTAGTCATGTTCTGACACTACTGTCGAGGTAGAGGCATGAACCCGCTTTATTTACCATAATGGTACAGAGTTTGCAGGGGTCGAGTCTAGGGACTTATATAAATGGTTATAATCAGCACTTATGTAAAGCAAATAATTCAGAGTCGTATGGAGTGCCCTAGGTATATGTGGCATATCCCTTATCTGATTATCACTTAGGTCTAATGTCATGACTTATTTCTAGAATCGATACTTGGTATCATCATTCCTTACGTCTAAGGCCATTACTTATTTCTAAGATCATAGCCTAAATCTATGCTTCCGCTGTGGATCTAAAGCATGCTCTAAAAGATCACACTGTCGAACACGCAGTATTTCTTAAAATTATTCCAAAATTAGATCCAAGTGATCGGCGGTGTCAGTTGTGTTGCGCTGCACCATCACTGCTCTGCATCTCCTTGTCGAAGAATCTCAGGTCCGAGTGAGGTGGTGGTGGAGGCGGTGCATGCCAGTAGCAGCTGGTGCTACTGTGCTAAGGTGTTAGTCATGGTGACTATGGCATCTTCAAGTGCTTAGGGATGATCCTCTGATTCTGGTGGTTCTCACCACCACTTCCAGCTGGCCACGTCGTGGAGGCATTTCTGTAATTCTAGTTCATGAAAAGAAATCAGATTAGTCAATAGCAAGTTAAAAGGGTTGGACACGGGGTAAAACGGTAATTAGACAGAGAAAGCTCACCATCGGCACACACCACCCATAACCCGCTCATAACCTAGGTCCAAGATCATATCTTAAGTCTACTTTGTTTATTAGGGGTAAAATCGAAATTTTATAAAAGATCGTAACTTATGTCTAAGTGATCTAATTAAGCCTGCGTTTCCGAGGCGGATCTGAAGCCTCGGCTCTGATACCACCTGTAGCGCCCTGCTCCCGAGCCCTAACATCGGAAACAGTGCACCCGCCGTATCTCACTAAGGAGAATACAAAGCGTCGAATCAATCTCTTGCTTGTCAAAAATGACGTAGAAATTTTTTTCGCTCGCGGAAACGTAAATCATAACTTACATTAAACTCCAATAATCGTCTTTACATTACCGAATAAAACTCTGATAATAAACGTACTAAGAAGTCTGTGAAAAATCTCCAAAGTATAAATACGAACAAACAGCTGCAGAGCCCCCACGTATCCTAGATGCAGCTATCAACCAGCCCATTCTTCCATGCCCGTCCCGTCCTCAACGAAGATGTGCTCCTAGTCCTCATCCGGCTCACCTGGGAAGTAGGGGTGAGTGACAGAAATCACCCAGTAGATGCCCGCCTCAAACCAATATAAAACGTGCATACCGGAATGATATAGCCACATAGCACATAGATATGATATAGCCACATAGCACATGAATATAAGATAAGACCACATAGCACATAAATATATGATAACATGCATAAGATAAAGTAAACGCGGTAAGTAAAACACTCCACATAAAAATGCGCAAGTACGTGATGCATGCTCAATTAACGTGTCACACGCAACGAGATACATGTCATGCAATATGCCCCTAGACCTACATGCAATGCATGATCCCGGGATTGACTGGATGCCTGCAGCCCGTACACTACAATCCACCCTTGCGGATGCCCGTGGCCCATACACCACGATCCACCCCAACCGATGCCCGTGGCCCGTACACCACGATCCACCATAACCAAGTATCCATGGCCCGTACACCATGATCTATCATAACCACATACTCATGGCTCGTACACCATGGTCCACTCCACTCGAGCGTCTGAGACCCGTACATCTCAGCCCACTCCAAATGCAATGCACGTGCCATGAATTCAACAACAAAAATCGCCTGGGGCCCGTATGCCCATCCTCACCAACTCCGGCACTCAACAACAAAGTCGTCTGGGGCCCGCACGCCCATCCTCACCATCTCCGGCACTCAATATTTGGTTTCATAAATTTTACGAATATTGGAAAGTTGTTATTTAGCATCCCCTTATTTTTCTTTAGCTTGTATTAATTTACTAGAATTTTCTACTAATTTCTCATGTGTTTCCCTTATTTAATTCTATTTATTACTATTAATTTTTAATTACTTAAATTACCAAACTTCAGAAATTAAGTGAAGATAATTTAATTTTAACCTTTTATATTTTCTGGAATTTATTTGAATTTTATTGGTATTTAATTATAATTTCTTGGTCTGATCCGCCAGACCCGATACATTTTTTTTGAGAGGTTAATAGGCCGCCTTCGGTCTGACCCGCTGGCCAGTCGACCCGGTCCGTTGGCTGGTCTATTCTTTGTCTTACTTTAATTATTTATTTATTTATTTAATGGCTGCTCCACTAGTGACAACCCGCGCTGTGATTTGTTTTTCGATCCCAACCATTATTTTCTCCTATTTCCAGTCTATAGGAACCTATTATAAGGCTAAAACACAACTTTTTAAAGGATCCTAATGTAAAAGTTCCCCCCTTTTTTTCCAATTCTTTAAGGGTATTTTGTTTTCGATTCAATCATACCATCAATTTCACACACATACATGCACATAGCAGACATAAACAATATATCTCATGCTTTCCAACATATACAAAATTTATAACTTAAACAAATAAAAACAACGAAACAAAATTTACAACTTAAACAATTAAACAACGAAACACATTAATATACCATCAAAGCATGCATGAATCATATCCGTTTGGGGGGGAAGAGGCACCTACCTTTTTGACGGATCAACTTCCTTCTCCTTTAGGCTTGAATCTAAACAATTGTAGTATAAAAATCAATACCTAATAATAAAGGTTAATTTGGCTTACTTTATATATAATTTTAAATCTGAAAATAACATAGGTAATCATATAATTACGTATAAAAATAGTTTATGTATAATTCTATATAGTTTTAAATCTTGAAAATAATATAAACAAATATATAATTCTATCCGAAAACAGTTTTTTTATAATTGTTTATGTTTCTATATCCGAAACTAAAATAACTAATTATTTAATTTTATTGAAAAACAATTTATATAATTAGCATATACTAAAAGAACGAAAATCACATAATATCTATCTATAATTCTAAAACAAAACTGTTTATTACAATAATTAAATATTTAATTCGAAAATAAAATAATAAAACATTTTCAAATTATTATATAATTAAACTCTTTCAGCCACAAAAACCCTAATTTCCATTAATCCGATTTGCTTTCGGTTCAATTCATCTTTTTCTACCATAATCCATAAATTTTCATCATTCTCAGTCAGTTTCACATATATGACCATAAGCATGCTCAATCCGTCAATTACATGAAATCACATAGTTCCAAAAATAATCCAATAATCCATATAAAATAACATATGATAATTTCTTTGCCTTAATATAAATACTATACACTCAAGCACAGGGCAGCGGCAATCTCCTTCCATATTAACTCACAGTACGTAAACAAAAAGGAAACCCACATACATGTAATACACATAAATCAACCAAGCACAAATTAATTTATTCACACATTTACCATGAAAGAAATACACAGTTTGTGAAAAGAAAGAACCTTTGTTTTTTGCCTAAATGATCACAGGGACGCCATGCATTTTACACACAACTGAAGCATATGCATATGTATAAATATTTTACACACAACTGCACATATCACGTTAACCATTCAATTAAATCATACATATATACACACATATATATTCGCTTCGTAGATACGACAATTACATATGTATAAACAACAATATATGCAAATCACAATTACGCATGTATGATCCATTTTGATATGAAAAATAGCATAATAACTTTATAAAAACATAGTAAATATAGCAAGGATACTTGCCTCGTGTCTCGATTACTCGCGACATATGAAAAAAACGAATTGAACAGTTGAAGAAATTATTTGCTTTTGCTTCCTATGTGTGGCGGCAGCGGCTGGTATTTTGGAGAAAATAAGTAGGGTTGCTGCTAGTTTAAAATATGAAGATTGAAGGCTTGAATTTTTGGGAAAATAATTGTTGGCTGCATAAGTTAAATATTTGAGGAAGAATTTAGGCGGTAGGAGAAATAAGGTGGCTGCCGAGGGTTTTGGGTGTGTGTTTAGGGTTGATTTACGTTGGTTTAAATAGATATAGGATGAGGTATTATATGGTATATTCTTAGGTATCTTAGGAGTATATCTATTAGTTAGGCTTTATCTTTATTCCTTCCCTTTTCCTATTCTAATTATGATAGGTAACTTAGGATTATTTTTCTTATTATTATTATCAATATTAATTTTTTTCTTGGTACCCCTGGGGCACGGGGTATGACAAGTCTTTCATATTTTGGATGGTGAGTGTTAGGTCCTTTAGAACACACTAGAAGGGAGAGTTGAATAGTGTGTTCACCAAGTATGGGAATTTTTCGGATCTTTTCCGATGATGAAATTGTTGGTTAATTTCCTTACGTTAATAGGATAAGGAAGTCTCCTAGTTTGTAGGAGTTTTATTTTGGTATATTTCCTTTTAGGTGTTATTTGTTTTCCTATTAGGTTAAGGTTTTGTCTAGGCTAGTGGGTCTATTTATTTGGGGTCAGCCGAACCGTTGTAGCGGCGGCGAGTGGTAGTTCGGTTTTGAGTTATTTTCCGAATAATATAAAAGTGTGTTGTGCTTTTTACGCGTTGTGTTCTTGAATCCGTTGTTTACTTCAATTGGTATCAGAGCCAAGGTTGTTTGGAGAGGGAGGAGCCACCGTGGTAAGGTTGCCGTGTTAGGGTTGATCCCGTGAGGAGGCTGTCGTGTTCTTCGAATCACCAAGGGTCGGATTCCGTTCAACACAACAACAAGTAGTTAATTGAAAAAAAAGGAAGGAGGCCGCTGTAACAGCCGAAAGGAATCGGCTGATATTTGTCCAGGCCGAAAGGAGTTGGCCATTGAAAATCAAAAAAAATTATTGCAACACGTTTTCAAAAGGGCCGAAAGGAGCAGGCTTTTGAAAATCAAAAAAATTTCAAAACTTAAGGCTGAAAGGAGCTGGCCTTAAAAATTGAAATAGCTTAATTCTTTTCCATCAGGCCGAAGGGTATACGGCCAACAGGGGATCAAACAGGGGTTTTTATCAACGATTTCTTGGAAGGATCCAACCACAATGAGTGAATTCGGTGAAAGTAGCACAAGGTCCGTGAGCACCGCAAGTCAACCGCATGTGAGAGAGGTTGGATCGACTGCCGTACAGTGCCCGATGCTTTCTCCGACCAATTATACCGTGTGGGCTATGCGAATGAAAGTTGTTCTAATAGTTCACAAAGTGTGAGATACGATTGATTCAGGGTCGGATGATGTTGAGAATAATGATGTCGCAATTGCTCTACTATTTCAAGCAATCCCCGAGAATTTGATCTTAGAAGTCGGCCATCAAGAAACATCGAAAGGAATTTGGGAAGCCATAAAGACGAGATATTTGAGTGCCGAGAGGGTCAAAGAGGCGAGGCTCCAAACCCTAGCTGCCGAATTCGATAGACTCAAGATGGCGGAAACAGATTCTATCGATGCTTATGATGGAAAGTTGTCCGAAATTTCGGCAAAGTCGGCCTCCCTTAGGCAGCCCCTAGATGACCCCAAGATTGTCAAGAAATTCCTTAATGGTTTGCCGAGATCGAAGTACATACACATTGTTGCGTCATTAGAACAAGTGTTGGATTTGAACAAGATCGATTTCGAAGATGTTGTTGGTCGCTTGAGAGCGTACGAAGAACGAATTAACGAAGAAAGTTTCAATACTACATCAGACAGTACTTTGTTATATTCATCTTCTTCCGATCAACAAAATAAGGGATTTTCTGATCAAAGGGGTAGAGGCCGCGACTCACGTGGAAAATGCCGAGGCCGAGAGACGAGGAAGGATCGCTCGAAGTTAATATGTTTTAGTTGCGACAAGCCTGGACACTTTGCAAGCAAGTGTCCCGAGAAGTTAATATGTTTTCGTTGCGACAAGCCCGGACACATTGCAAGCAAGTGTCCCGAGAGAAAAACGTAAACGGATGAGGCATTTATCGCTGATGAGCATGATGTAGATGCAACAGTGTTTGTCCACGAAGGTGTTGGTTACGTACCTCAAGAAGTGTGCTTGAATGAAAGGAGCCTGATGCCGAGTAAATTGACTTCTGATCCTATGGAAGATCATATATGGTATCTGGATAATGGTGCGAGCAATCATATGTCGGGAAATAAATCTTACTTCTCCAAGTTGAATGAAAATGTTAAAGGAAAAGTAAGATTTGGAGATGGATCTTGCGTTGAAATTAAAGGCAAAGGAACGGTACTTTTTCAAGGCAAGACAGGGGAACAAAAGCTGCTTACCGAGGTCTATTATATACCAGAACTGAGGAGCAACATACTCAGTCTCGGACAAGCCACAGAGGGTGGTTGTGAGGTGAGCTTGAAGGGTGAGCACTTGATGATGTATGATAGGAGCGGCCTTTTGTTGATGAGAGTTCAAAGGAGTCCAAATCGGCTGTACAAGATCTGCATAAAGCCGGGTAATCCGATATGTCTTCAAGCCGAGAAGAATATGAAGATGGAACGGGAGGAAGAGTTTAAGAGGTTAAAGCATCAGAAGATAACTGAAAAGGCAGAACAAAGGAGGCTTGCCAGTGAGTATGAGCAAAAGAAGCTAGAAGACGATCTGGGTTTAGCAAAGGGCGAAATTTTGCAGTTAAGAAGCCAAACGAGCTCATCGAAAAGGACCCTGAATGATAAGCAACAGGAAGCTGTTGAAGTAGGAGCTACCAAATCTGCTGCAGCTCGACAGAATTTGGAGATGAGGGAACTTAATGGGAAGGCTATGAAAATCAAAATGGAGCATCGTGATGCAAAAGATGTACGAGACAGGGACTGGTCCCATCAGAGGGAAAGAGAGCGTCCTCGAGACCATGACTCTGGCATGGGGGATGTGAGTCAAGAAAGGAACCAAAGTCCATATACAAGGTATGTTCATTCTCACTCAAGTTCTCATGTGCCGGATGACCGGAAAAGATCAAAGTCACCTCGAAGTCGAAGGAGTGGCGACGAGCAAAGAGCGAAGATCTTGACGAAGCCGTTGGCACGGAAGAAGTTCAAGGAAATGCGAAGCTTGCTTGGCATGGAAGACCTTTCGAGGGTACATTCAGAAATTAAGGGGGAGAATGTTGGTTAATTTCCTTACGTGAATAGGATAAGGAAGTCTCCTAGTTTGTAGGAGTTTTATTTTGGTATATTTCCTTTTAGGTGTTATTTGTTTTCCTATTAGGTTAAGGTTTTGTCTAGGCTAGTGGGTCTATTTATTTGGGGTCAGCCGAACCGTTGTAGCGGTGGCAAGTGGTAGTTCGGTTTTGAGTTATTTTCCGAATAATATAAAAGTGTGTTGTGCTTTTTACGCGTTGTGTTCTTGAATCCGTTGTTTACTTCAGAAATTAAACCAATACTTGGGTGTGTTCTTTAAAATAAATAAACTTGTAAGAACATAAAGAACACCAAATATATAGAGGTTCAAGTCTATGACTCTACTCCTCTACCTTCTTGTTCTTCACAAGAAGCATTTTTGAACAAGGGGATTGTTATTTCACTTGGGGGGAAACAAAAATCAAAGATAAAAATACAAGTAAGTGAACTAGGTAACGCACCTAGACTTTGAAACAAGAAAACCCAACTACCTTGAAGTTTAGCCTCCAGAGAACTTCCTTCCTTCTCAAAGAATTCTTGTTGGAAGTATAGTGCACCTCTACACCATCAACTAACACTTGAAGGCTTGGATTTCTACAAACAAGAAGCACTCTTGCTTCTTGACCAACAATCTATACCTTGCTTCACACAATGCTCACTCAAGTCGAATACTCTTCTTCTTTTTCAAATCACACACTCACAAATAATGTAAATGAAACAAAGATACAAGTATTTTGAGAGCAAAAGGCTTGAGATAACTTCAGATCTTGTAGGTTAGAGATTTGTCTTTAAAAAATAGTGAGGATGCCTGTTTTATTTTCCACTAGCCATTTTCCATGATGCAGGAGATAAAGATAAGTTTTGTCTCTATTGATGATATGTTCACTTCCATGAAGAACTTCTCTTGGATGGAGTCAAGCTTCTTCATGTAAGCTCAAAGAGAAAAGAAATCATTCTCCAAGGAGGAATATTTCCTGTGATTTTCACTTAGAGAGACACAATGTTAAGATATCATAAGAAAAAGCAGCATAAAATATTTGAGGCATTCAGTCACTTGAATCACCTCATGTGCTCAGTGAACTCCCGTTCAATGTGACATGAAGCACCTAATGAGAATAATGAACACCTGTTCAATGTGACATGAAGCGCTTAATGCGGGCAACTCTCTCGTTCGAAGTGAGCTGAAACGCTTGTTTTGAGCATTCACTCTCGTTCGAAGTGAGATTTTGTTATTCATAAATTAGTCAATAACTAGCTTGATATTTGTGCCCATTTTGGGAGAAAAATAGTCATTTTTGACTTTTGTCAGACACATGAAGCGCCTTATCAAGGCGTTCAAAATGTTCTACTTCACAGAAGCTTTGCATGACACATGAAGCACCTTATGTGGGCGTTTAAAGTGTTAAGGTTCACAAACACTTCAAATGAAGCATCTTATTTAGGCGTTCGAAGTGTTCTGTTGCACAGACATTTCACATGAAGCGCCTTATGTAGGCATTCTAAGTGTTCTATTTCAAAGATACTTCATATAAGGTGCCTTGTATAGGCGTTCTAAGTGTCAAGTGTGCAAATCATCAAAACTTAACATATTCTAACAGTAAATGGGTGAACCCAACCCAAGTTGCTCTCTAAAATTTAAAGCTCATTGTTGTAGAAATCCTGATGAAGAGTTAGTGCCGACTAGGGTAGCCAATGCTTGGAGGATTTGCTTAGATTATAGATTCTTGAATACTTTGACTAGAAAAGGTCACTTCCCATTGTCATTTATTAACCAAGTCTTTCAGAGTTTAACAGAGACAAAATTATATTGCTTTCTTGATGAAATTTCTTGTCATGCTCGGGATATTTTAAAAAAAGAAAGAAAAACAAAACAAAACAATATAAATAAATAAATAAATAAAAATAAATACCCTCATTGACCCCACCGTTAACCATTCCTCACTAACTAATCCCTCAATCCCCTCCCATTTCGCTCCCCTACTCCCCCACAACCGGTCACCCAAATAACCACCACCATTATAATAAAAACTCTCCCTCACCCTTCAATTTCACTCAGCCGAAACTCACCACAAGCACACCCACACACAAAAGTCATCAGGTTGTGCATACCCACTAACAGAGAGGGAGAGAAAGAGAGAAAGGGAGGAAGAAAGAAAGGAAAAAAGGAGAAAAGAAGGTGATAGCAGTAATATACCCAGAAATAGATATATGTATTTTCTTAAATTGGTTTAATTTCATATATAATTGGATCATATATTTGTATATTTGGTTAATATAGATGTGTGTATTTAAGAAAATGTTATGAAAGTTAAAATATATATACATATATGTCGTGTGTATGTGCCCGGGTATATATGTACATATGAGGTATGTGTTTATATGTTGGCAAATAATTGTTGTATCGATATGTACATTGTGTGGTAGGTTGTATAGATGTGTATCGCATTTTTATAAATATACCTCGTATGTATATTTATGTATGGGCCGAGTGTATATAAGCGGGTTTATATATATATATATATATATATATATATATATATATATATATATATATATATATATATATATATTTGTGTGTATGCATGTATAAAATAACCGTGGGAATATGTATGTGTATCTGTGTGTGTATGCATGTATAAAATAACCGTGGGAATATGTATGTGTGCGTACGGTATTTCAAGTTTGTGTGTGTCTATATATATATATATATATATATATATATATATATATATATATATATATATATATCTCTGTGTGTGTGGGGGGGGGGGGAAGGAAGGTCTAATTTAGTATTTACAGTTTACTTCACTAGGTTGTGTATCTAGCAAAAGCTCTCGTTCGGGCCTAGAGAGGGTGAGCGGCAGGCAAACAATACCTCTATCCCTAGAGATAGAGAGTTTACTTCCAGTGAGACCCCCGACTCTGGCTGTAGCTGCATAAATGACACAATTATGACATGCTAGTGTGTTAGTGAGAAAATTCAGTAAATACAGATACGAAGCTCCCAATACGAAAATGGTCATAAATGTGTATATGCACATATAATGCAAGACACATATAAAAAACAAAAACCAAAAAAAGTGAAAAAATCCACCCAAAGCGTAGCTAATATCTAAGCCCCCTAAGTATACTCTAAGGTAACCCTTATGTCCTGTCTAAACCTCGTTAACCTTAATCCTCTGGCTCCATGAACTCCTATCATCGATCATGTCCTCGAAGAGGTGCAAATCTAATAGGTCATGCCTAATCCGCTCATCCCAAGTCAGTTTGGGCCTGCCTTTACTCCTCGTTTCCTCTACAATGAGGCTTTCGGCTGCTCTGACAGGCGCCGTTTCCTGTCTCCTCTTGACATGTCCAAACCATCTCAGTCTCTCTTATTTTATCTGCTATAATAGTCACCCCTAACCTTTCCCGAAATACCTTATTTCTGATCCGGTTTAGCCTTGTATGCCCACACATCCACCTCAGCATCCTCATCTCTGCCACTTCCATCTTTTGTGATTGAGGCCTCTTGATGGCCCAGAAGTCTGTTCCATATAACATTACCGGCTGCACTGCCATCCTATAAAATTTTCCTTTTAATTTAGTTGAAAAATTATTGTCACTTAGCACCCCTGAGGCTGCCCTTCATCTACACCAGCCTGCCTAAACTCGGTGTGCTACATCACCATTTATTTCTCCATCCTGCTGTACAAATGACCATATGTACTTGAACTTACTTACTTGTGGTACCACCTGACCCTCCATGGTCAGCTGTCCATTATCATCGTCAGCTGCGTCGCTGAAGTCGCAGTGCAGATACTTGGTCTTAGAGCGGCTAATCCTTAAGCCTTTTCTCTCTAGACCATCTCTCCACTGTTTTAGTTTCATACTCAGTGTATGTCTATTCTCTGCGATTAATACAATATCGTCAGCGAAAAGCATACACCACGGAAATGACTCCTGGATCGACTTGGACAACTCATCAAGGACAACTACAAAAAGAAATAGACTTAACGCAGACTCTTGATGGAAGCCTACCTCCACTGGAAAGAAGTCCGTATTCCCCACAGGCGTATAAACGGTTGTTTTCGTCCTAGCATACATATCCCTGATGATGTCTATATACTTCTGAGGAATCCCTTTTGTCTCCATACTATCCCAGATCAGGCTACGTGGTACACTATCATATGCTTTTTCAAGATCGATGAAAACCATATGTAGATCGCGCTTCTTCTCCCTATACTTCTCCATCAATCTCCTTAGGATACGTATTGCTTCTGTAGTTGACCCTCCTGGCATAAAACCAAATTGGTTCACTGTAACCTTGATGAGGATCAAGGGTCCCAACAAGAGGTCAAGGGCCCTATGACAAGAAGGAGGGCGAGAGAACTTTGTCATCAAGTTGGAACCTTCTTGTTTAAGCATGTTCAAGATGAACCTAAGGTTCTATGGGTTCACTTCATTGAACCCACCCTTTGACCGTTTTATGAGTAGGGCATATGTGTGCTTTCTTTATTTTGAATTTTATCTTGTTTTCTTGTGATCTTTGTTTTATGTGTTTGCTTTATAGGTAAATTAGGTACATGGAAGATTCAAATGAAATGAAGGCCTAAAAAGACCAATGTAGCCGTGTGTTGCAACATGGGAGACAAAAGGAATGTTGTCTTGAAGAGAATGTTTGTCTCCACAAAGACAAATTCAAATGTGTCCTAGATGGAATTTCTTGTCCAAATTGAAATCAAAATCATCTCCATAGATCACAAAAGGGCCGTCCACTTTGAATCCAAGGATGAAGTTCTACTTGAATTTGAACTTAAACATAAACTTGAATTTAAATTCAACCATGATTTGAATTCAAGTTTCAACCAATTGGAGACTTAAATTTCAAGAAGATTTCAGTCTATTTTTGCCAGCCTTGGACATGCCAACTTGAAGGATAATGAAGATGAGATCACAATTCAAAGTTGAATCCAAGTTTGAATTCAAATTCAAATCCAATTTGAATTCAATCTTCAACCAACAATTGAATTCAACATCTCAGCCACTTGAAGACCCTTCCACACGCCATTTCATCCATTCACACGCCAACTTGGAGATCAAAAGA
The DNA here is from genome assembly GCA_036186865.1 of Eustoma russellianum. Taxonomy (NCBI): domain Eukaryota; kingdom Viridiplantae; phylum Streptophyta; class Magnoliopsida; order Gentianales; family Gentianaceae; genus Eustoma; species Eustoma russellianum. Next base: position 10,381,778 of record AP025047.1, on the reverse strand, counting down.
GATGGGATCACAATTCAAAGACTGAATTCAAGTTTGAAGTCAAATTCAAATTCAATTTGAATTCAATCTTCAACCAACCTTTGAATTCAATTCCAACCACTTCATCTACATCAAATCAGGTCTCCAACACCATCTTCATCATCATACACGGCCGGATACATCAAGGATAGGATCTTGCAAGATTTTCAAATGTTAGCTAGAATTTGTCTTAGATTTAAATTCAAACAATTTTTAAATTTCAAGTTCATTTCAAATACTTTCTAGATACTTTCTTTAGAGATAACACCTGGTCATCTACATAGCTTTACGCGTCTATAAATAGGCCCTTTTGGCCGAAATTGAAGAACAACTCTTGATGAATAACAATTCTTGATATTTCCTTCACTTTGTGTGATACTTTGTTTTCTTTGTTTTGCGTTAAAAACCTAAGTTAATATCCTTCAAGTTTGAGCATTTTGAAGGTGTTGCCGTTGCTAAAAGGTTCCGTCCAGGAGGGCCATATTGGTTTGCCTGATCAACGACCATCTTGAAGTGTTGGTCTTGCTCATTTGATCCGCACGTTTTTATCATTAAGGAAGCAAGGGGAAGTCTTCTACCTTGTGCCTAACCCTTTGTGAAGGATGTTTGGAAGGTGGAATTGTTGTAGCCCATGTCTTGTACGCATCAAATTGGTATCAGAGACCAGGTTACTCTATTCCACCATCTATCATTTCTTTTTCGTTTGAGTCTAGTCATTTCAAGTTCAGTTGTGTCCTTCTTCTACGCCTCATTCTACACGCCACTTGTCCATCATTCATATAAAAAAACAAAAAACGTCCAGGTCGTTTTGAGTTCTTTGCATTTTGTTGAGTCTTGTTCTTCATCATTCTAGCATCTTTGTTGATTCTTGTTCTAGTGTCACGTTTATCCAACTTGTGCATCAAACATCTGAATTATATCATCGAGTTAATTGCACCTAGTATCCATTCTTTTCCACAAAGTTTTAAGTAGCATCCAATATTTCATGAAACACACTTGCCATCCAGACTTATAGGGTTAATAGACACCTGGCATCCTGCAACTGGGAAAGCACCTGCTATAGGCGGTTTTTAGCATTTTTCCTTTTAATTTTAACCTTTAAGTCATTTGGTGGCAAAGATTTTCCAACCATGGTTAAAGCCTAATTCCTTCCTTTATACCAACCGAATCCTCCCTCCAAAATAGACCTAAACCCAAAGAAAACACAAATTCTGTGGCAAAACATATCAATCTTTTTGGGTTTCCTTCCAGAAGACTAATGGGTTCATTTCTTCCACCGCACTAGCCTTCGATTCTCTGCTCTCAGTTAGTTGAGATTTCAAATTCTCAACCAATTCAAGAGTTCTTGTTAGTTCACATCTCAATGTGGGATTCCATCTGGGGCTTCTGGGGATGAATGCCATTTTTCTTCACTATTCTTTTGCAAGATTCATCGTTTAAAAGAGGAATCTTGAGGTTTTGCATCTGGGTTTTCTTCTAGAGTGATGCTTGTTGTAGATTTCAAGTATGGCAGCTTTAGTCCCTGGAATTCTATTGAAGCTTCTACAGCATATGAACACAGATGTAAAGATTGCTGGTGAGCATAGATCGTCTTTGCTGCAGGTGTTCGGTATTGTTCCTGCTCTTGCAGGTGGTGAGCTCTTCCCAAATCAAGGATTTTATTTGAAGGTGTCTGACTCTTCTCACGCCACTTATGTATCTCTACCTGACGAGCAGGATGATCTTATTCTCAGTGATAAGATTCATTTAGGTCAATTTATACATGTGGAAAGGCTTGAATTTGCAGACTCTGAATCATCAGATTTCTTCCACCTTCTTCTCAATTCTCTGATGTTGTTGAAGTTATTATCTACTTCCTATTACTTTCTACATGGTACAGAGCATAGGGAATAAATGAGGTGAAAAAGTAATACATGTAAATTAGCTTGTAAACAGAGAGATAAAAGGGGTGGCGACGAGGCGGATAAAGCGTGGGAAGAGGGGAAGAAGATGAAAGGGGAAGAAGGGAAGAAGATGAAAGGGGTGGGGATGAGGTGGGGTGTAGGTTTTTTTATAGATTTTTGAAATATTTTTTATTAAATTTTTAATTTATTTTGACTTTATTATTTTATTAATTGTAAACTGTGGTTAAAGTCAGGTTAAAAGTAGGGTTAGGTCCGGTCAAAGGTCGATTTCAGCGGTCAACGGTCGACCAGCAGGTCATCTGGATGCCAGGTGTCTATTAACCCTATAAGTCTGGATGGCAAGTGTGTTTCATGAAACATTGGATGCTACTTAAAACTTTGTGGAAAAGAATGGATACCAGGTGCAATTAACTCTTATATCATCCAAACTTGAACAATTAGGGTTTGAGCATTTAGAGTATATTCAGCTTTTTTTACTACAATCATCAGCCTATAAAGCTACCCCGGTTTCAAATCATCTTGTTGCTACCGAAGCTTTTAGTTGGTGATGATTGTATGCATCTTGTGATTCGCACTATGATTGATTTCATGCTTTAAATCAAGTTAGTCCTACGTGTGTTTGTCTTCACAAGCCCTTTTCAACATCAAGAAAACCCTAAAACCACCCCAATACCCACGGCCCAACCAGCACCCACCCCAACCCAACCCTAAAACACACCAACCAGATTCCAAACTACCTTATTTACACTCTTAACAAAAAGACCCAAACCAATTTTACCAAACAAAATCAGAATCAAAAGTTTCCAACTCATTCAAAAAAACCCTAACCCTAGAATTTGAATTTTGTCAATTCTGTCCTATAACCATCCACTATCCAAATTGGCCACACAAATCCTCAATTACCAACCCAAGCATCCCATATACACCACCCATTCAGTTCCCAAAACGCAAATCCCATCCATACCCAAACACGCCCTAAAACCCCAAATTGGAACTCTAACCCTAACCCTAATTCTTGCCAGCCCTAATTTTCCTCACTTTCCAAGGTTATTTTGTTGCAATTCAAGGTTACAAACTGCAATTTAAAGTCATTGCACTATTCTGCCCAAAAAAGAAAGTTCTGCGTACAAAACGCATGAAATTCCAATTCTGCCCCTAGTAAAAAAAAGAAGAGGAATCTGAACCTTGCTTACATTGAAATAGCAAGGAAGGGAAGGAAAACAGAAAAACAAGAGAAAAGAAAAAGGGCAAAACGTTTGTGCATTACTTGAAAATTTTCTTTTGGTGTAATTTGAAAACCTTGGATATCGTATTCCATTTTTGCTACATACTGCCGTCTTCCCACATCTTATTTTCCTTATCCTGCTCTTCTTGAACCAATCACATGCTTGATTGCTCGATTATTGCATGACTTGAACTATTTTGTGGATAGTAAGTGCATAGAATCAAAATTAACTAAAGATTGCCCACGACAACCCCTAGTTCATCTTTGGTTCAGCCTTATACATCAATTTTGGTTTCTTATTTTCTTTGAATCTTAGTAGAAAGTTCAAGTTTGTGTCCATTTCACTTGATTCTATTTTGATACTATTTGGTGCAACTTGAAAGCAAAAGGGAGAAACAAATGGAGATCGTTGTGATTTGTAGAAGCATTGGCAAACCACTTTCTTAATTGATCACTTTGAGCCTTCTTAACTTCAGGTTATCCAAGAAGCAAAGTGGTAAGAGAGTGGAAAGAAGAGAAAGAGGAGTGTTCATAGCTTGTTTTTACTAATCACTTAACGTTTGTTTGTCTTTGTGTTAGTTTGCTTCTTTCCTTTTTCTTTTTGTTTTCGTTCCTTAGGTAAAATGGAGAGCAGCACTCATTCCGCTTCTAGCAAATCAAAGAAAGCCGAGACTTTGGACAACAAGCAACAACAAATGATGGAGATACTCAAGAAACTAATGCACGACAATGAGGTAATCAAACATCGGTTGGAGGATGTTGAACGGAGCTACAAAACGAGTGATGGCCAAGGTACAAGCAGGGTCGTTCCCCTACCACAACCTAGGCATTACCGCCCAGAAGAAGTTGAGGATGACAACCTTAGACCACCACACATCGAGGCAAGAAGGTTTGTCCCTCCAACGCAACCAAGAAGGTACGCTCTAAGAAGGTACAATGATGATTACATTCCATATGAGCATGATGATTATGACTTTGATGACCAGCCTTCCCGTGGTTATCAAAGACGCCAAAATCCCCTTTTCCCACAAGATGACGATTTTCTCAAAACAAAAATAAATATTCCCACGTTTTATGGTAAAAGTAATGCGGAAGAATATTTGGAATGGGAAACAAAAGTGGATCTAATCTTTTCTTGTACCAATTACAATGAATTACAAAAAGTGAGGTACGCTTCTATTGAGTTTTGTGGTTATGCACTAAATTGGTGGAAAAATTTGTGTCGAAATAGAACTAAGACAAGACAACCGCCAATTGCCACTTGGGAAGAAATGAAGTTTGAAATGAGACAACATTTTATCCCAAACAACTATGAGAGTTCTATTTTCACGAGTTTGCAAAACTTACGACAAGGTTCCAAAAGTGTAGACGAGTATTACAAAGAGTTAGAAATTTTGTTGGAAAGGTGTAACCTGCAGGAACCCGAAGAAGCCACCTAGGCTCGTTTCTTACATGGTTTAAACAGGGAGATTGCACAAAGGGTTGATCTTCAACCTTATCTCGACCTCACAACCATGGTCCATATGGCTGAAAAGATTGAACACCAATTAAAGGTACGTAGTTCCTCCAATTTCAATTCCACTTATCGTACTAATCAGTCTTCATCAAGGTTTTCCAGCAATCCTTCAGGAACGGGAAGTTCACGGCCTACAGAAGGCCAAACACGTGACCAAGGTGCATCACAAAGGATGGACAACCGTGTGCAGTCCACACAAAGACGAGATGAACGCGGCCAACAAAAGGCTCCTATCGGAAATTCTTCTGATCTCTCAAACAGGTTTAGGGACATTAAATGCTATAAATGTCAAGGACGTGGTCACATAGGAAAAGAGTGTCCTAATGCAAAACGAAACATGTTAATTGAGGAAACAAACGAATATGTGTATGAGTCCGCGCATGAAAACGAATCTGAGCATGATAATGAAATTGAACCTGAAGAGGATCTAGGCGCATTAGATGATTTTGACACTAAGGAGTTTCTTGTTGTGCGTAGAGCTTTAAATGCATATCCGAAATTAGATGATCATGAACAACATAGAGAAAACATTTTCCATATTCATTGCATGATAAATGGTAAAGTGTGCACCATGATCATTGATTCCGGTTCTTGTGTGAATGTGGCTAGTATCGAATTGGTAAGAAAACTGAATTTTCCTATGACTAATCATCCGCATCCTTACAAACTTGCATGGTTAAATGATTGCAGTGAAGTTAGCGTAAGTAAACAAGTTTTGATTTCTCTTAGCATTGGTAGTTACAAAGATGATGTTTTATGTGATGTTGCACCAATGCATGCTAGTCATATCTTACTTGGTAGGCCATGACAATTTGATCGACATGTGACATATGATGGATATTTGAATCTTTATTCTTTCAAGTTGAATGGCAAACTTTACAAATTGCATGCACTTCCACAACACAAAGTCCACGAGGATCACCAACGCATGTCTAAGTCTGGGGCCGATCCTAAGGAAAAAGAAACTGAGAGAAAATTCATGGAATGCATGAAAAGTGAGAACAAAAAACAAGAGAGCAAAGGAAAAGAGGTAGTACCCATAGGAGTCACCGAGTCCAAAAAGAAGTGTGGTATTCTGCAAAGAAAAGAGAGGTCACACGAGCCATTTACAGCAACCAGACTGTCCTCATTCTTATCCCTAAGGCGTGTCACCTTTCCCTTAAAGAACTCCCACCAAACTTACCTACCCCAGTTGCGTCCCTTATCCAAGAGTACGAAGTTCTATTTCCCTCAGAGCCACCATCCGGATTACCACCCATTAGAGGAATAGAACACCAAATCGATTTTGTCCCAGGAGCCCTATTACCAAATCACCCAGCCTATCGAGCCAACTCCGAAGAAACCAAGGAAATCCAAAGGCAAGTAGAAGAGCTCCTAGCGAGTGGACAAGTCCGAGAGAGCCTAAGCCCATCAGCCGTCCCTGTCATTTTAGTACCCAAAGAGGACGAAACTTGGAGAATGTGTACTGATTGCCGTGCCATAAACAAAATTACCGTCAAGTATAGGTACCCCATACCTAGGCTAGATGATATGCTGGATATGTTGCACGGATCTAAATTCTTCACCAAAATCGACCTTAAGCAGGGGTACTTCCGGGTACGTATTAGAGAAGGGGACGAATGGAAGACTGCATTCAAAACCAAGTTTGGGCTCTATGAGTGGTTAGTGATGCCCTTCGGGCTCACCAACGCCCCTAGCACCTTTATGAGCTAACGAATGAAGTCTTACGAGCGTTCATAGGACGATTTGTTGTTGTTTATTTTGATGATATCCTAATCTATTTCCAAAGCATAGAAGATCATCTTGACCACATTAGGGCCGTTTCTGACAAACTTAAGCAAGAACAACTTTACGCCAACTTTAAGAAGTGCTTTTTTTGTTTGAAACGAGTAGTCTTCTTAGGATTTGTCATTTCGGCTGAGGGAGTAGAGATGAATGAGGAAAAGATTAGGTCAATTGTGGAGTGGCCTATACCTAAGAATGTAGGGGAAGTTCGCAGCTTCCATGGACTTGCAAGTTTTTATAGACGATTTGTCAAAGATTTTTCTTCCATAGCTACACCCCTAAATGAAATCGTAAAAAACGATGTGTCTTTTAGGTGGGAAGAGCCACAATAACAGGCATTTGATGAGCTTAAACGTAGGCTAACCACTGCACCCATACTTAGGTTACCAAATTTTGACGAGACATTTGAGATCGAGTGTGATGCAAGTGGAGTGGGTATAGACACAGTTTTGACCCAATGTAACAAACCCATAGCCTACTTTAGTGAGAAGTTGAAAGGTGCTGCATTGAATTACTCTACCTATGACAAAGAACTTTATGCCCTCGTGAGATCCCTAAAAACTTGGCAACATTATCTTCAACCTAAAGAGTTTGTGATCCACACTGACCACGAAAGCCTTAAGTATCTTAAAGGGCAAGGAAAGTTGAACAAGAGACATGCCAAATGGGTAGAGTACATAGAACAATTCCCTTACGTGATTAAGTACAAACAAGGAAAGGACAATATAGTTGCTGATGCCCTCTCTAGGAGATACACATTAGTGACTACATTATCCTCACGCTTCTTAGGATTCGAATCACTTAAGGAATTGTACCCAAATGACCATGACTTTGGCACCATTTTCGAGGCATGTAAAGAGGCACCATTTGGGAAATTTTACATCCATGAGGGTTATCTTTTCAAAGAACATAAGTTGTGTGTTCTCCAATCATCCCTACGAGAAGCATTGACTAGAGAAGCCCATGAGGGAGGTTTAATAGGTCATTTCGAAGTGTTCAAAACCCTTGAAACTCTTAAGGAACATTTCTATTGGCCCCACATGAGAGTAGACGTCGAGAGGTTGTGTGGTAGTTGCATCACTTGCAAACAAGCCAAATCCAAGTCCCAACCACATGGCCTTTACACGCCTTTACCCATCCCTGATTCCCCTTGGATTGACATTTCCACGGACTTTGTTTTAGCACTTCCTAGGTCTCGTGGAGGGCGCGATAGCATTTATGTTGTGGTTGATCGATTTTCAAAGATGGCACATTTCATTGCATATAGGAAAGTTGATGACGCCACACATGTTGCTGATTTGTTCTTCAAAGAGATTGTGCGATTGCATGGCATGCCACGTACAATTGTAAGTGATAGAGATACGAAATTTTTGAGTTATTTTGGCGTGTTTTGTGGGCCAAACTTGGAACACAATTTTTGTTTTCAACCACTGCACACCCACAAACTGATAGACAAACTGAAGTCGTTAATCGTACTCTTTCTCAACTTTTGCGTGCCATTTTACAAAAACATATTAAACATTGGGAAGATTGTTTACCATATATCGAATTTGCATACAATAGGAGTGTCCATCACAGTACCTTGTATAGTCCATTTGAAATCGCGTATGGTTTTAACCCTTTGTCTCCCCTTGATTTGATCCCTATTCCCGTGCATGAACGTTCAAGTCATGATGGTAAACAAAAAGCAAAAAATATAAAGAAACTGCATGAACAAGTTAAAACACAACTTGAAAAGAAAAACAAAGCTTATGAAAGACGAGCTAACAAACATCGAAAGCGAGTTGTGTTTAAACCTGGTGATTTAGTGTGGTTACATTTGTGCAAAGAAAGATTTCCCCATGAGCGAAAGTCAAAACTGTTACCTAGAGGAGATGGACCTTTCAAAGTTTTGAAACGCATAGGTGACAATGCATACATCCTTGATCTTCCTGAAAGGTATGGTTCCATTTTGCCTACTTTTAATGTTGCAGACCTCACCCCTTTCATGATGACCTTTTTGATTCGAGGACGGATCCTTCTTAGGAGGGGGGATTGATGAGGATCAAGGGTCTCATCAAGAGGTCAAGGGCCCTATGACAAGAAGGAGGAAGAGAGAATTTTGTCATCAAGTTGGAACCTTCTTGTTTAAGCATGTTCAAGATGAACCTAAGGTTCCATGGGTCCACTTCATTGAACCCATCCTTTGACCGTTTTATGAGTAGGGCGTATGTGTGCTTTCTTTATTTTGAATTTTATCATGTTTTCTTGTGATCTTTGTTTTATGTGTTTGCTTTGTAGGTAAATTAGGTACATGGAAGATTCAAATGAAATGAAGGCCCAGAAAGACCAATGTAGTCGTGTGTTGCAACATGGGAGACAAAAGGAATGTTGTCTTGAAGAGAACGTTTGTCTCCATAAAGACAAATTCAAATGTGTCCTAGATGGAATTCCTTGTCCAAATTGAAATCAAAATCATCTCCAAAGATCATAAAAGGGCCGTCCACTTTGAATGCAAGGATGAATTTGAACTTGAAGATAAACTTGAATTTAAATTCAACCATGATTTGAATTCAAGTTTCAACCAATTGGAGACTTAAATTACAAGAAGATTTCAGCCTATTTTTGCCAGCCTTGGACACGCCAACTTGAAGGATAACGAAGATGAGATCACAATTCAAAGTTGAATCCAAGTTTGAATTCAAATTCAAATCCAATTTGAATTCAATCTTCAACCAACATTTGAATTCAACATCTCAGCCACTTGAAGAACCTTCCACATGCCATTTCATCCATTCACACGCCAACTTGGAGATCAAAAGAGATGGGATCACAATTCAAAGATTGAATTCAAGTTTAAAGTCAAATTCAAATTCAATTTGAATTCAATCTTCAACCAACCTTTGAATTCAATTCCAACCACTTCATCTACATCAAATCAAGTCTCCAACACCATCTTCATCATCATACACGGCCAGATACATCAAGGATAGGATCTTGGAAAATTTTCAAATGTTAGCTAGAATTTGTCTTAGATTTAAATTCAAACAATTTTTAAATTTCAAGTTCATTTCAAATGCTTTCTAGATACTTTCTTTAGAGATAACACCTGGTTGTCTACATAGCTTTAGGCGTCTATAAATAGGCCCTTTTGGCCGAAATTGAAGAACAACTTTTGATGAATAACAATTCTTGATATTTCCTTCACTTTATGTAAGACTTTGTTTTCTTGGTTTTGCATCAAAAACCTAAGTTAAGATCCTTCAAGGTTGAGCATTTTGAAGGTGTTGTCATTGCTAAAAGGTGCCGTCCAGGAGGGCCATATTGGTTTGCCTGATCAACGACCATCTTGAAGTGTTGGTCTTGTTCACTTGATCCACACGTTTTTATCACTAAGGAAGCAAGGGGAAGTCTTCTTCCTTGTGCCTAACCCTTTGTGAAGGACGTTTGGAAGGTGGAATTGTTGGAGCCCACGTCTTGCACGCATCAAAACTGAGTTTCTCCCCTAATCCTAGTGTCGATAACTCTCTCACATAACTTCATAGTATGACTTAGCAATTTAATCCCCCTGTAATTCCCACCATATTGTGCATCTCCTTTTTTCTTATATATATGGACCACTCCACTCCTTCTCCACTCATCTGGCATTTTTTCTATTTTGAAAATAAGGTTGAACAGTATAGTTAACCATTGAACCTGATGAGGATCAAGGGTCCCATCAAGAGGTCAAGGGCCCTATGACAAGAAGGAGGGCGAGAGAACTTTGTCATCAAGTTGGAACCTTCTTTTTTAAGCATGTTCAAGATGAACCTAAGGTTCCATGGGTTCACTTCATTGAACCCACCCTTTGACCGTTTTATGAGTAGGGCGTATGTGTGCTTTCTTTATTTTGAATTTTATCTTGTTTTCTGGTGATATTTGTTTTATGTGTTTGCTTTGTAGGTAAAGTAGGTACACGGAAGATTCAAATGAAATGAAGGCCCAAAAAGACCAATGTAGCCGTGTGTTGCAACATGGGAGACAAAAGGAATGTTGTCTTGAAGAGAATGTTTGTCTCCACAAAGACAAATTCAAATGTGTCCTAGATGGAATTCCTTGTCCAAATTGAAATCAAAATCATCTCCAAAGATCACAAAAGGGCCGGCCACTTTGAATGCAAAGATGAAGTTCTACTTGAATTTGAACTTGAAGGTAAAATTGAATTTAAATTCAACCATGATTTGAATTCAAGTTTCAACCAATTGGAGACTTAAATTTCAAGAAGATTTCAGCCTATCTTTGCCAGCCTTGGACACGCCAACTTGAAGGATAATGAAGATGAGATCACAATTCAAAGTTGAATCCAAGTTTGAATTCAAATTCAAATCCAATTTGAATTCAATCTTCAACCAACATTTGAATTCAACATCTCAGCCACTTGAAGACCCTTCCACACGCCATTTCATCCATTCACATGGAAAATTGGAGATCAAAAGAGATGGGATGATTGTAGTGAAAGAATAAGAGTAATTCAAATGAGAAGGAATTTGTGGTGTAAAGGTGAAGTTGAAGAGACAAGTTAATAAACAAATAATTAACGTAAATGTTCAAATTTTGGAGATTCCAGAGGATGAGTTAGACATGTAGAAGCAGAGACTTTTATAGCAACCTTCCTCATGTTCGAGCATAGAATAAGAAAGCTAAGTGACCGGTAAGAGGTAAGCGGTCTATTTGTGCTTGTTATGTTTATCATGTTTTTCATATATATAATTGGATTTTCTCTATATGCGAGTTGAGTGCATTATGTGAGATATGTGATGACATATGTGAATAAGACATACATGTGTACATGTAAAATGGATGTATGTATGGCTGTACGATTTCAATGCGTATTGCATATGTATATGGATGTGTGGGGGTATACATGCACGTATATATGCACGTGTACGGGCGCGAGCATATGTATGAATATGGATGCACCAGATTACGAGATATTATGCATTTGCATTCATGTCACGTGCATTGCATGGCAGGTCATGTCTAGATGGGCATGAATGTTGGAGTATGATGTGCTGTGGATACAGGCCACAGGCATCCAGATGATGTACCGTGGATATAGGCCACGGGCATCTAGATGATGTACTGCGGATACAGGCTGCAGGCATCCAGATGGTGTACTGGGGATATAGGCCTCAGGCACTCAGCTACGTCCCGGAATCATGCATTGCACGATAGAGATATAGGCATCATGCATGACATGTCTTTTGTTGCACGTGACACGTAGAGAAAGGCATGCATCATGAAGTTGCGCATTATTATGTGGAGTGATTTACTTTCTTTGATTTTTCTACTTCATTGGTATGCATTGCTCTCTTCTTTAATTATGTGATTATTTGTTTGTTGTGTGTGTCATACTTGAGAAGAGCATGCATCACGATTATGTAGATTGAGCTGATGGATTTACTTATCTTGTTTGACTATTCTTCATGGGTCAACTATTAAAAATATTCAAGTGAATTTAATTGTGTACTAGAGACATGTATGTTGATTTGTAAATGTTAGCTATAATTGTCTCTACATGTATGATTTTCATAACGGGTATATGTAGGCTGCTTACTGAGTCTGTTGATTTGGCTCACACCATCCACTCACCAGTTTTGCAGGTATAGGAAGTTAGGCTATGCTTATACGGAGAACGATGCCGTGTGAGGGTGTTGGTGGACCTACAAGACTTTTGATGGATGACGTTGTTGAGGATTTCGGATTACTGATGAGGTGAGTGAGATATTATGTATGTTTTAGTGACTTGTGGTTTGGGGTTATCTGTTACTATTTTGGGGTGTATCTTACTTGGGAAGGTATTTATTTAAAAGTTCTAATTATGACGTTTCTACGACTGATTTCTACGTCACATGCTGACGTATAGGAAATTTATACTGACGCCTTGTAGTTCTCGTAGCAAACTACGGCGGGTACACCTTTTTCGATGCTAGGGTTCGAGACGGGATGCTAAAGGTTACATTTAAATTGCGATAGCACCAGAAGACGAAGAGAAAACTGCCTTCACATGCCCTTTTGGTACCTTTGCCTATAGGAAAATGCCGGCTGTGTCATTCCCTTGCCACCTTTCAATGTTGTATGATAAGCATCTTTTCGTACTACATTAAAAAGCTTATAGAGGCTTTTACAGATGACTTTTGTTGTATGGAGATTTCTTTGATGAATGTCTAGATCATTTTGCTTTCATCTTACAATATGTATTGACGCTAACCTGGTCCTTAACTTTGAAAAATCACATTTCATGGTAGCCATGGGATTAATTGCGGCCATATGATATCCCGAAATCGGATACAAGTGGACAAAGATAAATTGATATCATAGTCTCTTCCCTATGCCACTAGAGATATCCTTCCTTTTTGGTTCTTGCGGGTTCTATTCATTAGAAACTTTTCCAAAATAGCTACCCTCATGTATAAGTTGTGGCAAAAGATCACCACTTTTGTCTTTGATGATGAGTGTAGGAAAGCCTTTAATACCCTAAAGAGTGCTCTAACTTCCGCACCCGTAAACGGTTAAAATTACTAGAGCGATAAAAAGGAAGATAAGGTATTTGACTCAAGCTAAATGCATTAAAGACTAGATAGAAAAATTTAGTAGAGGAAAGGACAATAAAAAATAGATGAAGAAGATACTTTGATAATTTTTTTTAATGACAAGTGGGATATGAAATTAGGCGAGTCACGTAACTCTGAAGAGGGTAGAAATGTAACATATAATAAGAGAATTTGTTTCCAGAAGTAAAAGATGATTTGAATATCATGAAAATGGTAAAGGGATTGGATCCAACAGAATTCTATTTGAGGCTTGAAAATACCCAGGGAATAAAGATATTATGTGGCGCATAGGTCTTTTTAGCAATATTTTGAAGACCAGAAAGATGTCTGACCAGTGGATAAAAAATACTTCGGTACATCTGTACAAAAAAAGAAAATATACAAGATTGTCCAAATTATAGAGAAAATAAGTTAATGAGTCATGAAGCTCTGGCGAGTGGCTCCTTAATTTTTTTCTCTATAGAAATTATTAAGAGACATTTATGAAAACATGATGCTAAGTGTAGTGACTCTAGTGGACTTAGCCTAAAGTTCTCTACTACAGTGTGTTTACATCAAAGATTTGCATTAAGTTCATACATATTTGCTTTAGTTATAGATGAGCTTATTCGACAAATTCAAGATAGAGTTTCATAGAGCATGTTATTTGTAGATGAGTTCGTATTGGTGGATTAGACTAGTAAAAGACTCAATGCTAAGGTAGAATGTCAGCAGAAGACATCAGAGGAAAAAGGCTTTAAATTAAATTGAAAGAAGATAATATATAAATTTAATTTTAGCAACAAAAACATTGTGTGAAAATAAATACCAAGAAATTCACATGAGCAAGTGTTTTAGGTATTTAAGATATATACTATAGAAAGATGGAGGAATAAACAAGGATATAAATCATAGGATACATGAAGGGTGGTTAAAGTAGAGAAGTGCATCAGGTCTTCTTTGTGATAAAACGTTTAAAGCTTAAAGAGAATTTTTACAGGACAACAGTAACCACATGCACTACTGTATGGGTCTGAAAGTTGGGCACTCAATTATGAGCATGAACAAAGAATGTGAGTGGCAAAAATAAGAATATTAAGATGGATATGTAGACATACAAAAAGATATAATAATAAATAAAAATATAGGGAGAAAGGTTGGGGTGGCTCTTATAAATGGGTTTGAATCTCCTCACCCCAAAATTCTCTCACCTCACTCTCCACTGCACGACATGTGGCAGCAGGGGGGTGGTGAGGCTACATGCAAGGGACCCTCATCTAGCCTCACCACCACCCTCCTGATGCCATGTGTCGTGCAGTGGGGAGTGGGATGAGAGAATTTGGGTGATGGGATCTGTCTCCTTATAAATGAGAATACGTGTGAATCAAGGCTAAGATGGTATATACATGTGTGGATGCATCCTACATACATACCTGTTAGGTGAAGCGAGCTATAGATGAGATGCATGTTAAGCGTGAGAGAGGAAAAGCAAATAAAACACGGAGATATACAATAAGGAAGGATAGGACTTATATGACATTTGAGAGCATATGATCAATGATAGAGTACATTAAAGACAGTTGATTCATGTAGCCGATGTCATGTAGATGCATAAGATTTAAGTTGAAATTTTAGATAATTGGGTTTGAATTATGGTTGAGTTGATATAATAGTTTCAAAAGATCCGTATGTTAAAAACGCATATTATACATTAAAAATTAGGAGAAGCACATCGAGTATAGACTTTATATAGTAAGAAAATGACTTTATATAGTGATGAAGTTGGATGTTCACTAAGGATTAGAGATAATCCAGGAGGATTGCACCGTCGGTTCCTCGTAAATTGTTTAACTGCAAGTTTACCTGTTAACCTACACAGGAAACAAGGTAAGAGGTCCCAGGGATTACGACCCCAGGTTAAACTCTCCAACGCTCAAGTCAGTTTAGGCCATTTCTCAAGAGTATTTAAGTAGTATGAGAGTTTTTGTTGGTCTCCCCGTAGGATATGAAACAGTTTATGAGGAGTACTTTAAGTCTGGTTTCTGTCTCCCTATTCCAGAACCTTTGTTTCGAATTCTGGACTTCTTCCACCTTAGGTTGTCCCAAATCATTGCCCAACGGTTTAAAGGTGGTCCTTTGTTTTTTTCTTTACTTGGGGGCTTATGAGCTTGAGTTTGATCTTAGAGTCTTTAGAGGGATGTTTATTTGCAGGTCAATAGAGAGTTGGTTCTATTTCAGTAGGAGATTCTCTGACAAAGCGCTTATGCAACCTCTATGATGTCGATAGAAATTTATTTCAACCTATTCTTCCCCTTCCAACCAGTCTGTCTATGGTCCCCCCGTAGGATATGAAACAGTTTCTAAGGAGTACTTTAAGTCTGGTTTCCGTCTCCCTATTCCAGAACCTTTGTTTCGAATTCTGGACTTCTTCCACCTTAGGCTGGCCCAAATCATGCCCAACGGTTTAAATGTGGTCCTTTGTTTTTTTTCCTTTACTTGAGGGCTTATGGGCTTGAGTTTGATCTTAGAGTCTTTAGGGAGATGTTTATTTGCAAGTCAATAGAGAGTTGGTTCTATTTCAGTAGGAGATTCCCTGACAAAGAGTTCAACCATTCACCAGGGATTAGAGATAACCCAGAAGGTTTGCACCGTCGGTTCCTCGTAAATTGTTTAACTGCAATTTTACCTGTTAACCTGCACATGAAACAAGGTCAGAGGTCCCAGGGATTACGACTCTGGGTTAAACCCTCCAACGCTCAAGTCAGTTTGGGTCATTTCTTAAGAGTATTTAAGTAGTATGAGAGTTTTTGTTGGTCTCCTCGTAGGATATGAAACAGTTTATGAAGAGTACTTTATTAGAAAAGTAGGTCTGCCTGAAGCTGTGCGTTGGAAGGCAGGCAGAGCAGATAATTCGAGGCCAAGCAGTAGATAATGAGAGGAAGCATCTAGACTCTTGCATTTGCCATATAGTAAGAAAATGTTTGAGTGTTGTAATTTGATTATAATTTTACTACGCGGGCACTTGGTATTACTGTCATGAAACCAAAGTGGTGTACAAATATATCTTATTTTATCCAAACCTAGTTTATGCGAAACACACTTTTAACAACTTATTAGGTTAAAGTCATACCAGCTAAATCTAATTAAGGCATTCATCAGACAGCCGATTGTTATTCCTGATACGTGAATTTGGGGACTATAGTAATCTTTGTTGCATATCGAGTATTTATGTATTTCAGTTGGCTGAATAATTTGGTCAATTTTATAAGTCCTAAGGTCAAATAGATTCACTTGATCAACCTTTTGTTAAGATTGGTGGAACTGAAATGAATCCGAGCTCAAAGGACTTGAAGTTGTGAGCTACTGTCGAACGAGCTGAGTAGTGCCGAGCTGGACAAAGGCAATTCCAAGCAGAGCTGAATGTCACAACATTGATCTCAGCTCGGCAGTACACCAGAAAGTTACGGGATGGAATATTCTTTGATTGAAGATTTGATTGATAGAATCCTGTTTTGGATAGAAATTTCCATACTTATCTTTTCTATAAGGAATATCTGACAGAGTCCTATTCTTGGTATGATAGCGATGTAATAGGAAAATTCTATAAGTCATGCTAATCCTTTACTCCCCATAAAATCATCTGTTAGACGCAGACTTTGTGTAACCGATACTCAATTGGTGATGGTGAATTTTCTTGGCTTGACGCCCGTGAGTTTTTCTTTCCCTTGAAGGTTTTCCCATATTATATATTATGTTCTTGGTTTATTGTTTTCTTTGATCATTATTCATTACTATTGTACGTTCTCGCAATTATCGTTATAGTTGTCTCCACTGTTCCGCAAATAATTCCCAACACCTTTTAAAAGCTGTTGAATTTCGTGAAACAAAACAAAACAAAAACAGGTTGAATTTCTATGCTTCTTATATCATGATTATTAAATAAAAAGAAGACGAATTTCCCCTGCGAGTTAAAACTTAAAAAGTTTTTTTTTTTCTATGAAGTGTTAAAAGGTTAAAGTCAAACAATCCGTTGGCCATGACAGGTGATCCATCTCTTTCATTACCCAGATCAAAAAGTCTATGATCACCTGGACCACAGATCTACCGACATCCACTTCTAGATTTTCCAAAACAAAATTCTTTTTTTATTGTATTATTTCTTCTTCCTTTTAGTTTTCTTAGGAAAATTCTATTAGTATTTGTTGGAGGGAAGTTTTTTCTCTTGGTTTTCTTGAAATGGTAGAGACAAGAGGAACTCTAAGGAAGATTAGAAGTCTTAAAAAATAGAAATAAAATTTGAACACATATTACAAAGGGACAAAACCTTAACATTTTATATTCACACATCATTGTCAATGTTATTGGCTACAACAACATAGCTACATTGCTTTAGAAGCTACTACATATAGTAGGATAGGGGGTCAGATGTACGTAACCATATTTATGTATTTAAAATACACATAGATTGTTTTCCGGTGACCCATAATGAAAATTGTATGAAAATTGTTTCAAGCTGTGTCAATCAACTGCTACTTCATAATATAAGAAATACAGCCAATTTAGTGAGTCTTTTTGCTTTATACATCATATTCCAAAGTCAAGAAAGAGTATGTATTTAACTCCATTGGAAATGGAACACTCAATGTTCCTAGCTATGAAGATTAAAGCACCACTTATATGAATGTTCTATAATTTTGTTTATCGTGGTAAGCGCATATAGAAAAATCATACTACAAGGATTCTAGATTATAATGAATCAAAAGTTGTGACATGTTATATAAGTATTATATTTTATCTTAGATATGGGTGCTTATGATATAACGAGTCAAATGAAGGACGAATTTCGATATGATACTTTTCCATCGGCTGTCTTCTTTGTTTGTCATTCAAAAGTTCAAATCTTGTTGGGAAGATGCCAAAGTTCTTTTGAAATTGATGGAGGGAATTCGGAAAATGATAATTACATAACTTACATATATTTCTCTGGTCAAAAATGATGGAATATATGTTATGCGATTAAAGAAAACAAAAAGATAATAGAGAAGAGGAAATTGTATCTCATAATAGAATTTTATTACAACAACAACATTACCCATTGCCCTAGAGGCTCCCGTCTATGGCGGAGTATACGAGGTCGGATGTATGCAACCATATACATGTTAGAAAACCTACACATGTTGTTTCCCGATGACTTGTAATGAAAATTGCGTCAAACTGTGTCGATTAACTGCTACTTCACAATATAACAAACACAACCAATTTAGAGAGTCATTTTACTTTATTCCATCATGTTCTAAAGTTAAAAGAAGATTGTGTCTTTTACTCCATTAGAAATTGAAACATCGTAATAGAATTATGTGATCTTCAAAAAGAAAAATTACTTGTTACGATGGCTAAAGGCTTCTCCACAGGAAGCACTAAGGGCATCTCTAACCCATACTCAAATCCTCTCATCCCCTCCAAAACCGGGTGAGATCTTCTCACCGCCGCCCACCTTACCCCCCATGTGACCGCCCGCCACGTGGCAGGAGAAGGGGGTGATGAGGCTGGGTGGGGGTCACCTGCACCTAGCCTCATCACCCCCTCCCCTGCCACGTGGCAGGGGTCATTTGTTACCTCCAAAAAAGGGGGGGTCAGGAGATCCTGGCTCCTCCAAAACACCATTTTTTGGGTAAAACTTGTTCCAATGGGTACCCAAATCCCTCCTTCATTTTTGGAGTTTTCTCTATTCACACACTATTTTTGTGTTTCACTATTTATTACTCAAAAACACTATTCAACATTTTTTTTATTTTCTTTAATATTCAAACCCAATATTAATAAATAATTAAAAAGTTTTATATTTATAAATTAAAATATATTTATTTTAAATTAAATAAATATAAAATATGCAACAACAATAATTAAACATAAAATAAGATTAATTAAACAAAGTACGTTACAAACATAGGATGAAATACATTACACACATTATATAGAATATTTCACAATAAAGAAACTAAATTAACAAGGAAGATTATAAAAAAAAACTAATACAACATACATATAAATTAAAGCAACAACAATTCACTTATTCGGGCATCTTCAACTCCATAAAGATTTTTCAATAATCCTGGAGATTATTTTCATCTCCACCAAGATTGTTGAAATATTTGGCAAACTGATTTGAGGGATGAGGTGGTGTCACGTAGCTTGATCTGGGATAGTCTGGAAAGTATCCGGGTCGTGTTTTAATACCCTTGGTTCAAGAAATTCCAAATCAAATAACATAATTTTGTTTAGATATACCTTCATTGTTTTATTGCTGTTTTCGAATAGTTTTATTTTGTTTCATTTTATGCATTTGACAGTGAAGAACTTCGTTAATTTGTGTATATAAAGTATAAACCACGTATTTCTAATATATATATATATATATATATATATATATATATATATATATATATATATATATATATAAACCACGTGACTAGTGTTGCCGTGCATCCTCTTCAAAGTTCAAATTGATCATCCCCCTCCACCCACTCCCAGCTCTTCTCACTCTAAATGCATAAAAAGCCACCCCTCCTTTTTTTTTTTTTTGCTCCAAAAAGCCACCCCTCTTCACAAAATTCTGCTCATACGTCCTATCCTCTTTCCCCGACGCGTTTTCTCGTGTGGATGAATGAATTTTTTACTACTTTTGGCGGAAAAGCGAGGTGAGAAAAAGTAAAGAAGAAGGATAGGAGAAAAGGCAATAGTATAAAAGGTGAAGAACTGGCCGGAATAAAAGGGATATGGAGGAGGCTTGGAAGCGGCGGAGGCCATAGGAGGAAGAAGAAGATTATGGAGCTTTGGCATAAAATGGTTTTTCCGGTTCGAAGAGTCTGGTTCGCTGTTTCCACCCGAGTCAAGGCCCGTAAAAACGGTCAGCCCCCTCCCACTCTTTTTTCCATCTTTTGGTTCTTCCATTGTTCCAGTCCTCTCTCTTTTCTTCTACTGTGTGTTGCACGCTAATCTGACTTCAGGCCGTCCTATCCAAATTAAGGTCAATTTATACACCGATATCTAAGTGTAAGTTTATTTTAACTAAGATATTGTAAATATTCTGTTTTAAAATATAATTTTATTTTTGTATATTATGTTAAAAAGCAAACTTAAACTTATGTTAAAAAAATTAAAATTAACCTTATATTTTTAAATAGATCAAACAGCTAATATATTATAGCTTTTCTTAATCAATAGGAGAGACCCGTCTGTTATTTTAAATTATTTTTTAATCTAAATACCAACCGATCTATTTCTTAGGTGATCTCCAACCATGCACTAAAATACTCATTTGGTGCTAAAAACACCTCCAACCAGAGGTGCAACACTATTTATTGCACTAAATCACTATTCATACGCCACATCATCATTTTAATTACCTTAAAAAAAATTTAATTTTGTTAATTTCGTTATAAGAAAAAATTATATAACAAAAAATTAAAAATAAAATAAGATTCATAACTAATAATTTAGAACAAAGTTACATTAGTAAATAAAGTACATTAGAAACATATCATAAAATATTTCATAACAATGAAACTTAATTAGCAACAAGCTTATAAAATAACTAATACAATATAGATATAAATTCAACTAACAATAATTCAATAATCTGGAATGAATACTTACGTTAAATTTATATGAATGTTAAATTTGTGTTAAATTATTTATAATAATGAATTAAAAATAGAATGATAGAAGAATCTTTAAGGAATATTATTAATTGATGTTAGATTTGGTATTTGTGATTGGAGTACTTTTTACTCTTTATTGCACCAAATAGATGATTTGGTGAGATGGCCTTAAAAACAATTCCGCCTATCGTTATGTATTCTCTAGGTTAGCCGCAGGGCCGTAACTCCGGTGTTTGCATCTAAGAGGCCAATGTCAGCGGATGGGATCCCCTCACCACACGGTGAGTCATCGCACTCCTCACCACGCGACACGTGGCAGCGGGGAAGGATGGTAAGGCTGGATGAGGGTAACTTTCATCCAGCCTCACCACCCCACTGCTGCCACGTGTCCTCATCCAGCCTCACCACCCCCACTGCTGCCACTTGTCGCGCGGTGACGCACGAGGTGAGGGAGGAGCGGTGAGGAGATCTGAACCCCAATGTCAGCGGATCGAACATCGTATTTTTAGAAGAAAAAATTCTGTTTATTGAGATATCTAAGTAGAGCAAAGAAATTTGAGACGTTTGATACACAAGTAGCTAAACTCTGTAAAGAAAAAGAAACACCTAATATACAAATACATATATATACACACACAGAGATGTATAGATATGTGTTTATATATGATACACACCCATACGTATGCATGTATGTACATATATATTTATATATATATATATATATATATATATATATATGTATACATACACACGTATTAGTATTTGTGTATATGCATACATATACAACAACAACAATCATACCCATAATGTGCATACATATAGACGTATATAATAATCATTTGATAAGCTAAAATTTGATATTTATATTTTCTGCAAATTTCGTAGTTTTGAGTTGCAGTCATCTTTCATTTCATAAACATCGACTTTTATTAAAAGAAAAGTAAATGGAGTATCAAATATACGAGCGTGATCAATTGGTACACGTAAATACACGTACATACCGAATGTATATGTGAATACATGTTTATGTTTATGTATGTGTAGAGTAACCGAAGAAACATATATAAGCGAGTGAGTCGTTAGCTGCTAAATAAAGCTGGAGATGAATGATGTGACAACGTGTGCCATTATAACTTGAAAGTCAATTAAATACGTGAGTAAATTATATTTTGCATCTTAACATTTACTAGTTTCTTCACAAAAACTTGAATTTATTATAAATTTTATCTGAAACTTTATAAAATGTTTATAGAAAAAGATGTGACCTACTGTTGACATGTAATTGCAGGTTGGCATCTCTATCTATCTTTTTTTCCCTTCTTCCTCCTTTCGTCACCATATTATCATCCCTCACCCTCCCCTTTCCTGCCTCCCTCAGCCTAAATTCTCTCTTCTTCTTCCTCTCTTCTCTCATGCAGCCTGTCCCTGCCCCTTCCCTGCCACCCTAAGTCTCACCAACATCCTCATTGTCATGCACCGTCACTTCACACCACCACCACCACTAAAAATGACATGTGTCTTCTTCCTTCAACCACATCCAATCCCTAAGCGGGGCCTATTTCTACTGAAATGGTCACTACCATTGTACGACCGTTGTATGAAATCTCATAGCCACCATCATCGTTCCTCTCTAAGATTCCATTCAACCAATCTTTAATTGAACGGCGATAGTTAAAGCTGTTTGGTTTTATTTTTTGAAAAAAAACAAAAAATTGAATTCTTCAGCGGAGAAGCCCAATGAAGGGTAAGAAAAGCTGAAAGTGGCAGAGTTGAAGGAGACGGAAGGTGATGGGGCTGAGCGAGGCAGAGGTGTGGAAGTGGAGCTGAGTGTGGCAGAGTTGTGGAAGTTGAGGCTGAGGATGGAAGAGTTGTGGGAGTGGAGCCTAAGGGTGATAGGATAAGGAAGATGGAACTTAGGGTGACGAGGATAAAGGAAGTGGGGTTTAAGGTAGCAAGGATGAGAGAAGTGGAGCTTAAAGTGGTGGGGAAATGGAAGGGGCAAACATGCATGGGAGAGGAGAGGAGAGAGAGTTGAGGCTAAGGAAAGCGGGGGAGGGGGAAGGGGAGGAGCGAGGCGTGCAAGGATGGTAACATGCAATTACAGATCAACAGCAGGTTATTTGACTTTTATGAGTATTTTGTAAAAGTTTTGGACAAAACTTATAATAAAATTAGATTTAGACATTTTGTAATAAAAAAAACTAGTAAATTTTTGATAACAAAATGTAATTTTTTTTTTCTTAAATACGTAAAAGCCAGAGTTGTAGTTGAAAATGTCTTTAGATACTCATTATAGTATACACAAAAGGAACCGATTCTTCAAAATTTCGTCATTTTGATAGTTACTTCATAACGAAGACTTAGTAGTTGAATTTAATAGTGCAAAAGAAAATAAAAATTTATTGATTTTCAAACACGACTTGTGATCCCATTGATGTTGTTTATCTTGATGGAAAGATAATAGGTGATATGTGCGTACACATGTACGTGTTAGTCCATTTGATTACAAGAACGTGTTTGTTCCACTGTCACGTGGCTCATTTATAACCTAAAGACAATAAAAAATTGATTTCTAGAGACAGACAATTTGGTTTCTGCTATTGTGGAAGTCAATCAATCGTTCTCGTCCTTTCAACTTTTTCACTCAATATAGCAGAAGGAATATAAAATATTCTTATTAGAAATTGGCGAGAGATTGATTCGACATATTATAAATATTTATAGTGAACCTTTTGTGTTCTTTATGACATTATTTGATGCATTTTCTCCATCAAGGATAGAATTCTTCTACGTCTAACACAAATATCTAATCATCGTCACCAGTAGCATTAATCCTAATGCAAATTTTTTTTTTAAAATGTTTTAATGGTAACTGCTGCATATCTCAGTAAGTCTTTTTTATTTCATAACATATGAAACTATAAACAGATAGTAGGTAGATCTTATTTTACACCTAAGATTTGTAGCCTATAAGGTCTAGATCATACGATACTATTGCTTGTATCTTTTTTCTAAGCCCATGCAAGAAAACATACTAAGCTAAAGTTGAATCACAAATTTGTACGCAAACAACATAAATTTAGTGTTTATTGTAACCATTGACTTTATATTTGGCCACCCTTTGGATGATAGTCACAATATGTTCAGTTCTGTAGATTTTCTGTAGGTAAGGATAAAGGGAATAGCCTCCATTTCTGTTAGTGGTAGCAAGAAATCTTGAATCTGATTCCTCTATTTGACTATTCTCTAAAATTCTGAATCATTAAGCGATAGCATAATATTCTAACCATGCTTGGCCTCTTTTGACGTCCATCTAAGGTTCAGTTATATGGATCATTTATATCATCGTACAATATTCTATGCGTATATCCCTTGTTAGTTTTTTTGATCATCTTGTGAGTTCGAGTTTAAATATACCTTACTGCTTTTTTTGAATGCTTAATGAACTTATTCATGATCACCACGAGTACATTTGAATATTTAACCTCTGGTAAATGCAGGGGCAGGACTGTTGAAACTGCGTGAAGATATTCAAACATGTGGATATGAGGATGTGCAGGTGATGTGGGAGATGCTGAGAAGGACAGAATCAGAGTTGATCCCTCACCAAGGAAAGCGAAAGCACCGATCTTTTTGGTGAATCTTTGTATGCTCCAGCCATTGTTCTTCCTCATCCTTTGGTTCAAATACTGCAAGATAAAAGGCTTGTAAATCCATCAAGAAAAGATAGATTCATGGGTGTTTGTCTCAGAGCAAAAACACAGTGGAAATCATCTTCTGGTTCTTCATCAACCTTTGCACCTATGCACAGAGCAAATATTCCAAAAGAGAATGATAAGAATATGCTCCTTTTGGGACTGTATTATCATCAAGAAGGTTCACAAGGGCAGTTACAGTGTACAAGTCAGTTGTAAATAACTTTTCTGTCACAGTTCACAGTAAGTACAGTGAAATAAACTCCTAGGAATGTAACTAACCTTTTGTGCCAAATATTGAGAATTCAAAAGGGTATAGTTTCCTCGCCTCCCCATCCAACCCGTTGTCTCTTTTTTCCTGCTCTCTTGTCCTACTACTGATTCTTTATGAGTTATCCGTAAATAATCTCTGTCTGTTTTTAACACATAAGTGTGGTTGCGTATATTAGACCCCCCATACCCCGCCTAGTCTCTAAAGTAATGGGGTAATGTTATTGTTGTTATTGTCGTCTCTTATCCTACTGCTGCTGCTTTTGTATACCGATGAACTTTACTGTATCCTTGTCCACAGAATATTGACCGCGAATGGGAAATTTTTTGTACCGGGAAGCGGCTGTGTGATCTCAGGTTTCAGCTATTTTACATACATACTGTATCAAACAACATGATGCATAGAGAATTGAAAATATATTATTGATCAAGTTAAGTTTAAATATACAAAAAGATTGTTTTATATAGAGACGGCTAAGAGAGTCACAAGTGACTAAATCTACTAATGGCTAGTTTTTTATTCTAAACGCTAATACGATCATGTCACTTAGCATGTGATTTGTTAATGTGTTTAGGACTTATACGAGAGTATATTTACTCTGTATATATAAATGTATGAAGTCTGCATATAGTATGTAAGTATGCATTTGTGTGTTTACAAGTGTATTTATCATGTATTTCCATGTTTTCTCTCAAAGTTCAAGTATATATTTATACAACAAGCTTGATTACCGGGGTCTGAAATATCTTTGTAGACACAGACTTGGTTAAATTGAGGTACATGTTCTATGTTGATGACTCTAGCTTCAATCTTCTCTCTTATGAAGTGATACTTATCTCAATATGTTTTGACTTGTCATGTTGAATTGGATTCTATGATATGCTGATTGCAAACAGGTTATGAAAATATATTCTAATAGGAGAGAAAATTGTTTGTCTTGGTTCCTCTAGATACCCCTTTCAGCCGCAATTTTTCATACAAACTAAGTGCTAATATCCGTAGCTCTGCTTGCACACTTCATCTAGATATCACTGGTTGCTTCTTATTCCTCCATGTGGCCAAATTTCCTCAAAAATAAGTGACCTGATGTCTATTTTGGATCTAGCCCAATCAACATCAGTGAATACCTGAACATCCCTACTTTTGTTTTTCTTGAAGTATAGCCCCTGCCCTATAGCTGTCTTCAGATGCGTAAAACTTCTCAAAGCAATCTTGAAGTGTTCATTAGTATGATCACACATAAATTGACCTACAAATTTACTGTATAGCATATATCTGGCCTAGTATAAGATAATTAGATTGGTTTTTCTACTAATTTTTGATAGCTTAACCTGTCGCTAGGAGTTTTATTCAATTATTCTCTAGGTTTTTTTCTAGGTTCCATTGGGGGTAAGGACATGCTTACAGTCAAGCATCCATGTTTCCTACAATAAATACGTAATATATTTCCCTTTGTGATATACTCATTCTATTTTTGGTACTTCCTACTTCCATACCGAGAAAATACTTAAGCCTTTTCAAGTTTCTAATATTAAAGTCCCTAGGTAACTATTCTTTAATCATCTTAATTCCATCTAAATCATTACATGTAAGAATAACGTCGTCAACATATATAATTAGAATAGTGATTTTACCAGTTTCAGTATGCTTAATAAATAACTTGTGATCATTTTGACTCAGTTTGAGTTGATATTGTATAAAAGCCCTTATAAATTTTCTAAACCATACTTTACAGGATTGTTTAAGTCCATTTATAAATTTCTTTAGTCTACTTGTCATATGGCTGATAGATTAATTACTAACCCAGGTGGAATAATGAATACCACTTCTTGTAGATCTCCATTCAAAAATACATTCTTTGTTATGACCCGCATTTCCGGGTCACTGGAAAATAAAATCAAATGATGAGAAATAGAAAGCAAACGCGATGTCAATAAAATTTCAGTAGAATTTTAATTTTATTTAGGATTAATAAAGACATCGACACTAAATATCGGAGTTAAAAATGCTCGGTAAAATAACCAAACGATAAGTTAACGGATATAGCGAGACTGGACGCGATTATATGACAAACTTTCGGACATACGATACGATTTAAATAATTAGTCGGTAACACCATAAGTTGGTAGATATTGTAGGACCTGTATAGCAACACTAGAATATGAAGTTGAATAGTAGGTGCGGAAAATTTGGTTTTTAAAAATATTTTGACCCAAAAACCTAACTTCTGAAAACAATTTCTGTTTTCAGATCCTGATTTGAAACATTTAAAAGACCTGGTTAAAGACCTTCAAAAATTCTAAAATTTGGAGAGATTCTACTCGCAGATGTTCTGAGCATCTCCTAAAAATTTCAGATTAAATTCAACCTCTAACCCTTTGAAAACATGTTTGTGGTCAGATTGCACGAATATGCCAGAAACAGTACTACGATTTAAAAAATTTATTCCAATTAATTCTTAACTCCAAATGGTCTAAAAATTTAATGAAAAACCCCTTAAGATATGTATTTTAATGGGTTGAAACAGTTTTGAAAAATTCCTTTGGTAAGTATGTCAAATACATTAATGTTCTCAACCTTTGCAAGTCTGAAAATCAGATTGCACTAGTCTTAGAACTATTAACGTTTGATAGACTTATAGTTATCCAAATGGGGTGAAACTTACGCCAAATGAAATATAATAGGCGTGGCTATGTTTCTAAAAAATTTTATGATTTTTGAAATTCGTTTGATATTTTTACTATTGCAATGAAAACAATGCAAAGTGCTGGAAACTGAAAGTAAAGTGCTGAAAGTAATAACACCGAAAGTTTTATACTGGTTCGGTTAACACGACCTACTCCAGTCTTCGAGGACACCTTCCTCAGTTATCACTAATCACAAAAAAACACCTTACCACAAGGGTTGCTGGAGTTACACACCAACTCCAACCCTTTACGCACAATACAATCAATCACACCGATCACGAACACCACCACCGAACGGATGAAGGTTTGATCACACCTTGATCAAAATTTTACAACAATAAAGCATGTATGGTGGTATGAACAAAGACCTATTCAATATGTTTGAATATAAGTACAATAGGCTTGAGAGAGGAGGAGAAGAAAGAAGTGTAGAAGAAGAAAGTAGAAGAAACTTTTTAACTTGAGAGAATATGAGAATTGTCTTGCTTTTTGTTTTGCTCTCTTCTCTTCTTTTTAATCAGCCTTGGCCGCCCCCCTAGGGCTCTTCTAATACCTTGAGAATTCTTTTTAATGCCCTTGGTAGATTGCCTTGTGTAGATGTGACACTACCTTGCTCACTTGGCACAGCTTGATTGGATAGTTGTCTTGGCTTTGCTTACTTGGGACTCATTGATTGGATGAGTCTTGTCATCATTTAGCGGCTGTGAAAATCTGAGAATAAAATCAAAAAATGTTCCAAATAAAGTTCAAAACATTGCCAAATATTCTACAATTAATCCCTTCAAATTTGGGAAGCAAATTAGTCACCAACATAGTAGTAAAAATCAGCCACTAAGTCTCACATGTTGAATTTTCAGCATGTGTTACATTTGCTACAAAGTTTGAATTGTGACCTTGTGTAGCTCCCTCCATTATGTCACTAACCTTGTGTAGTACATTCTTCACCAATCAAGATGCCAACTAAGCTCCACATAGGCTTCTCCAAGCTGCAGTAGGCGTGTATGATGACCACACAATATGCTGAATTTCATTTTTGTAAACTTTGTAAAATAGTGCACAATAATTATACACATATGGTATATTCCAATCAGCCCTAATTTGAATATTCTAGTACACTTTAATATGTCTTGAATATGTAAAAAGTTTCTAAATACATGTTACATGTCATGCCAAAAACATTCCATGTGTTGTGTTTGTAGAAAACCGAATTTTCGACTTTCGCCGATTACGCGATTTTTCTTCGATTAAATTCAAAAATTTTTTCACATGTTATATATATTATGTCACACATAATATACATAAAATAAATTAAAAGTTCAGCTCATAAGGGCTGAGACATAGGCGCCGACCTGTGACAAAATAGGTTAAATTTGAAATCTCCACAATTTGGCCTTAATTGGGGGTGATTTGTGTGTGCCAACATGGAATGATTTCATGGCTGAGTATACCATGTGAGCCACGAAATTTGTGGCCATTTTTGAAGTATAGGGGATGGCCATCTATATATGGCAAGTACGTGACACGTTAGCGAAGTTTCGGTAGTCACCCGATACGACAATTTTCGGTTTATAACCTTGTAACGCGTCGTAATAATTTTGTGATTACCATGACTTATATCATATGATATAAGACCTGAATGTACTCATAGATATGAGGTAAGTATAGTGGTGTGACATTGACGTACGTTCGTAATATATGTAACGTGTTGGTAGTACGTCGGAATATATGTGTATTGTGCCTTTTTATAAAAAATCTGAATATATATATATATATAAACATTTGAATGGATGTAGAAGTAGACTTTCCATTCTTCAATTTGTTGTCATCATGCCTTCTCTAAATATATCTCTATTTAATGAACTACTTAGTTCATTAACTTAAGTACTTCACTTAATGAACTAGTTTAGTTCATTAATGGTGGCACCTGAAAATAGTTCAAACACAACAAATATTTGCCATTTGATGTAAGCTTTAACGCTTCATGGTTTGTTAGTACGGCAACATTATATATAAAATATATAAGGCAAGTTTATCACAAACACGTGTCAAGTAACGAATTTTGTCATGCATGTCTTAAACACGTTGTATTTAAATCATGTATTCGTAAATCACTCAAACCCTTTTTCTCAATAATCTTCCTTTTTGATGATTTACAAAATAACATTATTTCATGATTTAAATTTAACTGGTCCCCGTCCAATCGAGCACAAATTCGAATCTTAAATTTCTGTTTTTTTTCTCCCCCTTTCGCAATCATGCTCTTTCCTCCCCCTTAAATCACTCTCTCTCCCCCTTAAATCATGTACTTTCTCTCCCCCTTTATTTTGTAAATAATATTAAAAGTACATGTAAGAAAGAAATAGTAGTTCATAGTATATTAACAAAAACTCATGTATTTCAATTTGCATTCTTAAGAGTTATTTATTCAACCCTTTGTAAATGTACCTTTTGGTACCCAAACTTAGGTGACCTTCCTAGGTCTTTCAAAAGGTGAGAAAGGAGATGAAGATGCAATATAATATATGTTATGCAAATGCGTTTGGCCTTTGACCGAGAATCCCATCATACACATAGTATGATCTTTGCTTTTGATATGCCTTTATGTTAGTGTGCATAGTGCGTGATCTAAATGCATTTTTGTTTTATGATCGTTGTGTATGTATCAATGGTTTCTTTTTATATCTATATGGCAAATAATTATATCTCATATGATATGAAGAAGAAGCATGATGAGATGACATAGCGGGGGATCTAGGCGTCTTCTTAGGCACCACATATATCTTGGACTCATCTATTTTCTTAGATGGAATGAATCTGGTTGATTTATTTAATATCTCGTTTTTCTCAATGTATCCTAATCCGGTTTTGTCACTATCATGCTTTCGTGAAGAAACGATGTGATCTAGCATGTTTGTACCTGTGTCAAATTGTTTCACCATTTTTTCTAGATTTATATTCCTTGATTTCAAATTTGAAATCTCGGATTTCATTTTATTGTTTTGTGTCGTTAATGATGAGACCTCTGATTTTAATGCATTGATTGTGCAAGACGATTCTTCTTCTGAATTGTTTAATTGAGCAACAAGGTTTGTGTTAGATGATTCTAACAACTTCTTGTCTTCAATTAATCGTTTCTTTTCTTTTGCAAGAGTCTTAGAAAACTTATGCAACTCAAGATATTGGCAGAATAGATCATCATAAGAAGGCTCAGAATCAGAATCAGAGTCAGAAGATACCTCATTTGATGCCTTAGATGTAAAGCATACTTGTGCCGTTTGTTCTTCCGTATCATCAGTCTCAGAGTCGGATGAATCACTCCAAGTGGAGGCTTTGAAGGCTCTTCTCCTTTGTTTAGGTTCTGAGACGACTCTAGTTTTGATCCGATCCTTGTCAAGGCGTTTGTTTGTTTGTTTGTCCTTGTTAGGGCAATCATATGACAAGTGTCCAAGTTTCACACATTCATAACACTTTATTTCCTCATTATTTTTATTTCTATGGTTCTTAGATGAAGTAGGCTTGTGTTTCTTTTTAATTGATTTTCTCATGATCTTTCTTAATCTTCTAGCCATCGTGATTAGATCTTCATCGTCGGAATCTGTGTCACTATCATCTACGCGATCATAAGAAGTAGAGACGTATTCATTTGATTTAAACGCTATAACCTTATCTTGTTTAGAAGTAGATTCGGAATTTCTTAAAGTGAGTTTGTTTTTATATACTTTAATGATCCGGTCAATTCCTCTATTTTTATCGATTTAGTATCCTTACTTTCTTCAATTGCAGTGACTTTTGAATCCTATTCGGATGGGAGACTCCTTAACACCTTTTGAACCTTTTCCTGTGTAGAAAAAGTTTTGCCTAGAGACTCAAGAGAATTGTAGATGTTAGTCAATCGTAAGTCCATATCAACGATAGATTCATTGGGCAATAATTTAAAAGACTCAAGAGTGGACATAAGCATATTTATTTTAGACTCCTTAACTTGGCTAGTCTCTTCATGTTTCATTTCAAGGATTCTCCACATCTCTTGGGCACTAGAGCAATTAAACACGTAACTTGATTCACTTTTACTTAGTCTGTTTAAAAGTAGTTGCATGGCTCTAGCATTCATACTTAATCTCTTTTTGTCATCACTAGTATATTCTTGTTTTGTTTTTATAACATCTAGTGTGACACCATCAATAATAGATAACTTAGAAGGGATAAAAAGATCATCTTCTATAATGGACCATAGGTCTATATCAATGGCCATAAAAAAAGTTTCGTTCTAAGTTTCCATTGAATAAAAGACTCACCATCGAAAAGAGGAGGCCTTACGGTTGACATTCCTTCTTACTCGGTTTTGTAACTAGTGATTGCCATCTCACAAAGATCGTTGGATAGAGAGAGGAGGAGAAGAAAGAAGTGTAGAAGAAGAAACTAGAAGACACTTTTTAACTTGAGAGCATATGAGAGTTGTCTTGCTTTTGTTTTGCTCTCTTCTCTTCTTTTTAATCAGCCTTGGCCGCCCCCCTAGGGCTCTTCTAACACCTTTAGAATTCTCTTTAATGCACTTGGTAGATTTTCTTGTGTAAATATGACACTATCTTGCTCACTTGGCACAACTTGATTGGATAGTTGTCTTGGCTTTGCTTACTTGGCACTCCTTGATTGAATGAGTCTTGTCATCATTTAGTGGCTGTAAAAATATGAGAATAAAATAAAAAGCATGTGCCAAATAAAGTTCAAAACATTGTCAAATATTCTACAATCAATCCCTTCAAATTTGGGAAGCAAATTAGACACCAACATGGTAGTAAAAATCGGTCACTAAGTCTCACATGCTGAATTTTCAGCATGTGTCACATTTGCTACAAAGTTTGAATTGTGACCTTGTGTAGCTCCCTCCATTATGTCACTAACCTTGTGTAGTACATTCTTCACCAATCAAGATGCCAACTAAGCTCAACATAGGCTTCTCCAAGCTGCAGTAGGCGTGTATGATGACTACACAATGTGTTGAATTTCATTTTTGTAAACTTTGTAAAATAGTGCACAATAATTATACACATATGGTTTATTTCAATCAGCCCTAATTTGAATATTCTAGTACGCTTTAATATGTCTTGAATATGTAAAAAGTGTCTATATACATGTTACATGTCATGCCAAAAACGTTTCATGACTTTCCCCGATTACGCGATTTTTCTCCGATTAAATTCAAACTTTTTTCACATGTTACATATATTATGTCACACATAATATACATAAAATAAATTAAATATTCAGCTCATAAGGGCTGAGATATATGCACCGACATGTGACAAAATAGGTTGAATTGGAAATCTCCACAATTTGGCCTTAATTGGAGGTGATTTGTGTGTGCCAACATGGAATGATTTCATGGATGAGTATACCATGTGAGCCACAAAATTTGTGGGCATTTTTGAAGTATAAGGGCTGGTCATCTATATATGGACCATTTTTGGTTTATAACCTTGTAACGTGTCGTAATAATTTTATCATCACCATGACTTATATCATATGATATAAGACCTGAATGTACTCATGCTGTGACGTTGACGTACGTTCGTAATATATGTAACGTGTCGGTTGTATATTGGAATATATGTGTATTGTGCCTTTTATAAAAAATCTGAATATATATATATATATATATATATATATATATATATATAATATATATATATATAAAACATTTGAATGGATGTAGAAGGAGACTTTTCATTCTTCAATTTGTTGTCATCATGTCTTCTCCAAATATATCTCCATTTAATGAACTAATTAGTTCATTAACTTAAGTACTTCGCTTAATGAACTAGTTTAGTTCATTAATGGTGGCACCTGAAAATAGTGCAAACACAACAAATGTTTGCCATTTGATGTAAGCTTTAACGCTTCATGGCTTGTTAGTACGACAACATTATATATAAAATATATAAGGCAAGTTTATCACAAACACGTGTCAAGTAACGAATTTTGTCATACATTTCTTAAACACGTTGTATTTAAATCATGTATTCGTAAATCACTCAAACCCTTTTTCTCAACTGATATAAATTAAACCAAATAAAATACCCTATATGATAAGTCCAATACACACTTTTATCACAGTTTCTCCCACTTTATCTTACATGGCAAATAAAACAAAACCCCTCTCCTCTTTTACACCCTATGGCCGCCCCTACCCCTTGCACAAGTCAACATCCCTTTTTTTTCTTTTCTTAAACACCTCACATCACACTTTACACCTGATACCCCATCACACTTTTCTTCTTTTCCCCTCCTTCTTCTTTTCAACATCACCTTCCTTCCCTTTTCCCCCTCTCACGGCAGAAAAAATCAAAAGTGGAAAATTTTCCTCCACTCAAACACTCCTCCTCTTACACACTTCCATCATTCTTCTACTCTCTCTTCCAACCCACTTCACTACATTTCAACTCTTCTCTACCCACTTCTCACCATTTTCGGCCGAGCTTAGCAAGTAGGGAAAACCCTTCCTTTTTTTTATGCCAGACACCATCCATTTTCATCTTCAACCCCATTTTCCTCTCTTCCATCTCCAAGAACCAAACAAGTTTTCCATCTTCTTCTCTTCCCATCTATGGCCGAGAATACAATGAAGAAAAAAGGAGAAGATTTTTTCTTCTCCATTCTATACTAAAATATATTCATTTCCCAATAAAACCATCTAAAAAAAGAAGTCTTCCAACATATTTTTTTTGTGGCCGTGTGTTCAACAAGGCCAAAGGGGGAGAAATCCTTCCCCTCTTCATCTCATCTACACATTTTCAAGATTAAGTTCCAACATATTTCTTCCTCCAACAACATGGCCGAGTTTTTGATGGTTGAAAGACAATATGTAGCAATATAAGAACACCATCTAAATTCAATCATTTTTCTTCTATTTATCTATTTCCATAAGTTATACACTAACTCTCTATTTTTGGTGTTCAAAACCGTGTACACCAAGGAGGTAGAAGAAGGTATTTTCTTCCAAAACCAAGTGAAGAAACAACACTTTAAGTGTAAGAAATAGTGGTAAAAGGCAAGTATTCTTCCTAAATCCTACATGGTTTTTCAAAGGTTAAACAAATATGTTGATATTAAAGTGGATCATCCAGTAGTATGTTCAAGATTTCCGTACAAGAATAGGAAAAATATATGTTTTTAGGTGATATACATGGTGTATATACATACTAGTATACATGGTTTTATACGCTCTTATACACACGGTCTTGGGTTTTTTTTGAAGATAAAATGTAGTTAGTATGTACAACACATACACATAGGTATAAGGTATAAAAATATATATATATATGTGAATATACATACATACTCCATACGTGTATATGTGTGTTAGAATAGTTGAAAAATATAGATGAATATTCATATATAGCTACATACTGGCTATATTATGCATTTAGGGCTAAAGTGAGTAATTTAGATATTATAAATACATATATGTATATAGTATGAAAAATGACTTTAATAGATTTTATATACATATATGTGTATGTTATACAAAAATATATTTGGCATTTGGCATGGGTATAACCCACGGCCATAAGGCTTTTTGGTGTATAGATAATATATTTTTTAAGTATGTGTATATATATATATATGTAGATATATATAAATATGAAATATATAAATATAAGTATACTTATACTCATTAAATTGGCCAGCATGCCTTTTAATGTTGAAATGGGTGTCAATATATTATATGGACATATATGTGTATAATAAATATGTTGAGATAATAAATGAGTAAGATATATATATATATATGCATGGTATATAATATTTTATAAAATCTATATACATATAAAAGTATATACAGCTACATATTTCGGTTACAAGGCTTTTAACGTTAAAATGGCTTTATTATGTTTCAAATATACACATATGAATAATATATGTGTTAATATATGAAAAAGGGGCAAAGTTATGTATATTATGTGATATGTCATAAAAGAAAATGTATATACATATAAGTACACCTTTGCACATATTTGGCCAAAGGTAATTAATTTTTTTAAGTTGTTTTAGTATGTTTATATACACATACATGTATGATATTATGTTAAGATATGGAAATAAGTAAATTTGGCATACAATATAACATGTCCAAAAATTATTTTATGTATGTATATACATTTACATACATTTCGGCCATAAGGTCATTTTAATGCAAAAATATAGCTTACTATATTTTATGTGTATATATATGTATAACATATATGTTAAGATGTGAAAATGAATAAGTTTTAGATATTATATAATATATCACAAAATAATTATATAATGACCTTATTATTTTGTATACATATGTATATATGTGTAATATATATGTTAAGATATGAAAATGATAAGTTTTGGGATGTTATATGATCTATCACAAAATAATTATGTATATGTATATACACTACATATATTTCGGCCATTTGACCTTTTATAATAAAATGACTTCATTATTTTGTATACATTTGTGTATATATGTGTAATATATATGTTAAAGTATGAAAATAACAAAACTATGTATACTATATAACATGTCATGAAATGATTATGTATATGTATACACACTTACATTCGGCCATTAGGACTTTTGTGATAAAATGACTTTATCATATTTATACACATGTATATATGTATGATGTATATGTTAAGTTATGAAAGTAGGCTAAGTATGTATTCTATGTAACATGTCATAAAAAGGTATAAAATATATGTAGGCAATATGTACATATATAAGTATACGGCTACAATGCATTTCATAATATATATATATATATATATATATATATATATGTATGACTTTACAACATGTTATGTATACTAATATGTATATGTTATGTTAAGATGTAAGTTATGATGTAAGTCATGAAATTCTAGACGAGATGTTAAGGTAATTAGAAATTAAATGCTTTAGGCATTTAAGTTATGAATTATGAAATACATGTATGGAATAGATGTTACAAAAATATTGTTGGATGAAAATACAAAACGAGTGCTGTTTTGGACATGTTGGTCGAATGGTACCCTTTTAGGGGTAACTCTGGGATTTTCTTTAAGTTATGATATGTGGAATGAAAATAAGTAAGTGATATTATTACAAGATGTAGAATGACCAAGGTACCCTCATATGACCGAGTCTCACGTTGCATGAAATTAAAGTTGAAAAGTTATGTTTTTGCATCACATGTTTTAAAAGTTGATATGCATATGAATAATAAACACGAGACAAATGATTACAATGAGACACGATATGTTATGTTCATGATCATGATTATGTTATGTTATGTAGTTGTTGTCGTGACAGCGGGACCGGAGTGGTAGACGTTAGGGGCCCATGTTTGCGTTAGGGCTGAGTGTAACACCGGGTCTGGGACACGGGATCTCAGTCATAATGCATCACCGTTAGCACATGTACATATATTTATGATGTTTTATGTCATACATGTACTATATGGGGAATCATTTGATAGGTCATGCGTTATTATTCTTATGAAAAGTGTTATAGCCAAAGATGAAAATGTTATGCTTCATGTTATGAAAATGTCACGCTATGCAAGTTATGAAAATCACGTCATGTTTATGAAAAGTCATGTTATGAAAAATCATATTATGAAAAGTCATGTTTTATATATCATGTCATGACCATGCTACCATATGTTATCTTCAGAATATCCTTAAGTTACGATATCATTGATCTTGGTATGAGTTATGAACTAGGAGCTAAATATGGACACGATATGATGTTACGGATCAAGTACAATGAGATGTTGATATGTTACATTGATTAATTGTCCTTGTTTTACATGCTTTGAGTTCATATGTACGTTATAATATTTTACCTGTTAAATGGGTTTATTATATTCGTTATACGTGAATATTATACTTTGTCACCCCGTCTCCCCATGTATGATCCACATGTCATATCTAGTAGGATTATTTGCTGAGCGATTAAAAGTTGTCTATCGCTCATACTTGCCTTATCAGTTTACAAATAGCAGATATAACTAAACCGGCTTGTTGAGAACAGGCCAAACAAATCTTTGATAGCAAGAAAATGTGAGGAGAGATTATATAGAAGATGTGATTCATGGGATAATCATGTATTCAGAGTAATTCAGTGTGTAGTATCGGATGATTTATACTGAAATGTAATGTATAGTGATGCATGTCGATTGTATTTTGTTTATGTTTATGTTGCTTCCGCTTATCGATTCATTATTCACGTCGACATGCACATGTATAGTATCGACGCTTTGTACTCCTCGTAGCAGAGTACGGCGAGTGCACCGACCCGAAACTTTAGTTTCGGACGGGGCGCTACATTCTTAACATCTAACTGAAATTAGTCTCAATCCATATTTAATTCTAATGAAAAAATAAATCATACTATGCTGAATTTATCTACAGGTGTAAACATCTCTAGATAATCAATCCTATATGTTTATGTAAAGCTTTTTGCTACTAATCTAGCTTTAAATCTATTTACTGTTCCATTTGTGTTATACTTAATGATAAATAACCATCTATAGCCTACTGGTTTAATTCATTTACTAACAGGTACACACTCTAAAGTTTAATTTTTTAAAAGTGCTTCCATTTTTTCATAAACAACATCCTTCTAATGTGAAATACTAAACGCTTCTTGTTCTCAGGTATAGTATGATTATCTAAGAAATTGGTAAAGGCCTTAAATTGTAGATTTATTAAAACTTATGATAAGTAATTACATAAAGGATGTTTAGTAAATTCTCTTACATCTATTCTAAGTGCAATAGATATGTTATCTATAACAGTTTCTAGTTCCTGAGACTTAGAGTTAGTTTCAACTTTTGTGTTTGACTGAACATTATTATTTACTTGAGTGTTTCTTCTGGTATATAGACTATAGTTATAAGCAAGTTTATTCTTGAAATAGTTTTGTGACCTTCAGATATATTATCTAGTGTTGACCTTATTTTTTTCGTTGTTTGATTACTAAAATTCAATGGTATGATTTTACATCATCAATAACACTCCAAAAACAGTCTTGATCAAATATATCAGTCTATGATCCAGGTGTCTTTTGATAGAAAACATGTCCTTTATCAAATGTAAAATATAAAGTGACAAACGTTTTTCTAGTTTTAGAACAATAACATTTATATATATTTTTGTGTTCCTGAATAACCAAGCACACTTACTTGGCCTATAATCTAGCTTACTTCTATGATGAGGTAGGATGTTAATATATGCAATACATCCAAACAGATTAAAAGGCAAAACAGATAATAAGTTAGTATGTGAAGGACACTCTAATAAAGACTCTTTAGGAGTGCTATGAGAAAGTGCTCTAGAAGGTATCTTATTAATCAGATAGGTAACTGTAAGAACAACTCTACTCTAATAACTTTTTGTTTCATTTAATGAAAGCATAAGTGTTCTTTTAACCTCTAATAAATATCTATTCTTTCTTTCTGTCATACAATTTTGTTGTGGTGTACATATACAAGATAATTGATGATATATTTGAATTTCATTCATAAAATCTTCAATTAATTTATCAAATTATTCTATCTCATTATGAGATCTTAAGGTCTTTACTATAACTACAAGCTGATTTTTAATCAAATTAATAGTTCATGAAATTTGTCCGACTTCATTTTTTATTAAGTACACCCTAGTAACCCTTGTATGCTCATTAATAAATGTGATTAACCATCTAGTACCATTAATATTTATGACTCTAGAAGGCTCCCAGATATCAAAGTGTACTAGATTAAATGGTTGAGTAGTAGTATATATTTTTGCAGGATAACTAGTTCTTGAATGCTTAGCTAACTAGCAAATTTTGTAAAACACATCGGTTGGATCAACATCTATAAATAATTCTAGCATTAGTCTTTTTAAGTTCACAAAATTGGAATGTCACAATTTCTTATGCCAAAGTAAAATCTTATCAGAACTAGGTTTTACAGTAACACAAATATACTCTAGCTATACTGTCTTATTTTCTGAACTGTTCTTGTTCTTCAGCTTGTAAAATGAATATGTCATTTAATTTTTAGCACTGTCAATCATCCTCCACATATTTTTCTTCTGAAAATAACACTCAGAGGATGAGAATGATGCAAAATTACTGTTATCTTGAGTTATTTTTTCTACTGATATTAAGTTGAAATTCAAGCAATGCACATGTAATACATCATATGAGATCAAATTTTCAGTTGTTTTTACCATTCCCTTTCCAACAACTTGTAGACAACCCCATTGGCTATCTTAACAGTTCTAGGAATAGGAAAAGTTTTACAACATAGCATAAGATTACTATGACTTATTGTATGATCTGATACTCGGGAATCAATAATCCAAGAAGATGACTTACTTTTTGATATGTTACCTGCACTTGTCATAGTGGCTCGTATTGGTGCTCGATGTAATGTAGATTGTTGTTGTTGTTGGCCCAGAAAATTAAGTAGAGCTTCTACTTGGCTCTGTGTCGGTAATGCTGAAGGCCCACTTTTGCCATAACTGCTCACTGTATTGGCAACATAAGTCTTTTTTAGGTCTCCAGGCATTACTGGTTGGTCTTGGTGGTGTTTCTCTTGTTTTTCCGTATAGCTTCCAGCACTCATTTATTATGTGTTCTGATTTCTTGTAGTATGTATAGTATTATCTATTGTTATCACTTTCACCAGGAGTTTTTGTTCTTCTAGTCACAAGTGCACAAGCTTGAGTGTTAATGGAAAAAATAGTATAAAGTCTAGTATTTTCAACTGGAAATTTCACAGTTGATAGAGTTGAGCCCTCAGTTGCAAGGGCAGATAATGAGTCCATCATGAATTTGATTATACTCGCCTCATCTCTAATTCATAAAATGTCGTTTTGAGACTAGAAAGAGGTTTGGTTCCAATATTCTACTCCTAACAGATTCAAAGTCCCTATGGAATCTAATAAAAAATCTGAAGACTCTCTTTATCTCAGCTATGTTTTTACAGACTTATCATCAGCTTGATGTTATAATATGAATGCTTCGATGAAGTTTAAAACATTTTCAAAAAGGATTAAAAATTCATTTTATACTTTGGAAATAACAAAGGCTTGAAAAAAATAAGGAAGTGACGTTGATCTCGATGTAGCTCTCTAAAACAGAGATCAAGGTATACGTCATACTCTATATACATCGATCTATGTATATATAGATCCTCAGAATTGACGTCAATAGATTAATGTAATGAATGTGCAAACTTGAGAGTATACTGTCCCATGTTAATCTTTACGTCGATCGATCGATATCATGTAGATCTTGACGTAGATCTCTAAACATAGATCAACGTATATACCGATCTCTACATTGATTGATCGATATTAGAATGATCAAAATTGAAATCACATTATCTGACATTGATCCCTAAGACTAAAAACATTGATCAATCGATATGTACATCAACCTTTAAAATATAGATATCGATCGATCGACGTCATCCTAAATTTAAATTTTTATAGACGTTGCAAACAGATCCAAGCCGGATTGGAAGTGCTTTTACTCTTTAATTTTTTCTAAAAATGATTGGCTTTTTCCCAAACATCCACACTGCTATCTTCGCTATTGTGCATCTATCTATTATTCTCTAGGGTGAGTATGAAGCATCCAATTCAAGTGTAGGTTGGTTGAAGACAAGTTGGACTTCTTCAAGGCAATTAATGGAGAGAAAGACTTCCTTAAAGGCTAAAAAACGAGATTCACATTGTCTATATATTGAAAAAGCTCATAGGAGGCTTTTAAACACTTTCATGCTCTCAAGCTTTGTAAAAACACTCAAAGGTGCAAAATGCTTAAGCCTATTAAGATCTTATTGCTTATTTTCATTGTTGTATAGTGAGAATAAAAATCTAACACAAGAGAAGCTTAACATATTTTGATCTCTTTGTTGTGATTTAGACTTATTTGAAATCTCACTTCTTTCTCAAAACCCATTCCGTGAAAGTTATTTAGCAGAACCTTGTTGAAGTTGTGAAAAAGCAAGTAGAGGGACTTGCTTGTAGCTATTGGAGTAGTTGATGTTGCATAAATTATTTGTGCACTAGTTGGTGTAGTTGTTGTTGCACTAATTATTAGTGCAAATATTTTTGGTCTTGTTCCTTGTTGAAGGTAATACGAAAATATGTTTTTGAAGATCCAACTTAAAAATAAAGTGGTAGTGGAGTAGAATCAGAGAGATTCGGACCACTTTAAATCTTCTGTCTCCATTCATTGTTTTTTATCTTTTTCTTTCTTATATGGAGAGCATTTGAGGTGGCTTCAGCAAAATCTAAAAAACCCAAAAAATAGCTCAACATTCTATTCACCTCTTCCCTCGAGTGATTGTCACAGACTTAACTATTGGTATCAGAGCCTAGCCTTGATTGCTTGGCCAGTTTTTGCAAGTAGGAAGGTTAAAGATCATTGAAAAATATAGCAATGACAATGTCTACCTCTTACAGCTCAATTACCAAACCATCCACTATATTCATAACACCAAACACCACAGTCCTCATAATTGACGCTCAAAACTATTCTTCATGGAAACATAGTATAAATGCATATTTGTGAAGATGTAGCTATGACATATGGAAAATAGTTATCAGAGGAATACCTCCACTAACTAGGTTGGATGACAATAGAAAAATAGTCATGAGGGAGTTGGATGACTGTAATGATGAGGATAAGAAGAAGTTTGAGCTAGAAGGGAAAGCTCTTGAAATCCTTCATCTCTCCCTCTCACAGAAGGAGCGAATAAAGGATCAAGATAGCTTTTTCCCACATGAGACATGGTAGAAGCTTGAGGATTTACCAAGCGATAATCATCAATC
This sequence comes from Eustoma russellianum, assembly GCA_036186865.1. Taxonomy (NCBI): domain Eukaryota; kingdom Viridiplantae; phylum Streptophyta; class Magnoliopsida; order Gentianales; family Gentianaceae; genus Eustoma; species Eustoma russellianum. Next base: position 10,339,615 of record AP025047.1, on the reverse strand, counting down.
AGACATAAATGAAGAGGATTGATGATAGAAAAAAATGTGTCTCTTAGCTATTGAAGATGAAAAAGTGGTACTTCTTTCAACTATCTCATTTGATAAATCACAAGATGAATATGTTTCTTTACATAAGAAAATTGAAACTCTTGCTCTAAAATATAAGCATGATAAAAAAAAGAACTTTGATTGTTTAAATTAGAAAAGAAAAATTTGCATGACTTTTTTGGTTTGCTTCATCTAGAGCATGATGTCACTTTAGAGATACATAAATCTCTAGCTTTAGAAAACGTAGAGACTATGAATAAATGTGTTAAACTTAAAGACTCCACGAGATGACATTTGAGAAGATTATTCATGAAAAAACTCTCGGTAAACAAGATGTAATAAATAGAAATCCAACTAAGATTTGAAGCTTATATTACTTCAATCAAGATTGTAATGTATAAGATAAAAGAGGCATATGTGTATGATTTATCTAAGGCTAAGACTTTACTTCAAATGGATGTGCATAAGAAAGGTCAACAAGATTTCTAAACCTATGAAAGTAAATAAACCTTCCAAATCTAAAAACATACAATCACATCATATATCTACATGTTTCTTTTGTAACAAAAAGGGTCATGTGGTAAGCGTTTGTAGAGTTATTAAAATCTCTAAGTTTTATTAGAGACCTAAAGGCATAAGAACTGACCAAAATAGATCCAACAACAAAAGGTTACCTACGTATAGAGATTTGTCTTATTTTGGAATTCGGAATCTATAGAGAAGGCAAAGTGGAAAAACAAAATAACTCATGAAAATAAAACGTTTAATAAACATGGCTGGAAACAAGCATTTCCCTATGAAGTTTCTTGAACTAAACATATAATGCATATGATTTTCAGAAAGAATTGTGAATGAGAATGAGAATCACCAAAGATATTTTAGAAAGACTTGATCTTTAATGAATGATGAATATGCTAACAAGAGCATGTAGGTAAACAATATTCTTAAATATTTTACCTAGGAAAGACTTGTATATATGCTTGAGGATTCAAATGTTTAAATCATAAATTTTATTTGAGCATACATGATGATCAATACCAAAGAGAAGACACTAAGTTGTATAAGTCCGTTAAAGCTTAGAAAATTGGGAATACATAGAATTTGATGGATCATCTGAACTTTAGCATAAAGAATGGTGAATAAGGAGACCAAATAAGAAAGAAAATCTTGAATCATAGCTCTAGACAATTATGTTTTACATTACAAGGTTAAAAGTTGTAAGAAACTTTCTAAGCTATATTTGGTGCAGAAAGTTCTATGAATACCAAGTATATGTCGAATTGGTCATCTTAGATAAATGCATTCAAGAATGAAGTTAGGTAATTTTGAAGACTTTCGGACAACCATGTCTTTAAGATTAAAGAAGTCTTGCATTTCTTGAACCAAGCTACTAGAGTTTGGTATGAGAGGTTAAGATGTTCTCTCTTTTAGAAAGGTTTCTCCAAGAGAAAATTAAACACCACATTTTTCATCCATGGATACTAATAGATCATTTTACTATTGGAACAAAATGTGCGTTTAAAAATAAAATAGATGATCAAGGAAATATAACAAGAAATAAAGCTAGATTGGTAGCACTAGGATGTAGAAAAAAGAATGAATTGATTATGATGAAACATTTGCCCTCGTGCCAAGATTAAAGGCTATTAGGACGCTTTTATCCTATGCATGCTTTAGATATTATACCAAATAATGTAAAATCAGCTTTCTTGAATGGTATTATTCAAGAGAATGTAAATGTAGCTCAACCGGCAGGCATTGAAGATCATGATAATCGAAATCATTTTTTTAAACTTAAAAGGCTTTTTACGGGCTTAAACAAGCTCCTAGAGCTTGGTTTGAGAGATTATAAAACTTTATACTTGAAAATGGTTTCTCAAGAGAAAAAGCTGATATCACCTTGTTCATTAAAGAACAAGAAATAATCATTTACTTGTACAGATTTATTTTGATGATATTATCTTTGGTGCTACTGATGATTCTTTGTGTAAGCATTTTGCTAAGCTTATGAAAGAGAATTTGAGAAAAGCACGATGGATGAGCTTAACTACTTTCTTGGACTCCAAATCAAATAAAACAAGGAAAGAGTGTGTGTGTGTGTGTGTGTGTCTATATATATATCAAACTAAGTACACCGAAGACCATCTAAAGAAATACAAGTTCGAAGATGGTATGAGCATTGCTATTTCAATGAGCACAAACGTAAAGTTTGATAAGGACGAGAAAGGAAAGCCAATTGAGGTAATAAAATACTGACGAATAATTGGTAGTCTAGTTTAGTTGACGGTATGCCAGATATTTTGCATACAATGTGCCTGTGAACTAAATTTCAAAGTTTGTCTAAGGAATCGCATCTAATTGCCATTAAACACATGTTTAGATACTTAAAAGGAACATTAAGTTGAGTTATTTTATCCTTAAGATTGATTTTTTTATTTGTAGAGATATAGTGATTCTGCTTATGCCAGTAACCGTATTTGTATGAAGAGTACCTCCAGTACGTGTCAATTCCTTGGTAATTGTTGTGGTTTCTTGGTTTTCCAAGAAACAAAATAGTGTGTCTCCTTTTATGGCATAATCCGAATATGTGTTGGTCGACTCATTTTGTGCATAATTTCTTTGGATGAGGCACACATTAAATGACTATAATATTAAGTTTGACAAAGTAACTATTTATGTGACAATACCTCAGATATAAATATAGCACAAATCTGGTTCTTCATACCAGAACTAAACATATTGAGGTTAGACATCACTTTTTAAGAGATTATGTGCAAAACAAAGGGTTAGTAGACATATTCATAATACATCTCCTCACTGAGGCATTTGAACCAATTAGAACATTAGGAATGATAAATAATTTGTAAAAAATCAAAACTTAAGGACACTGAAAACTGGCCACATTGATCGATCAGTATAGGTGATTGAGAGATCCATGTTGACATCGAAATAGATTGATACGTTGCACGATCGGTATACAGCAGGTTCAGCATTATTTAGAGTGTCAAAAATCCAAAAAATCAAAACATTTCAACTTCAATCGCTCCAACTCTATCCTAGATGATTTTCTTCTCCAAAATCACCCACTCCCTTTATATTCAAGGAAAAACTACCAATACCTCTTCATCCCTTTACAACCCTAGAATCTCCAATTTAATGGAAGAACTATAATGAGAACCAAAAATCCTTTAAATAGATGTACGAGCTCTAAAGACGGTGAAGAGGGGGGGGGTCAAGCAATCCTCCTCAAAGGCAAAGTTCATGGCCTCAAGTCCCACTGGACCAAGAACCCGAACAGGTAATGCTAGAGGCACTGATTTTCTCAAGGCTGAGAAGTTAGCATAAATAAGGAGTGTTAACCATCCATAACTTACCATACCATGGGTGAAACTTGAGGATTTACATGTAGCTTTTATCACATCTCCTCGCATGCTCTAGGGCTATTTATTGAGTAGGAGATAAATGATCATGCAACCATCCCTTTAAAGTTGTTATCTCATGCAACCATCCCTAAAGTTGTTTAAAATCAAGAATTTTAACATAAATACTTAGTTGAAATCAATCATGGTTGGATTTTCAAAAATGAAGGCGTCTTTGAATGAGAAAATGATGAGCATAATGTCTAGGATATACACTAGACTATTTTATGCAAACTTGTGCGCAGAAAACATTAATAATTTTTCATATGCACTACATCATGTGATTCATGGTATACACCTAAAATAGGATGTTGGACTATAAATGATTTGTTTGGGGTTCTTAATGAAAGGTTTAGATGCATTTGATGCATGAAAACGGGATGAAGCAATATGAAAAGATAGAACCAAGTTAAAAGTCCAGAAAGCATGAAGCAATCCAGAGAATGCAAATACAGAAAACCTGCCCAGTGGTTTAGTGACTGTTGGTGACTGCTACAGGATTATTCTAAATTTAGAATTGGCTGATAGAGAATGACTTTCGAAGTCGATGCAGGAAAATAGCATCGCCAGAGAAACAAATAATATATCCTAAAGAGGTGCCAGAAAGAGGATACTCTGAGTATCCTGGATAGGTTGACTGTTTCCTAAAACTGGAAACGATTGACCAGATGTTGTCAAATTCAGCAGCTCTAAAGAACCAGTTTCATTATAGTGTATGCTTACGTAAGTACTGCATAAGTTGGTAAGATCTGATTTTTTTTCTAGCAAATTTAACAAGCTAACCTAGCGATGCTTTTGTTGAGGACCTCTAGCAAAAAGTGCAGAACCACACGGCTATCTAGATAACTCCTAACAAATTTGAGTATGCTGCTAAAGTGTGGGAAAAGTATATAAATGAAGAAGCACCACGTCTGACTTTAACACAGTATAGAACAAAGGCATTTCTGCACTAGGCTCCTATGTTTGCGTGAAGTTCAGGAAAAAGCTGAATCGCTTTGCAATCTGATATACGCAGCCTTACCCTATACTTTGTGCAAGAGGCTGTTTCTGCATCTCGAACCTGTGACCTGAAAGTCAAAAAGCAGCAACATTATCAGTTGCTCAAAGACTCGTCCTCTAACACAAACCACAGAATGTTTTGTTTATAGTAGTCACCATCTTCCTTTACCTTGGTGGGCATCTTCCCATTGTAGGACCTCTGGTGTCATTCTATAAATTTGAAGTTGGTCTGAGTTGTTGAGCTTTTCCTCATAGAGAGTGTAAAAGTTGAGGATACCTTTAAAAGATCTTTGCCTGAGTAACCTGCATCTGTACTTCATTATCTCAGCTGGCTCTCAAGGTCTCCTCGAAGCATACTTTAGTACCACTACAGAAATGTTAAGAGTTTCTTGCCAATACTTCCCGAGCACGCAGAGAAACAACTATCCTTACCTAAAATGTGATAAGAAGGCAATAGCAAGTACAGCCCTCAATGAGACAAAATTCGGACCTTCAAACTTTCCACAGTCACAGATGATCACTATTCCAACTAACAGAAACCATGAAACCATGATGCTAGGGGTGCTAAACGAACCAAACAGTTTGAGTTTGATCTGTATTTGCTTCAAGTTCGTTTATTAATTTTAATTAAACGAACCTAGTTCGAACAACTAATTGAATTCATTTATGAAATGAATGTTCGCAAATTATTCAGTTTGTTTGAAAGCTAAAATGTTATCGAGTCAAACTCGAACAAATTTTTAGACTCGTTAACTGAAACAAGCCGAGTCAAACTGTAAGTTTATCTAAAAAAACCCAAACTCAAAAACTCATTATCCGACTTGGTTCGGCTTGTTTACAGCCCATGCACACATCTTTATAAAGGAGAAAAAACCCCATAACTCATGACAATAAAAGAATATTGCACCGACTAATAAACGACACTCTTACATAAGTGAACAGGCACAATAGCAATATAGGGAATGCACCAGAGGAAACATCACATTTTCCTTTTTCCTTAAATAATTTTTCCACTATAACAAAAAAAAATGTAAAAGCAAGACATGCATCAAAATGCAAAGGAATGGTGCTTCATAATTTTATCATTATACTTTTCCAGCACATAATAAATATTATCTGGTCTTCAATAGCTAACGTTCTCCACAGCATCTTTATTTCTCTTGAACTTTTATCTTTCAGCTGTAATCCTGCAAACTTCTGTTTCACAGTAAACATTCATGCGTTTCATCTCATTATCACAGACAGAAATTTAAATTCAGAGACCTCGATAGACAACCAATAAAAATATGTTCCCATCCAACAATGTCAACACGTCCCAAACATGCTGCATTTGTAGATCATGTCTGCAACTCGAGTGACAAACTGCAAAATGCATCTGAAACACCGAAAGTAAACAATTGTCAAGCAAGAGAATTGCTGAAATTGAAACGTGCCATGTAACCCACAAAAAGAAAAGAACATAAAAAGGAAAAAGAGAAGAAATTTGAATTGCGTCATAGAAACAAGAAAGAGCACCCAGAATTTCAAGTAATAAAGAATTCCAAACCAAGTGGCACTAAAATGTCAAGAACTGTCAGTATACTTCTAAAAGGTAACTTCAGAGGCAAGTGTAACTAGAAAAAAAAAATTCTGCTGCAGAGTAGAAAGAAATAAGCATTTATGCAGATTCGGGAAAACAATGAGTATTAGATCCTCTTGCTTCAGAAGGCAACATTGTGCATCTACGGATACGATGGAGAGCCACTATCAAGAAATAAGTCACGTCAGAAAAAACTAAATTCAGAGCACTGGTACACCACCATTTCCATAGTGAGAGCACATTAGACGCCAGCGGTATCTACACTGAACTATCGTCTTATTTTCCAAAAAACTAATTCAAGTGCATTCTAGTCTGCAGGTTTTGAGTTTAAAGAGGCTTTGACAGCACCTAGACACACTAAAACTGTAACATGCACAAACCACAGCTATCATTCTCAGTTGTATTGCATTGGCTAACACTAGATCCACTTAACAAGGGGCTCACATTGTTGTTAATATGCCATAATTTATGATGCTTCAAGACTCCAGAGGCATCTCTTAATAAGTTATGATGAATCTTACGATTCATTGTCCTAAACAACATATTATGCAATAAGTTCACAGGAGACAAGTACCAAAATGAAAAAGCTTCAGCGGAGAAATAAGTTCAAAGTCACGTGTCAAATAAAAAATGTGAACAAATATTCTATGGAAAAAAAATCTGGTGAAAAGTGAAGAAATGTTGGAACTAGGTTCCATATCAATATTATGCTGAAGATACATACACATCAAATCTTGCATGAAGGATTTCACTTTTCTCCTACAATACCTAAATTAAACATGTTATTCCTGCAAAACTGTTCTAATTTTACAAGTCGACCGTAAATTACAGGGGAAAAAAAGCAGAAATATAAAGTGAGATTTATGCTAACTTAAAAAAGTGTGATTGTTCCTTCAAGTCTTAAATGGCGCTGGCTGACAATGTGGAGTGCCTCTTGATGGCGAGCCCCACTGAACATTGTGAAAATAGATACCGGCTCCAGTTCATCTCGCTTACATAGATACAACTTCACCCCAGAGCAGCAAGCTGGCCAAAACGCCATGTGGGATAGACCATCATCATATTGCTCTGGAACTGAAGCTTCGAGGAACTGCATGCCCTCCAATCCAGTAGGGACCAATCATGTCCCACCTTGTAGATAACAATGCTCGTGGCTACATCTTCTTATTCTTCGTATGCACGTGTACATATTTTCTCCAGCAGCAATGGCCAATCTTCACCAAGCTGCTGCGGGTTAAGCTCCATAGCAACCCTAAAATCTTGCAAAGAAAATGAAGAATGTGATCTAGATTCTGGCATCACTTCTAAAGGCTTGCCACCACTTTGAATCTGATAAAGATGACCAGGCCTGACACCATTAACCGTCTTTGAAAATAACTGTTGCTTCTTATTCTTTATTGGTTCATAACCTGATCTTGAAGCAACAAGCCTTGTACAAGAAGAAATTAAACCCTTCAAGTAAGCATCCAAACCATTATTCAGCAGATTGGCACAATCGTCTGACACCCCTTCAAGGCCTTGAGAAGCTGCTATGTGTTCTATGCGTCCTTTCAGAGTTTCATTATCAAGCAACAAACCAGAGTTCGATGTGCTAACGCATTTACTGCTACTTGTCATCGCCATACCTCTACGAGCCCCACCTATGCTGGCTGGGTAAAGCGGAACACCAAGAGGAGCTTTTAGCTGACTCCTAGGATGCATATCTTTCCCCTCCCGACCAACTGCTACTTCATTATGATCCTTACTATGTACAGATACTGGACCATCTGGTGATCTCTTTGTCATTGAGAATTTTGAAGGGCTTTTAGCTGAAGTCTCTCTTTCATTTTCTGCGTGCAGAATAACTCCTTGATGCTGCTGCTTTGATCCCTGGGCATCAAGAGGGACGGAAATTCCATTCTCCAAAACAAAATTGGACTCTTTTCCAGGAGAATGTTGAGACACAAAATTTGTCTTTCCATTTGCTCCAAGAGCACTTCGACGGTCACCAGATCTCCGATCCCGATATATTGTCCGCGCCTTCCTTGGTGACAATGGCAGTATATCCCCATTTGAGAAACATTGCGGATGTGAAGCCTGAGCTGGTGCATTATTGGAGCCATTTTGCAGGAAACCATCTGTGGGTGTCTCTTTGCTCCCAGCTGCATTAATAGACTTGATAACAGCATGTATATTACTCGGTGGTGGGTGTTTTGCAGTACAAGCATTCTTCAAAATTGAGCGAATAAAATGGTTGTGAAGTGGAATGTTTTCTCTGCCTAAAATTTTGTGACACAGCTTATTGAAATCAACCTTGTTGATCTTGAAGCTCATAAACTTATCCAGGAAATAGAAGTACTGCTTGGACTGGTCTGGCCCCAGCTTTTTCTCTATCTGAGCTTTCAACTCAGCAATATTGATCCGTGGATGCTGCTGCGGGGGTTGCATTGCCACCAAATCCACACAAGAAAAAACACCTAAATACTTTAATTTCCACAAAGCACCGAATCAGAGACCAGTTTAGAAATTTAGGGTTTCGCCCCATTTCCAAACCCCATCTTCAAAACTTGATTCAGTCCCTATATGACCAAATATAACAATGCCAAACCAAAACCCATGTCTGTAATTCAAACATTAACAGGAATAGATTGGAAGGGAGGAGTTGACAACCTAAGAAATCAGTTCCATTTCTTTGACCAAATTCAACTCTTCCTAACTCCAAGTAAACCCAAAACTTGATTCACAAAATTCAAACAACTAATCAGACCAATAAATGCAGTAAAACACCAAACACATACAAAATGCCACCTTTTGTCCAAAGGTTCAAGCTTGAAGCTTCCCACTTCAAGTTCAAATCTTCTCAGTAAGATTCAATGTAAAGAAGACAGATTCAAGCTTGCGAAGTGAGGGAAATCAGTCCACAAGAGGACCAAAAATTCTCATGGGCTCGCCTTCTTTGAGATGCTTTAACTGATTCTAATTCTGGGTCCCAAGAAAACGCCACGAAAAATCATAAGAAGTCTCAAGGATTTCTTTGTTCGTTGGAACCCAGGCGTCTGCTTCTTCCATTGCTCCTTTTCTTCTCTTCTTTCTAATGTTTTCTTCAAAAATTGCTCTTAATTCCACTCTTGCTACAAAATCTCTGTAGAATTTGCACTTTCAGTAGCTTTTCTTCAATCCAGAAAAAAATCGAAGAACCTTCTCCCTGATCGCTATTCTCTTCGAAACTCTCCTTCCCCTTCTCTCTCCTCTCCTTTTTCATTTTTTCGTTTTTGTGTCCGAATTGAAAGGGAGGGTGTTTTTTTTTTAATTTAGAATTATTTTCTTCTCACGCTCTATTCTGATCGTGTTTACTACGCGAAATTAAACTGGGTATTCTGATCGACGTGTTTCGAATTGAGTGGTTGTAATATTTCACATATGAAGCTGCACGTAAATTAGTGAAGTGTTTTTAAATACAAGGCTTTTTGGTTTTTTTTAATAAAATGATATACAAGGTTTAAATTTACAATAATTCTTGGATCAAAAGATCAAATCTCTTGTCCTGAGGGCTCCACTTTCCTATCCTTATAGAGTTGCAATGATGCAAATCAGGAATTCAGCAGCGTATAAGGTTGGCAAGGTGTTGGCAAAACCACACAAGAAACTCAACACAAAGCGGGCATGTAACACATTATCAATTGAGTCAGATTCTGACCTTTGTCATTCAGGCACACATAATAGTATTACTCATATAATGCGCGTGTCCTGGTTCCATCCTGCA
>AP025047.1:10312795-10325955 GCA_036186865.1 Eustoma russellianum | reverse complement strand
TTTTGTTTTTAAAATGTTTTGCCCCAAAAACTCAACTTCTGAAAACAATTTCTCTTTTCAGGTTCTGTTTTGCACTGTTTGAAAAACTAGGTTACAGGCCTTCAAAAATTCTGAAATTTGGAGCTATTTTAGTCTCAGATGTTCTGAATATTTCATAAAAATTTCAGATCAAAATTCAACTTTTAACCCTTTGAAAAATCATGTGTGGTCAGATTACGCAAATCTGCCAGAAACAGTAGTCTGATTTGAAAATTTTATTCCGATTAATTCGTGGCTCCAAATGGTCTGAAAATTTAATGACAAACCCCTTACTATATTTATTTGAATGGGTTAAAACAATTTTGAAAACTTTCTTTAGGAAGTATGTCAAATACATTCAAGTTCTCAACTTGTGCAAGTCTGAAAATCAGATTGCACTAGTCTCAGAACTATTAACGTTTGAATGACTTATACTTGTCCAAAAGGGTCGAAAATTGTGCCAAATAAAACTTAGGAGATGTGGCTATGTTTTTGCAAAATTTTGCAATTTTTGAAATTTATTTACTATTTTTAAGATTGCGACGAAATAGATGCAAAGTGCAGGAAACTGAAAGTACTGTGCAGAAAAGTAAAGAACACAAGGAATTTTATACTGGTTCGGTTAAATCAACCTACTCCAATCTTTGAGGACGCCTTCCTTGGTTATCACTAAAAAAATAACACCTTACCATAGGGATTGATGGAGTTATACACCAACTCCAACCCTTTACAATCGAAACAAGCAATCACAATGATCACGAATACCACCACCGAGCGGATGGAGGTTTGATCCACCTCGATCAACTTTCTACAATAATAAGGCGTGTATGGTGGTATGAATGAAGTCTATATAATATGTTTGAATATAGATACAGTAGGCTTGAGAGAGAAAGAGAAGAAAGAAATGTAAAAGAAGAGAGTAGATAGTCTTTTTGCACTTTAGAAATTGTGAGACTTGTCTTGCATCTTTGTTTGCTCTTCTTCTCCTTTTTATTTGAGGTTGGCCGCCCACTCTAGGGCTTCATCCTATCTTGAGAATTCTCTTTTAAGTCCTTGGAAGTATGCCTTGTATAGATGTGGCATCAACTTGCTTACTTGACACAATTTGATTGGATGATTGTCTTAGCTTTGCTTATTTGGCACTCCTTGATTGGTTGGGATTTGTCATCACTTGATGACTGTAAAAATCTGAGAATAACATTCAAAACATGTGCCAAAATAGTAGTAAAAATCTTACCAATTATCATACAATTAATCCCACTTAATTTGCAAAATAAATTTATCTCCATTTACTCCAAGAATTCGGCCAACCATATGCAACACATGCTGAAATTTTCAGCATGTGCAATATCAATTTATTGCCATATTATTACACATCAATCCCTTGAAAATAGAGAAGCAAATTTGTCACAATTATGACTCAAAATTTCGGCCACCCTTAACGTCTCACATGCTGAATTTTCAGCATGTGTCACATTTGTAACATAGTTTGAAATATTACTTTGTGTAGCTCCCTCCATTAAATCACTAACCTTGTGTAGTCCATTCTTCACCAATCAAGATGCCAACTAAGCTCCACATAAGCTCCATCAAAGCTGAGTAGGCGTGTGATGTTCATCTTGAACATGTGTTGAATTTATTTTTGTAAACTTTGTAAAATAGTGCATAATAATTATACACATATGGTATATTCCAATCAGCCCTAATTTGAATATTCTAGAACACTTTAGTATGTATTGAATATGTAAAAAGTGCCTAGATACATGTTACATGTCATACCAAAAATGTTCCATGTGTTGTGTTCGTAGAAAACCAAATTTTCGACTTTTGTCGATTACGCGATTTTTCTCTGATTAAATTCCAACTTTTTGCACATGTTATATATATCATGTCACAAATAATATACATAAAATAATTTGAATACTCAGCTCTTAATTGCTGAGACAAATGGCGCCACATGTGACATAAAAGAATGAAATTAGAATCTCCACAATTTGGCCTTAATTGGGGGTGATTTGTGTGTGCCAACATGGAATGATTTTATAGCTGAGTGTACCATGTAATCCACGAAATTTGTGGCCATTTTTGAAGTGTATGGACGGGCCCATCTATATATGACAAGTACGTGACACGTTAGCGAAGTTTCGGTAGTCACCCGATACGACAATTTTTTGTTTAGAACCTTGTAACGTGTCGTAATAATTTTGTCATCACCATGACTTATATCATATGATATAAGACCTGAATATACTCATAAATATGAGGTAAGTACAGTGGTGTGACGTTAACGTACGTTCATAATATATATAACGTGTCGGTAGTACGTTGGAATATATGTATATAGTGCCTTTTTAGAAAAAGTCTGAATATATATATATATATATATATATATATATATATATATATATATATAAATGGCGTGTGATTTAAAGAAGGAGAGGAGACTTTCCATTTCCATGTTTGTTGCCTTCATGCCTTCTCCAAATATTTCTCCATTTAATGAACTACTTAGTTCATTTAAGTAAGTACTTCACTTAATGAACTAGTTTAGTTCATTAATGATGACACCTGAAAATAGTTCAAACACAACAAATGTTTGCCATTTGATGTAAGCTTTAAAGCTTCATGGCTTGTTAGTACGACAACATTTTATATAAAGTATATAAGGCAAGTTTGTCGCAAAAACGTGTCAAGTCATAAAATGCATCATGCATTTCTGTAGCACACGTTATTTAAATCATGCATTTTTGTGAATCACTCAAACTCGTTTTCTCAACACAAGCATGCATCACGACCAAAGCAAACTTTTAGGGTTTAGGACATGATATAAGATGGACCATTAATTTTGTAGTGTTTCATGACTACTTTTATATAATTAAAAGACTTAAACTTGGTATTTGGGTTAAGCATGTTATTTAATTTCTAGACTTAAAGTCTTTTTTCTTGTGCTTTATGATTTTAGTATGCTTTTTTATTGTACTTAATATTATATATAGAATATAATAAGAGACTCTTTCATCCTAGTCTTATAATCGTATATTCCTTTTTAGATCGTCTCAAAGTATATACATAATTAACTCATTAACTTATGCTTAGTTTCAAATTATTCTTTTACACACAACCACTGAAAGCAATACATTATTAATAAACAATCAATATATCAGAGGTTGAAAATAAAAATTGGATATAGTTTTAATGAATAGACAATACAGTTGATAATGTATGCTTAAAAAATTAATTTATCTGTTCCAAAAATATTGTCATATATGGTCAAAAACATTGGTTATTCAAACATCAAATTAAGATGAACGTTTTTGAGTAATTTACATAATATTTCCAAAATAGTACTTTGATAATTTAACTGTAAATAATGATTGACCAATTGCATGTTGACTGTGTGTCTCCCTTCACCATAAAATTTTTTTGTTACATCTGGTCAAATAAGTAGTTAGTCAAACATAAACTTAAGACCTAATTTTCAAAATGTTTAACACAACTTGCCAAAAATAATTTTCACATTATTTATGACTAAACGTTAATAAATAATGCGTAACATACTTTAACAAATTGATGTTAAACAATGTTTAGCTAAGTGAATGTTTGACCACGTATAACAATATTTTTTATAATGGAGAGTATTATTTTTGAAACGAATACCATGTCTTTTCGAGTAAGAATATAACACTAAGACGAAAAAATTGCTATTAGAGGGGTTGTCTTTAAAACAAGAGAACTTGATCACTGTTTGCCCATAATGTTTCTCTTCTGTATAGATGGAACCATCTAGAGTTTAAACTTAGGGTAAGACTCTCAATTGAATAAGTCAAACTAGAAGTCTTTACCAGGATCAGCAGAGATGAGATCTCCTCACCCATCCCATCTTCACCCCCTTTGAGACCGCCTGAAATGTGTCCTACTGCATTAAATTTAAAAAACAATTCTCATTTATCCAGATTCTGTTGACATCTTATCTTTACCTTTTCCCCAAAAAGCTCTCTCGCTATCCCCTCCCCTTTCTTCTCTCCTTCTTCTCCCCACACTTATTCTACACCACTGTCGCCACTGCACCTTCCCTTCCCTGTCTTCCCTCCTTCATCTCTCCTACTTGTCCACCACTGTAGGTTGCTTCTCCACCGGACGCCATTCCCCTTTCCTTCCCCCTTCTTCCCTCCTTCTTCTCTTTTGCCCCCATAGATCCATCTGCATCTTCCGGCTGCCTCTCCACCAGGTCCATCTGTATCTTCCGACGTCGACCTTCAGGACATAGCAAGTAAGTTTTTTTTAATTTAAACTTCCCTTTATTTTGCTTTCTTTTGTAGTCAGTATTAAACAGCGGTCAATTATGGTCAGTATTAAACAGCGCGAACCTTGGATTCATAAAAGGAAACCGCGAACCTTGGATGCATAAAAGAGACTATCCCCGTACCAAAATTATAAGCTGTTAGAAAACTTAACTGATGGATTTTACTTAAACAAAGGTACCTAAACAAGCTTTATATGCGTACACAGTCGAACCTCTGTTGATACCATGAATACAATAACCTTTATTATTACGCTCAGTTGAAAAAAAAGAAGTAGAAATAAGTTCAGGCTATAATGGGATAGTGCATATCTCATTACCAATAGAATTTGGGTGTCTTCTTCCTATTTACAAAATTATAGATATGTGGTGAAATGGAAGAGAGACAAGGGGAGGGAATGGACACTTAAGGAAGTGAAAAATGTGCAGAGGAAGAAGAGGACGAGAGGGCTGAAGCAGGCAGAATGGCCAGGTGTTCTCAGGTAGTGTTAATTAGGTGTCATGATTGGAGAGTGTTGGAAAAATGACTTTTCAATAAATATTATTCAAGATGTTTATACATGCATATCTTGAGAGTAATTTGTCCATTTATGTAAACAAAGATTTTGGTATCCGAAAGTTTATTATTCTTCATTGTAGTAACATATTGCTTTGCACAGATGGATTCAACCGGTACCAAAGATTCGCCTCACCACTCCGATGAGGCAAGTTCTCCAACTAAAAGAGGAGACGCAAATTTGATGAGCATGCATGATATAAAGGATTTTGCTAGTATCCATGCTAGAATGGACGAAAAGATGATTCCAAAGATAGGAACAGAGTATGGGAATAAAAAAGATGCATTGAACTTTTATTTGGCATATGCCAAACACGTTGGCCTTTGCGTTAGAAAGCAAAGAAGTCACGCCGATAAGAAGAACAAAGACATACTCCGTGATCAGACCTTAGTCTATGCTACAGAAGGAAAATGTTACCATGACAAACGTGGAGTGAAATCCCATCGACCGGAAACGAGATTTGGTTGTTTGGCAAAAATGAAAGTGAAGCGTAATCAGACTGGAAATTTTATTGTCACAGACGTTGTGCTTGAGCATAACCATTACCTTGCAAGTCCCAACAAAACACACATGATTAGGTCGCATAGAAAGATATCAGATTCGCAAGCTTTTGAGATTGATGTATCCAACGGCGTGGGAATCGCTTTGAAAAATGCACATGAGCTAACAGCAAAGCAAGCAGGAGAAAAAGATGTTTTAGGATTTATTCCTACTGATTATAAGAACTATTTGCACACCAAACGGCAAAAAGATATTCAGACGGCGACACATGGGGGTCCTTGAATATTTACAGAGAATGCAATCTAAAGACCCTAACTTTCATTATGCGATTAGGTGGATGGGTTTAATATGCTAATTAATATTTTCTCGTGCGACGCAAAAATGAAGGCCGATTTTGCAAATTTTGGAGATGTTGTGTGCTTTGACACAACATATGGAATGAATAAGGAAGGCCGAACTATTGCCTTGTTTGTGGGTGTTAATCACTACAAACAATCAGTTGTTTTTGGTGCCGCTTTGTTATACCATGAGACATCTCACTCATTTGAATATTTATTCAACACTTTTTCCGTTGCCATGTCGGGTAGAAAGCCTATAACCATTCTAACCGATCAAGATGTGGCAATGGCAAAGGCATTAGCATCAACATGGCTAAAAACTAATCATCGTCTTTGCATTTGGCATATTTATCAAAATGCAGCCATTCATTTGAGCCATGTTTTCTCTGAGTGTAATGGTTTCATGAGTGCGTTCAAGAGTTGTATCTATGATTTTGAAGAGGCAGAAGATTTTTTAAGAGAATGGCCGTCAATGCTGGATAAATTTGAGCTCAATGATAATGCGTGGTTAAAGCGATTGTTTGAGATACGGGAAAAGTGACCGTTGGTTTATGGTCATAAAGTTTTCTGTGGGGACATGACTACTACTCAAAGAGGAGAGAGTATGAACGCAGCACCGAAAAGGTATGTTAGTTATAAGAATAAGTTTCTAGATTTATTTAATAATTCTGAGAGGATGATTGAAAATCGCCAGTATGATGAGTTGGTGGCCGATTTCAGGGCAAATAGCAGTGTCCCGGTATTGAATTTTCCTACTGAGTTGAACAAGCATACAGCAGCTGTGTATACATCGGAGGTTTCTGTATTGTTGAAACAAGAAGCAATTAAATCAGTAGACAGTTGTTGTGAAGAAAGTGAAGCTGCGGGGGCGGTTCGACATTACAAGGTTAGTCCTGTCAAAAAGCGTTATCATCACATGGTTGTTGGATCGTGCACCTGCAATAAACACTACTAGAGGGGGGTGAATAGTGGTTAGCAGAAATTACACTACTACCCTTGATAAAAATCCTCTTTGAAAACAGAATCTGAGACTACCTCAGATTCAGAATCCGTTTTTGCAAAATTCATAAATCCTTCTACACAACTTCAAAAAATTATGAAAATTTTCAGACCTGAATTTCAATGTGTTGACAAGACTCTATTCAAAAATCACACAAAAATAAGATTGTTTGACCCTTCAAACAAATAAAAATATTCAAATGGTCAATCTGGACAGAATCGAACAGAATGTTGCTGAA
Source organism: Eustoma russellianum (assembly GCA_036186865.1). Classification (NCBI taxonomy): domain Eukaryota; kingdom Viridiplantae; phylum Streptophyta; class Magnoliopsida; order Gentianales; family Gentianaceae; genus Eustoma; species Eustoma russellianum. Next base: position 10,319,003 of record AP025047.1, on the reverse strand, counting down.
ATTGAAAAACGTGTTTCTCTTTGAATACGTAACCAAAAAGGTTGATCTTTATGTAAAAACACTCCTTAGGATGTCTAGTTTATGTTTCCAAAAGGTCATGACCTTAAACAATTCTTGATTAATACAAAATTTAAGTTTTCTCAAAACTGGTTAGATTGCAGCCAGATTGGAGCATTTATCTTGCAAAGACTAAAGGACTAACTTTCGCTTGCTCAAATAAAGTGATTCTTGTTGCAAATGAAAGATAATAGTCTGAAGTATAACTCCACTAAAAAATCACGAATTTTTAAAGTGTTTAGCTATTTTTTAAAAAAGTGAGAAATTGTGTGAAATCTGCAGTGAAAAAGGGCAGAATGCAGAAATGTAGAAACAAGATAAGAACACCGAGAATTTATCCTAGTTCGGTCAATGTGACCTACTCCAGTCCCAAGGAACACCTTTCCTTGGATTTCACTATGGTATGAACGAAATTACAACAAGAACCAAGCTTGATCCTTAGGTTAAACACCAACCCTATTCAAGACTTGGATGAACACCTTCTATGCAACACTTTGTTGCAACATCTCTACCACCTATTGATGTAGCCTTATAGAATTGGCTAATCAATCTTACAAATGAAGCTCAAGAGGCTTGTAGCTCTCCAAAAAATACAATAAGAATACCTTGGCTACAAAGAATGGAACAAGAATGACAAGAAGAAGATAACTAGACAAATCAACTATTGCTTTTAAGTGAGCTTCAAGTGTGCTCTTCTCCTTCACCTTTGCCTCCTATTTATAGTGTGAGTTGAGCCTTGTAGATAAGAACTCCAATGTGTCACCATCTACATCATCAATGCTTAAGTGTCTTCATATCATTGGTTGGCCACCTAATCACCTTGTACACATGGCAAAATAAAGCAACATAATTGGTCCACCTTGGATATTAATTTGATCAATTTTTGCTACCTTAAAATACTAAATAAAATATTAAGATAAAGTAGTAGGATAATATCCATAACAACTCCACTATTGTAGCGGCCCAGCCCGACACCGTCATCGGAACCAGTGCACCCGCCGTAGTCTACTATGAGAACTACGAAGCGTCAAAGCAGATCAAGCGTACATCATTCATGACGTAAGATAAATCAGCGGAAACGTCATCAAATTTAAAACTTCATCATCATTAATACAACCAGAAAATACAGCGGAAATAAAAGGGTGTTCAGACAACTGTGTAACTTATCCTCCAGTACAACATAATAAACATCAAGTTTTCCAACATAAAGAAAGTAAGCAAACATCTATCTATCTCCATGTCCATCATCCCACTGAGCCCACTCGCCATCGTCTTCGATGAATATCATTTCATATTCCGGCTCACCTGAAAAGGAATAGAGTATATGTTCTTAGCGAAATTATCGCCAGCAAGTAACCCGTCTATACACCTTACGGGATCACACACGACGAGTCACCAGTGTATAGATCATTGCCCAAAATAAGGTGCTCGGGTTAGCAAGTAGTATCTTTATAAGAATGCCTCAAAACAGATAAGACACATAAATGATACACGGATACGAGAATAAACATGTACTAAAACAACATATCATCATAAGCAAGTCATAAGCTAGTCACATCTCTTGCACATCAATCTTATGCTTCGTGTATCATGATGCATGTACTTCTTTAAAATCACACACAACACCCATGCATATGTCTTCTTTCATAAACATGTCATGCGTGTCATTTCACAAAACATTTCATAACTCTTCTTATCATATTCTTCGCGTAGCAGAACTTTATACCCTGTAGGTGATCAGTCCACAGCAAACAGAACTTTATACCCCGTGCTGAAAGGTCCACGGCCCCATAACATATAACTTTATACCCCGTGCTGAAAGGTCCACGGCCCTATTACATAATCATATATCCGTGCTGATAGGTCCACGGCCCCATAAAATACTTTATTTTCCGTGCTGATAGGTCCACGACCCCATAACATATTTTATACCCTGCTGTTGATTCACAGGTCACGCTTTTATACCCTGCTTTCGCAGGCGTGACTTTTATACCCTGCGATCAACCAGCAGCCATTTTGTCTTTCGAAAACTTTAAACTTCTCTTGTACACACATGTTCTTTCGCAAAGCAATTCTCAAATCAAATGCAAGTGCCCATGTTATGATGCAGGATGCACATGTAACTTCGTATCAAGCATGTAACACACACACATACATCTTACATATCAAGTATACGGTCTTGCACCTCAAACACTCCATGTTCGTATCTTTCCAAGTCCGTTTGCCTCACTAATTCACTTGGGATTCAATCTTATTCTTACTTAATCAAACTTACCATCTACACCTCAATTACACCTCAAATGCCCTTGCATTTTATGTTCATAAGAAGTTTATAAAGTTACTACACATACATAGGACGCCTAAAGGGTCAAAAAGACTTCCAGTATACTTCGAATGCTACATGGAGCGCCTAATGTGGACATGGAGCGCCTATACTAGGCGTTCGAAGTGTTCGGGGATGTGCCGTATACATCGAACGCCTACATGAAGCGCCTAATGTGACATAGAGCGCCTAATATAGGTGTTCGAAGTGTACGGGGATGCTCTGGGACACATTGAACGCCTACATTAGGCGCCTAATGTGACATCGAGCGCCTAATGTAGGTGTTCGAAGTGTTCTGACGGTTTTAAACTGCAGTTTTTCTGCAGTAACTTCCTCCCTTCTCCTTCCTCCTTCAACCCTTTCATGTTAAACCTCTCAAGATCCATCTTACCATCTAGATTCATCATACTTAACACACATCTAACATGAATTGTTTCTTAGTTATGTCTAATAATATCCACTCTTAACCTTCTATCATTCACAACCTTCAAAAGATACCATCAACATTCCCAACACAACAAGTCTATAACAATGCCATCATTCATCCTTCAATTCCCTGCACTTACTCTCAAACATCTAGGTGTAGACAACCAACACAAGAATAGAACAAGACAATAAAGACATCAAAAATACACTTTCATGGGCATGCTTGACAAACAACAAAGCACCACATAACTATTTTCAGAAATATGGCCCAAAGAACAAGACTTTACGCAACTAGAAACAACAATTACATATAGTAAAGCATTTAACATAGACAAGTCAAGATCACTAATGTGTGATCCAAGTTTTCTCTGTGTAGGAACATAGGGCCTAAAGTATCAAAATTAGCGTAAAGCGTATAGAAAGATTACTTGCCTTTGTTTCTAGTTAAGCTTACGGATTTACTGCAGAATTTCGTTAGGGATTGCACCTAGATTGGTCGCTCTTTCTTCCTTTTCTTCTTCTTCTTCTTCTCTTCTTCTTCTCTTCTCTCTCTTTCTCCTGCGGTTTTCTCCTCTCCTTTTTGGTGCTCTAACCGTCCCCCTTAGGCTGAGATGGGGAGTTATACTAAGTGTTGTGTAACTCCCCTATCCTTTAGTAGGGACCTTTTAGGTAATTTTCTTTAATTACCTTTAATTCTACTTTTAACCCCTTCTTCTTATTTTTCTATATTTTAAGTAACTAAGTATTACATTCTACATCATTAATTAAATTGCATTCAAGGTTGACCTAAAGTATTGAAAGTCGTGCTTAAAAGTCACAGGATATGACAACTATCCCCTCAACTCCTTGGAAAGATAATAGGCATGTGGGAGTTGAAAGATTCAAACAAAAACAGCTCCAAAGACCATGTAGTAGCCGTTGGCTACTATTAGAATTTTCCTAGTTGGCAACTTTTGCCAACTAGCTTCTTTTTGGTTGGTTCACTTGTCACCAAGCCATAAAATTAATACAAAATCATATCCACCTGTTTATGAACATTTTTGAACATATATACATGTATATCAACTCAGATGTTTGAAGAAGAAATCCACAAATAATAGTTGACAAGATTATGTCAACATGTAACACCAAATTATAACTATTTCTTCTTGTATGTTATGATCATTTTCACACCTTTAACACCTTTAAATTCTCTGAAATATGATGAAAAATATACTCCAATAACAAATAGAAGAAGGTCTTCAAAAAAGAAATAGAATGTGACATCACAACTCGTTATATATCCCGCTATAGTCGATAATATCATCATATGAGAGAAATAATATAAAACCACCATATAATCTTCAAAATAATTATAATTCAACTCCAGAATGAAGATAAGAATATACTCAAGAGATTCCTTGAGTGAACATACCAAAAACACCCTCAGAGGTAAAATGACAAAAATGCCCCTAGTGAGAGAAAAATCCAGAAATGATCCGGATGGTCAGAAATAGATATAGTGACACCTTTGTCATGATAAATAGAATGAGAATAAGTCCTTGAAATATTTCCACCATATCATGTTCCTACAAAACTCATAATGCCAATTTTGCCCTTTTTGGTAAGTTGTAGAAACTTCCAAGGCACATTAGTCACTATGCATTTATAATTTATCGAAACCACATAATATCAACATAATGAACATATATAAAGCATGTACAAATGAAAACAACCACTTTATCACATTTTAGAAAAATATTTCTAAAAACCCTAGACATCGATCGATCGAAGTGTCTCAGCTTCAGAGATCGATGTCTCACAGTGAGTTTCAGAGTTTGTCTCTGACCTACATCGATCGATCGAAGTGAGGGTTCAATGTATACATCGATCGATCGATGTGTCTCAGGTTTAGAGATCGATGTCTCACAATAAGGTATTGAACTTTCTCTGCCTCACATAGATCGATCGATGTGAGAGATCGAAGTGCAACAACCTGAGAGATCGATGTCATTTTTCTCAACTTTTTTAACTTTTAATCACATATAACACCATGTGTGACATTTTTATTCATTCACCACTTAAAATCATGACTTTGAAATTATCCAATCATATATCTCAACATTCTCCCCCTTTTGGATGATTTTCAAAATAACTTAACATGATTTTAATGTCACAACTTATAACCAAATGTTTTTCACATTTTTACCAATTGATTTTTTTTTTTGAAAACCTCACCAATTACCAATTGTTTCACCAATTTTATACCAATTATTTTCAAACTCTCAATTCTCATGTTTTTAACATATGCAAATCATGACTTACCAACTAAAATCATGTTCTTATTTTATCTCCCCCTTTATTTTGCAAATCATGCAAAAGATAGAACTATGCAATGGTATCGTAAGTCATCATACCTAACTTGGCTCATAAGTTTTCAAAATTGGCTTGATTAAGGAGTTTGGTGAAGATGTCAGCTATTTGCAGATCAGTTCTTATATGGTTTATGGTTCGTTATATCCCCATTTTGAACATGATCTCGAAGAAAATGGTATCTTACCTCAATGTGTTTGGCCTTAAAATAAGCACCGGATTCCAAGAAAGATTGATCGCACTTGTGCTATCGCAGAAAATTGGAATCTTATTCATTTTAATGCCAAAATCACTACGTTGTTGTTTAAGCCAAAGTATTTGGGTAGTGCATAACCTTAAGGCTATATACTCAGCTTCAGTGGTAGAAAGAGCTACACTAGCTTGCTTTTTAGAAAACCAAGAGATCAAGTTGGTTCCTATGAATTGACACGTACCCCTAGTGGATTTTCTATCTAATTTGCAACCACCATAATCAGCATCGCTATAAGCATGCAATTCCAACTTAGCGTTTCTATCATACCAAAGTCCTAAATGAGGTGTGTGTTTAAGATATCTAAAGATCTTTTCACTGCATTGTAATGTGAGACTTTAGGATAAGATTGAAACCTAGCACACATACACGCACTAAATATGATATCAGGTCTTGATGCAGTTAAATATAACAATGAGCCAATCATAAACCTATATAGTGTGCCACCAAAAGGTTTACCATTTTATCTTTATCTAGTTTGGTGCTAACGCTCATAGGGGTAGGTGTTGGTTTCAACTCTTCAAAGCCAAACTTATTAATCATATCATTGACATACTTAAGTTGGCTAATGTGGATTCCTTGAGGGGTTTGTTTAATTTGAAGCCCTAAGAAGTAATTCAACTCTCCTACCATTGACATTTCAAATTCTGACTTTATACATTCTTCTAAGTCTTATACTAAGATAGGGTTGGTTGAACCAAAAATTATATCATCTACATATATTTGGACTATTAACAAGTCATTATCTTTTTTTAGAAATAATGTATTGTCTATGGTCCCCCTTTGATAATTATTTGCAA
>AP025047.1:10246212-10293425 GCA_036186865.1 Eustoma russellianum | reverse complement strand
TATTCTACTAATTCGATATTTCCTGATCAGAGCAAAGCTACACATAAACCTGCACCCTTTAATATCCTGAACTATTTACATGTGTTGAGCTCCCTTCTAAGAAGACAGCATAGTTTGATACATCTTTTCCTTCTCTATGGGATTACACGTCACTGGTAATGATCCAATAGACTGCTTACTAAGATACGTTCAGATGTAGAATATCTTGCCCCAACCCACAAAAGAAAAGTAGAGAGAAGCTTACTCTTTAAATCAAAGACCCAGTAGATTAGAAGGTTACACCTAGCATGTTATGCCCCGCACCCTCCGGAACTTAATTAAATGAGGGAAGGGATTATGCGAAATTAATAATCAATTAAAATTGGATTAGATATTAGAATTTAAGAATTAAAGGAAAAGGATTTAAATAAAATACAATTTAGAAATTCTAGTTTTGCCCTCCCCTATAATAAAAACTGAAAGGAGCGTCATTCTCCCCATTCTTTTCAGAAAAGCGTCGACCTCTCTTCCTCAAGCCCTAGTCGACTTCCACAAGCCATAGGTGAGGAAGACAGTCTTCAGGAATTGATCCAAATCCCGTATGTTTTTCAATCCGATTATCAGTAGTCAAAGGCAAGTAACTTTCTTATAAGTTCTTACGATTTGTGAAGGAAAATGCTCTACTTTTGTATCAAAATTGGATCACCATGCAGTATTATACCCTTGTTTATCTATATGTGAATTCTGTGCAATTTCTGTGTTTCGGATTTGATGTTTTGACCATTGTATGTTGAAAATCTAGTTTGATGTTGGTGAATATATGAATTCCTGCAAAACCTTAACCCTTGAATTCCCTTTGCTGCAATTTTACTGTTGTGTTAGGATTTGAGGGAGAAAAATGGAATCTTTGGGTTCGTAGGATTGAAATCCTTGAGTTTTAGGCTTGAATCTCTGGTATATATGTGTGTGATGTTCAATTTGTAATTTAAGCACGTATTGATAGCAGGGTTCAAGCTTGGAACGATTGAGATGAAAATTTGGGACGTTTGTATGTTTGATTCTGCAGATTTCTGCAGAATTCGCGTAATTTTTCTGGGAAACAGGGACATCGATCGATCGATGTCATCGGATGATGTACATCGATCGATCAATGTAAACAGTCTGAGCGACTGATGTGAGACTGAAAGTTTCTGACAGACTTCGATCGATCGATGTTAGGGTATGAAATCACTTCGATCGATCGATGTAGGCAAATAGATCAACTGATGTGAGACAGAAAGTTTCTGACGGACTTCGATCGATCGATGTTAGGGTATGAAGTCACATTGATCGATCGATGTCAGGGTATGATGTTAACAATTTTCTTGGGAAAATAGATGAAAGAAAGGGAAGTTAGAGGACCAATTGGGTGACATTAGAGGCTTCTTAGGACGTGATTGAGGTCGGTTTAAGTCTTGGGAATGTGCCTTAAGATGGTGAATTAACGGTGAAGATTTCAAGAGGTATTTGAACTAGACTTCAGTGTGAATGGTCTAAGGGGCTAAGGATGAATGTTTGAGGCTTCGATAAGGTTCAAATGAAGTGTGTGAGGTTGTCTAATCCGTTCCTTGTGTTCCTAAGATGAATGTTAGTGTTGAGGTGGGCATAAGCATGTAGGGGCATGCTTGAATATAAGAATGAGGCGAGGCTCAAGTGATTGAATGATATGTTTGAGGGTGCGTCTTTGCATCATGACAATTGCATTTGCATTATATTTTGTTAAGAGTTGTGTCTTGGCACAGGGTATAAAGTTCTTTGCGAAATAAGTTGTGATGTGTTACAGGGTATAAAGACAAGCTGTAGCCATCACAGGGTATAAAGTGAGCTGTAATGTGACACAGGGTACAAAGGCAAGCTGTGGCTCATTACAGTGTATAAAGTTAAGCTGTGATGTGTCACAGGGCATAAAGACAAGCTGTGGTCCATCACATGGTATAAAGTTATATGACCAGGCAATTATGACATGCATTGCACTGTTTTGAAAAGTACCGTACGAGCATATGTCACTGTGTAGTGTAGAGCATGATTTGAAATGGCATGCGTCATATGTTCCATTCCGGTATGATTGCTATGTAAGTGACTCGGTGCTTACTTGTGCATTACTTGTTTCTTTTCTTTTATTATGCAAAGAGATCAAAACTTTTGAACAACTCAGAACATGTGTCCCTATTCCCCTTGATATTGATATTCACTCATGTCTTGCCATGTGATGATCCCGTATGTCTTATAACCGGGTTACTTGCTGGCGTTTTCGCTAAGGGTTCTACCCCGTTGTTTTGCAGATGAGCCCGAGTATGACATGATTTTCATTGAGGACGATGGCGAGTGGGCTGAGTGGGGTGCTTAGAGCTTGTCTTGGGATTGTTCAGGCGGCTTATAACTATTTGAACCTTAAAATCCTTCAGTTGAGGATTAGATGGTTGCGTCCACAAACAGTTTTATTTTCTTATGCTTTTAGAAGTATAGATTCAACTAGTTCAGATTTTAATTTATATGTGCCTCTGCACTTATATCTCCTACGTCAGTGATGACGTGTATGTGAGAGTATTGACGTCTGGTAGTCCTCTTAGTAGGCTACGACGGGTGCACTGGTTCGGGTCTACCGGCTGGGCCGGGGCTCTACATAGCCAAAGTATCCACATTATATTATGCCAGCACAGTTTCATCTCCATTTCTGATCATGGTATACCATATACCTCAAAATGATTAATAAGAAGCTTAACTTTACCAACACCGGATTATTGAAATAATTGTGACCAAACATATGGCTAGTTAAATTTCCAGATAGTCATTTCTCAAAAATTGTAGCTTTCAAGCTTACCGCCAAGGAACTTAAATCAATATAATCTGAAAAAATATTGCTCTTCAGTGAACTATATACAAACACGTAGAAACAACAGGCAGCAAGAACAAAAATTACCAGAGTGAACATCCATATCAATCACATATCACTCTCATCTGAGTATTCTTCTTTAAATCTAGGTTTTGCATGTGCCCTGGTGCCACACATTAGGTCCGATAGCTCTTGAATTGCACAGGAAGTGCTTCTTTTCATCTTATTAGTTAGTATCTCTCTCCGCTCTGCAAAACCCATTCCAGTAAGCTTGTGCCTCAACAAGTCACATGTTACACGATATGGGGGTATTCCTTCATCAATCATCATTTCAAAATATTTACATGCTTCATCAAGTTTATCTTTCTTCTTACACAGGCCATGTACCATGACCGAATAGGTTGACACAGATGGATAAAACCCATTTTCTCCCATACTCTCCCAAAACTCTTCAGCTTTATCAAATCTCCCAACCCTTACAAGCATCTTAAGAACCATATTGTGTGTACGTCGATCAAATTGACAGCCATGTTCTCTCATTCTTGCCGTCAACTTGAGTGTCCTGTTGACTTCATTCTGATCACAATGGGAAGCTAAAATAGAATTGTAACACCAAACATCTGGCATTACCTCCTTCTCCAACATTTCATCTAGAAGCTCGTATGCCTCTTCCACTTTATGGCTCATACAGAGCATCTTTATGATACGACTATATGTAAACACATTGGGCACAAGATTGTACCTTTTCATCCTATCTAGAACTCTAAAAACTGAATGTATGTTACTGGCTTCACAAAACGCATGAATGAAGATCGAGTAAGAATAGGCATCTGGCACAAACCCCTGACTCCCCAACTTCCTGAACATACTATAAGCATCATCCACATTCCCACTCTTGCACAAGGACTCTAAAACACTATTGTACGCAAGCAAATCTACTGAACAACCTAGCTCGCGCATTTCATCAAATAGTTCGCGAGCCTTAGCCGGTTCCCCAATATCACCCCAGCCCCTGATCAAGATGCTGTATGTTTTAACGCTAGGCAAAAACTGATCCTTGACACCATCAAAAAACTCTTGAGCATGCTTAACATGCTTCCTCTTGCAAAGCACAAGCAACAGCTGATCAAGATCGTTTAAATTAGGCTGAATCCCAAAATCAAGCATCCTACAGAAAGCCCTCGTGGCATCAGCAGGCAAATTAGCTCGACTGTAAGCTCTAAAAACAAGCCAGAAAATCTTCTGACTAATTTCACAAGATTTACCATTCCTTACCTCAGCTAGAAAATCCCATAATAAAGGGAACTGTTTGCTGCTTCCAAGAATATCAATCAACATATGGTGGCTATCTTCGCTGTGCTTAAAACCTGGTACTGTTTTAGCCCAGAGAAAGAATCTGTGAGCAGAAAAGCCGAGATTTTTGCAGCGTTTGAGCACTTGTTCGACTAAATTGGTGGAGATGGTGAAGGAGAAGGGATTGAGTGCGGAGTGAATGTCATGGTGAGGGCTTCTGAAGTCACTGAGAATGCGTGAGAGCTCGTTGACAAGGTCTTCGGGAGGTTGCGCTGGAGGAGTTTCAGATGGGCTGGTGTAGAGTTTCTTACAGAAGCGGAGATGGCAGAGGAGGAGACGGGGAAAAGTGGCGGCGCTTGAAGACGGGAATCTAAGCGCCATATAAGTTTCCGGTTACCACAGAGGCATGACATCATGAAATTCAAAGCATCGAGCAATGGAAAGGCGACCAAAATACGGAAAATTTAACGTTTCCGAAACCTCAATATTGCACCATTTTTTTTACATACATGTGGTATATTTTGCTATTATTTTGGTATCTTAATATAAAATGATACATGGCACAAAAATATATAATAAAAGATAGAATATCCTCGTTGCCTTGTATTGGTTCCAATCAAGAGTATATGTACAATTGTTTCCTATGATGCTCCTCTAATCATGCTAATGTAATCCGCTAATTATGCTAACGTATCCTCTATCATTATGATACATGATATTAACATATTTTGCATGTGCTATCTAAGGGACAAATAATGATACAATCAATGCGGATCATGAATACAGAATATGCTACACTTAATGCAAAATATTCGGCCACTTAATACAAAATATTCGGCTATTACACCCCCGCGGTCGAAGCGGGAGGTTCGGGAATGTTGAGACTGGATCGAAAATCATCAAACAGAATACGGGGCAGCCCTTTTGTGAAAATGTCGGCCAATTGATGCCGAGAGGGAACATGATGAACTCGAATATGGCCTTGAGCGACTTTTTCACGAACAAAATGTATATCCATTTCAATGTGTTTCGTACGTTGATGTTGAACGGGATTACTGGAGAGATAAACTGCGCTAATGTTGTCACAGTACACAAGGGTGGCGCGCGTAAGAGGACAATGTAACTCAAGAAGTAGGTTTCGAACCCAACAAGATTCAACGACAACGTTAGCAACTCCTCTATATTCAGCCTCAGCACTGGAGCGAGATAATGTCGGTTGACGTTTAGATGACCAAGAAATGAGTTATCACCAAGGAAGATGCAATAGCCAGAGGTGGAGCGACGCGTGTCGGGACAACCACCCCAATCCGCGTCAGTGTAGCAAAGAAGATTAGTGTTACACGATTTAGATAGATGTAAACCGAAATACAGTGTACCTTTGAGATAGCGTAGAATGCGTTTGAGGGCAGTCATATGAATATCACGGGGAGCATGCATATGATGGCAAATTTGTTGAACTGCGTAGGTGATATCTGGGCGTGTAAAAGTGAGGTACTGAAGAGCGCCAGCTAAACTGCGATAGAGTGTGGGATCGTCAAAGAGGACACCCTCATGTTGGCTCAGTTTGGCCGAGGTGTCTATAGGCGTGGATATAGGCTTGCAATTGGCCATACCCGCGCGGTCCAGTATCTCGGTGGCGTATTTTTGTTGATGTAAACATAAGCCATCCGATTGGCGGCTAACTGCAATACCAAGAAAATAACTCAATGGACCGAGATCTTTCATGGCAAACTCGGATGCAAGAAGAGCCATGAGGCGGCGGCGAAGGTCATCAGAGGAAGTGGTGAGAATTATATCATCAACATATAGAAGAAGATAAGCCATGTCAGTACCATGATGATAGATAAATAAAGAATTATCACAACGACTATGAACAAACCCAATAGATGAGGTATAGTCGGCAAAGCGTTGATACCAAGCACGAGGAGCTTGCTTTAAACCATAAAGAGACTTCTTGAGGAGACAAACATAGTCAGAATGATTCGGATCACGGAAACCCATTGGTTGATGCATGTATACAGTTTCTTTGAGCGTACCATGTAAGAAAGCATTTTTGACGTCAAGTTGATGAATGGGCCAGGATTTTGACAGTGCCAAATGAAGAACCGTATGAATGGTGGTCGGTTTAACCACATGAATGAAAGTGTCTGTACAATCAATGCCTGGTTGTTGAGAGCGTCCATCACCTACAAGACGAGCTTTATGACGCTCAAAAGAACCATCAGAACGAGTTTTATGACGGAAAATCCACATGGAACGTAAGATATTGACGTTGGGAGGACGGGGAACTAATACCCACATTCTATTTTTAATAAGAGCATCAAATTTATCATGCATGGCAGCGTGCCAATTGGGGTCACGAAGAGCATTGGTGGGATTGCGGGGAAGAGGAGAGGGGGAAAATGTCACATGAAGGTTGAGTTGGCGTTTGGGCTTGACTATACCGTGCATGCTGCGGGTCATGATGGTGCGAGTAGTATGGGGGGGTTCGGCTGAGAGGGGTTCGACGCGGGTGGAGGAGGGGTGGGGGCCATAGGAGTGGGTAACCGTGGGGGAGGGGAGGGTGTGGTTTGAGTTTGTCGAAGTAGGGAATTGTGAATTAGGGGAGAAGGATCGTCGCTGAGGAAGTTGTAGTGAGTATGTGAGATTGGGGAGATAGTCAAGTATGGGAAGGTGTGTTCATCGAATATGACATGGCAGGAGATTAAGATTTTGCCTGTTGATATTTCATAGCATTTGTAGCCCTGGTGATTAGAGGGATATCCCAGAAAAATGCAAGGAGTAGAGCGAGCTTGGGGTTTGTGAATAGTGGTGGAGGGTATAAGAGGATAGCAGAGACATCCAAAGACGCGAAGAGATGAGTAGGATGGTTCTTTGTTGTAAAGGATTTGGGTTGGAGAGAAGTGAGATAAAGTTTTGCGAGGTAGGATATTGAGTAGATATGTGGCCATAGCAAGGGCATGGTGCCAGAAGGATGGAGGGAGACCGGAGTGAATAAGGAGAGTACGAATGATATTGTTTATTGTACGTATGGTACGTTCAGCTTTACCATTTTGAGATGATGTATGTGGGCAAGACAAGCGAAGAGTCATACCATTTTGTTGATAGAAGTTATAGAAATTGGAGTTTGTATATTCACCGCCGTTGTCACACTGCAAGCATTTAACAGTATAACCGAATTGAGTTTGAATATATTTGTGGAGATGCAGAAAATGTGAAAACACTTGAGATTTGTGACCCATAGGATATGTCCACAAAAAATTAGAGTAATCATCAATGAAAAGTACGTAATATTTATGACCTGTTGAACTCAGAATGGGTGAAGTCCAGACATCACTGTGTAGAATATCAAAAGGCATAAATGTGTTATTGAGAGAATCATAAAAAGGCAATTTCACATGTTTGCCTAGTACACAAGAAGAACAAGTAGCTTTATTACATTGGGAATTGCAACTGATAGGATTTTTATTGCATAAAACTTGAATAATAGAACGACCAGGGTGGCCAAGTCGGTTATGCCATAGATCTTCAGACACAGCAGTGAGGGCAGTGGACGGAGATGGAGTCGGCGCTGGTGTTAGGGGATAGAGATCTCCAGTACTATTGCATCTCAGAATTTGAGTGCCCGTAAGACGATCCTTCACAGAGAAACCAGAAGCATCAAACTCAATGGTAACATTATTATCAGAGGTAAAACGACGAACAGAAATAAGATTCTTGACAAGTTGAGGGGCATGAAGAATATTCGATAAGTGAAGAGGGGGTAGAGGCGGTGGAAGACGGGCATGACCCGAACCATGAACCGGAATGGAGTGACCGCTGCCAACCATGATTGAATTTGAGGGGGACTTATTAAAATAAGACGAGAGCATACCTGAGTTGGATGTCATGTGAGATGTGGCGCCGGTGTCCATGTACCAAGTAGGGTCTGGGGTGTTTAGTGTTAAGGTGTGCATGGCTTGGTCAATATCAGTGGGTGTGTATGGAGAGGAAAAGTGAGTAGCAGTATGAGCTTGGGTTGGGCGAGGGCCTGAAAGACCCGGTTGGGATGGGTGGGCAGATGGTGTGGTGGGATATGGGCAGGGGGGTTAAGCCAAGGCGGTGACGGCCATCGCCATGGAGGGTAGGATTGCCAGGAGTTGAAAGGTTGTTGCCAGGGAGGGCGGTTTTGACGGCCACGGCCGCGTCCACGACCACGCCCGCGATGGGAGGGGCCGCGGTAGGGAGGACGGCCGGCGTAGGGGAAGGGTGGAGAGGTGGCCGGGTTAGGTTCGGTAGGGGAGGAGGGTTTTTGGCGGTGGTTTTGAGAGCGGTGTCAGCAACTTTGGCGGCAGAGGCAGTTTGTTTGGCTTTTCTGGTTTCTTCAAGAATTAATCGAGAACGGGCTTCATAGAAGGTAGGCAGGGGATTACTTTGTTGGATAATGGTGGCTACACCGTCATAATTCTCGTTCAGACCACTTACAAGTTGGAGAACCAAACGTTGATCAGAAAATGCAGAACCGACATTAGATAATTGATCTGCAAGAGATTTCAATTCTTGACAATAAGAAGAGATGTTAGAAAAATTGTCAAGGCGAGTATTGGAGAATTGATTTTCAAGATAGACGGCACGGGAGTGCTTGTTATCTTGAAAAATGTTTTTCAAGTTGTCCCAAGCGTTCTTAGCAGTGAGATCAGGAGCAAGAATGGTATGCAGTAAATCAGTGGAGATAGTACCATAAATCCATTGTAATACAATGGCATCGAGACGGTTCCAGAGTTCGGTATCTTGATCACTTTTGTCTTTGGACGTAGAAGTGTCGGATGAGGGGGAGATGATGTGATCAAGTACTTGGTACGCGCGGCAATGAATTTTGAACAGTTCAGACCAGGAGGAATATTGACTCTTCTCCATTTCAAGGGTGATAGGAATGAAGTTTTTGATGTTAGTGACAGCAAGTGCAGGATAAAACTTGGTGTCGGCCATTTGTGGTGATAGAGATTGAGTGGCGGTGAGAGAGGTGGAGGAGCGGCGGGCGGCGTTAGTGGGTTGCCGGCGGTGTGGAGAAAATGAGAGGAGATTATGGCTCTGATACCATAAAAGATAGAATATCCTCGTTGCCTTGTATTGATTCCAATCAAGAGTATATGTACAATTGTTTCCTATGATGCTCCTCTAATCATGCTAATGTAATCCGCTAATTATGCTAACGTATCCTCTATCATTATGATACATGATATTAACATATTTTGCATGTGCTATCTAAGGGACAAATAATGATACAATCAATGCGGATCATGAATACAGAATATGCTACACTTAATGCAAAATATTCGGCCACTTAACACAAAATATTCGGCCATTATATAATGGTACAAAATATGTAGAAACGTTATAATAACAACACATGAAACATTAAAATTAAAATGTCTCTTTAGAGGGCCCTAAAAGGAATCCTCAAATAACCTTTATTACAGAATTTGTTAGATTTTGCTTATCAAAGTGACATTTCCCCATTTTACAAGGATGCTTGATGAATGAATACGTAAATGAGATAAAGAAGATTTTAAAAAATTATTGTGTTAAATATTTTAAAGTTTTAGTCTTAATTTGATGTAAGATTAATTACTTATTTGACGAGGCATGACAATATTTTTAGAATAAATTGTATCCAGCTACATTTTATTACAATCAATTTGCCCTGACAAGTTGAAAAATTAATTTGCTCAACAATACAAACTTTAGACTTTTTTTTTCCTAAGATGCCCTCAACATCGAAGGGAAGATGTTTGGTTGTATTGCATGGATAACGTTTACTCTGTGATGGCGGAGCACTGTTGATTAGAGCATACACCATGCATCTCGTTGCCATATACACTGCGACCATAATGAGAACAGTGTGTAAGATACCGAGATGATGCTGCGTGTTGGTTGCAATACGTTGTTTTATGGTGTTGTTGTTGTGTCCGGCCGGTCGAAGGAGAGGTATCCAGTCTGCAAACATCAATGAGTTATGTATATGAATATGAGATCTGCAAGAGATAAACAAGGTTAGAAATGGAGGGGAGGGGGTTCCCCTCAAGTTCTCCAATGCTTAGTTTAGCAATAGCATTAAAGGGAAGTGTAGAGGTATTGCTTGAGAGCAAGAGTCAGTCTTCTTTTACCTAGCTTGTAGAATACCTTATATAGAGGAGAAACCCTTAGTAGAGTAGGATTCTAAGACGATGACTATGGTAGAGTTTCAGTAAGGATAAGATACCTCCTACTCAAAGAAGATTAACATATAGGAGTTATACTTTTGTAGACTTCCTCGCCTTTGTCCTTGTCTCTTAGAGAAGGAATTCATGGATCCATATTCTTACTGTAGGAGAAGTAATCGACATTTATCTCTCCTAACACTCAGATTTCAGAAGAACAGCCAGTGAGACTTTAGGCAACAGTCTTGTTTGAGAGTTTAACTCCTGCTACTTTGAGAATATCCCTTTAGACTAAAAACGAGAAAATTTTATCAATAGACATTTTATTTGGCATTAAGTCTACCATAAGGGGGTTATTCGTTGCCTTGATGTATTGTCTTTTATGAAGGCGCGTTTATTGCATATATACTAAAAAAGTGCAGGACAAAACCCTCCTTCCAATTTCAAGAATCTAGCTTGGGCTTTTCGGGTTCAATGACCATTAGCCTTTTCAAGGCTTAGTAGAACAAGATTGGAGACTCAAAGATCCAACACTCTCCGAGTCCTGAGACTTGGTCTTTGGTGGACCTTTTGTTATAACCGTGTAAAAGAAAAAAAAATAAAAAAAAATAAAGTGAAATAGTAATAAAATATTTACTTAAATAATTCTTTTTTTTATGTAATTATTCAAACTCTCCCTAAGATTCCTCCTTGATCACCCTTATCTTTTCCTCAAATTACTCACTTATATCTCTTCACCTCTCACTCAAATTTTGATTAACCCTAACCTTCCCTCTCTTACCCCAATTCGACAGCCTCCTCTCCCTCTCCCTCATCAACAATTTTCGGCCACAACCAGAAGACAAAAGAAGGATCCTTGATCCAAGGTTCAAGAAGAGGGATTCACAACGCTAACATGATCACCACACACTCCCGTATATCTATCAACTCTCGCTAGGATCGAGGTAGGTGCATACTATTTATTCCCTCAAAACGGTATGAAGTCTTGCATATTCAAAATGGTATTTCTACGTGTCGTTGTTGTTTAATCATTGTACAATTGTGATCTTGATGATGTGCTACAACGTGTTTATTTTCCGTTATGTGTTTCTTGATGTCAACGTGATCTTGTCGATGTATCTTTCGTTGTGGTGATAGGGTATTGGTTGGGTTGTATTGGGATTTGTTGAATAGGTTGCAGGAAATTCAGAATGAGATTTCTGAATTACGGGGACATCGATCGATCGATGTCCAGTGGCTGAGGGTTCGATGTGCCTCAGATTGACGTCGATCGATCGACGTCCAGAAGGTGAGGGTTCGATGTACCTCAGAAGTACATCGATCGAACGACGTCAACTGAGTGAGGGTTCGACGAGTCTCAGTTGGACGTCGATCGATCGACGTCAGGGGATGACATCCAACTGTTTTCTTTCCCCTTTCTCTTGCATTCATGGCACGTGCATTTGCATGAGGTACACTACGTCTATAGGGCGTGGGTATCGGGATGACTCACCGTGTCTATAGGGCACCGGGGTCATGAGACATACTACGTCTACAGGGCGTGGGTGTCCAAACGGTAAGTGGTGGCTAGTGACCATGATGCCGGAGTTGTATGAGGTATACTACGTCTATAGGGTGTGGGTATCGGGATGACTTACCGTGTCTATAGGGCACCGGGGTCATGAGACATACTGCGTCTATAGGGCGTGGGTGTCGAGAACAGCAAGTGGTGGCTAGAGACCAAGATGCTGGATTTAGGACCCGGGAGCATGCATTACATATAGGTCTAAGGACATACTGTGTGACATGATTCTCGTTGCGCGTGACACGTTATTTGAGCATGCATCACGTACTTGCGCATGCATCTTCCGTGGTTTGTTTACTTTTCGTATAAGTGGTATCATGCTGTGTTACGTGCTACGTGCTGGTATCAGTTTGGTTATGTAAGTTTTGTATTGTTTTGAGAGGCACCTACTGGGTGATTACCATCACTCACCCCTACTATTCTATATGTAGCCGAGATGGAGTATGATTATATCTACGTTGAGGACGGGTCCGACACCGTGGAATGGGCTGAGTGACTCGTAGAAGTGCGTGCAGCTAGGATGGAGTCGGGTCTTTTTGTGGTGCCATGGGGTGACACAGCAGTTTAATTTTCAGCTTTACTTTGAGAACAATTTCATGCTTTTAAACTTAGACTTTTGACCTTGACTTGTACGGCCTGGTCAGCCTAGATTTACTGTCGTTATTTTCTTAAAGTTTTTAATTTCAGATTATCGTTGTGGCTTATCGTTTCCGCAGAAAGAAAAGGAAAACTTTTCTATGTCAGCACTAACATGTAGCAGGTTGATGTGACGCCTTGTATTCTCCTGACTGAGATACGGCGGGTGCACCGTTTCCGAGGACGGAGCTCGGGAGCGGGGCGCTACAGGTGGTATCAGAGCCCAGGCTTCAGATACGCCTCGGGAACGTGAGACTAGTTAATCACCCCTAGGATAAGTGATGATCTGTTTTCAAATGATTTTCTTAACTTAAATAAAAATGAAGTAGACATAAGCTATGACTGGGTTTTCGGGTGGTGAGTGCCGTTGGTACGTATACGGGATAGGTTACTCTTATTGCCCTCCACTCACTCTTGCACCTCTTTACAATACTCTTAAATCAATTTTGTCTAACGTGCTTTAAATCGTCCTCAGACAATGCCTCCACGACGTGAGCCATCAGGAAATAGTGGAAATGACGGAGACGAACGTCAGGGGCAAGGGGCGATCCCCCAAAACCTTGCGGATACCCTGGCCAATCTGACGGCCTTAATAGCCCATCAGCAGACTCAGATGGCACAACAATATACTCAGATGGCCCAGCAACAGGCACAGATTGCCCAAATACTCCAGCACACTCAGCAGCAACAGCAACAACAACCACCGCCACCACCCCCACCACAGCAAGGCTTAAGGTTCTATTACAGGGAGATGCAGAACTCCCGAATACCAATGTTCAGGGGTACCACTCGGCCTGAGGAAGCCGAGATTTGGCTTAAAAATGTGACTGAATAGATAAGGCTCATTCAGGTGCCCGCAAATCTGAAAGTAGAAACCACGACCCCGTTTCTGGAAGGGGAGGCAGAAAGATGGTGGAATGGAGTGAAGCGTAGACTGACTCCACCAGTGACTTGGGAGAAGTTTGTGGAAGAGTATAGGAATCACTACGTTCCGGGTAGTGTTATTCAGAGGAGGATGGCAGAATTCCAGATGCTGACACAAGGGTCCATGTCAATTGATCAGTATTCTGAGATGTTTCACGAGTTGGGCCAGTACATGTCATGTATCATGGACAATGAGGAGGCCAAGATGCTAAAGTTTTATACCGGTTTGAGTTTTCGCATCCAGCAGGCTATTGTTTGTGCAGAGCCCACGACATTTGAGGGGCTACTAGAGGTGTGCAGACGGGTTGAGAGGAATTTGGACAGGGCTGCTGCATTGGATAGACTTAAGAGACCCCGTGAGGATTTGCATGCTGGCAGATCGGGGAGGTGGCTGAAGGTGCCCCGACGCCCTCAGTCCGGGCAACCTTTCCGACCAGAGTGACAACAGAGTGCAAGGGGTCAGGCCCCAATGATTGAAGGATCGACACCGACTGATGCACAGCCAGTGAGAGCTGTGGCACCTGTTTCCCAGTGTACACTGTGCGGACGTTCTCACCTGGGACAGTGCTGGAAAGCTCAGCGGGTGTGTTACAACTGTGGGAAGCCAGGACATATATCTAGAGAATGCACTGCACCTGCTCAGGTAAATCCGCAGACCCAAGCGCAGCAAGGAGGACGAGGTCGGCCCAATGCTCGGGTACATGCGATGACGGATGCAGAAGTCAAGGAGTCGGGCGACGTAGTGACAGGTACATTAATTTATGTATTTAATTTCGAAGTTGGATTAAACTTTATGTGTTGTCATGGTATGTGGCGTGCTAAACCTTGAATGTGGTAGGTGTAATTTTAACTAACAAAGTGCCAGCCAACGTTCTGTTCGATAGTGGGGCGAGTCATTCGTTTGTGGCAAAGAGGTTTGCTAAGAAGCTAGATGTTCTTCCCGAATGGCTTGAGACTCCCTACCGCGTACAAGCCGCTGGCGGCCAAGTACTCGTGTCTCATCACCGTTACAAGGAATGTGGATTAGAGATTAACGGTCTGCAGTTCTCTGTGACCTTGATACCGATTCAAATGTACGATTTCGATGTTATCTTAGGCATGGACTTCTTAGCAAGGTATCATGCAAACATTGATTGCCGGCGACTCCAAGTCAGCATGAAGCAACCTGAACTGGGGGAAACTATTTTTCAAGGGAACCCTAAATTTAAGAAGGCACCCCAGAAGCTTTATTTAACTGCGGCTCAGGCATTTCGAGCACTAAAGAAAGGAAGAGAAGGATTCTTGGTTTATACAATGGGTGCCGAACAAGAGGTTCCGCAGATCGACCAAATCCCTGTGGTAAAGGAATTTACGGACGTCTTCCCCGAGGAGCTACCAGGACTACCACCAGAAAGAGAGGTGGAGTTCGAGATTAATCTCATACCTGGTGCTGAACCCATATCCAGGGCACCCTACCGTATGGCTCCAGCGGAGCTCAAGGAGTTGAAGGAGCAATTACAAGAGTTGCTGGATCGTAAGTTTATTCGACCCAGTGTATCACCATGGGGTGCTCCAGTCCTGTTCGTGAAAAAGAAGGATGGGAGCATGAGACTATGTATAGACTACCGGGAACTCAACAAGATCACTATCAAGAACAAGTATCCATTACCTAGAATTGAGGATCTCTTTGACCAACTACGGGTAATGATAAGTTAAAATTATGATTTGAACCTTTCGATTATTCGATAAACCTCACCACTAACGAAACCTCTTACAGGGGGCCAGAGTATTCTCCAAAATTGATTTGCGATCCGGTTACCACCAGTTGAGGATCAAATCTGGAGATACAGCCAAGACCGCCTTCAGGACACGCTATGGCCATTACAAATTCTTGGTTATGCCTTTTGGACTAACCAACGCTCCAGCTGCCTTTATGTACCTAATGAACACAGTATTTCAGAAACAACTGGACAAGTTCGTAGTTGTGTTCATAGATGATATCCTTGTATACTCCCCTGACGAGGATACTCATGCGGAGCAGTTGAGGGAGGTTCTAGAGACCCTTCGGAGAAGCAAATTGTACGCCAAATTCAGTAAGTGTGAGTTTTGGCTGAAAAGCGTAGCCTTCTTGGGTCATGTGGTCTCGGAAGAAGGAATCTCCATGGATCCAAAGAAGGTAGAGGCGATCACAGAGTGGCCTAGACCCACTAATGTGACGGAAGTAATGAGTTTTCTCGGTCTGGCTGGGTACTACAGGAAGTTTGTAGAGGGCTTCTCGTCGATTGCAGTGCCTCTAAGCCGATTGACACAAAAGAAGTTAAAATTCGAATGGACCACCGAGTGCGAGCAGAGTTTCGCTGAACTAAAAAGGAGACTGACCACAGCCCCTATTCTTGCTCAGCCCTCCGCATCAGAAGGGTTTGTCATTTACAGTGACGCTTCTAAGAACGGGCTAAGTAATGGTATAAATTTCAAGTTGATTTTGTATACAATTAAAGATGTGGTCTAATCCTTATATTTCAGGATGCGTGTTGATGCAAAACGACAAGGTCATTGCTTATGCTTCACGACAGCTAAAGCCCAGAACTATCTGACTCATGATCTGGAGCTAGCAGCGGTGGTGTTCGCACTGAAAATCTGGCGTCACTATCTATATGGAGTGAAGTGCGAGGTGTTCACCGATCATAAAAGCCTTAAATATCTGTTCACACAAAAGGAGATGAACATGCGCCGAAGGAGATGGTTGGAGTTATTGAAAGATTACGACTTGACCATCAGCTATCATCCAGGGAAGGCTAATCGAGTTGCGGATGCCTTAAGTAGGAAGTCGAGCCATGCACGGCAGGCTACTCTAGAAAAAGAGATGGCGGAATTTGATTTGGACCTTGAGATTCTACTGCCGATATCTTGGCCGCGCTAATTATCACCCCTACCTTGGTAGAACAGATTAAGGAAGCCCAGAAGAATGATGCAACAATTAAAGAGACGCGAGAAAGAATGCTAACCAGCCAAGTGGATGGATTTCAAGTTCATGAGGATGGCAGTATCTGGTACCAAGGAAGGTTGTGCGTACCGGATGTTGAGGAACTCAGGAGAGAGTTGTTGAAGGAGGCACATAATTCGAGACTGTCTATTCACCCTGGTGCTACGAAAATGTACAATGATCTAAAGAGGTATTATTGGTGGAATGACATGAAGAGGCATATTGCTGAGTTCGTGGAAAGGTGCCTCGTTTGCCAGCAAGTTAAGGCGGAACACCAAAGACCGGGTGGACTGATGCGACCTCTAGAGATACCCGAATGAAAGTGGGAGCATGTGACAATGGACTTCGTGGTTGGACTCCCGAAGACAAGAAATGAGAATGATGTGATATGGGTAATTGTGGATAGATTGACTAAGTCCGCTCATTTCTTGCCTATTCCCACCGGGCTTACTATGGAGAGGTTGGTGACTATGTACATTGATAACATTGTTTGCCTCCATAGAGTGCCAGTCAGCATAGTATCTGATCGTGATCCGAAGTTTACGTCTCAGTTCTGGGCAGCGTGCCAGAAGAAGATGGGGACTGAGTTGCGACTGAGCACTGCCTTTCACCCTCAAACCGATGGTCAATCTGAGAGGACCATTCAGACCCTGGAGGACATGTTGAGGGCGTGCGCATTGGATTTCAAAGGAAACTGGGACAACATGCTAAAGTTGATAGAGTTTTCCTACAACAACAGCCATCACAGTGCCATAGGCATGGCACCCTTCGAGGCCTTGTATGGATGCAAGTGTAGGTCACCTGTTCACTGGGACGAAGTTGGTGAACATAGGTTGACGGCCCCCGAAATAATCAAGCAAACTAAAGAGAAGGTGAAACTAATTCGTGAACGTCTTAAGACGGCTCAAGATAGAAGCAAAAGTTGGGCCGACACGAGGAGACGACCTTTGGAGTTCAAGGAAGGAGAAAAAGTTTATCTTAAAGTGTCACCCATGAAGGGTGTGACACGGTTTAGAGTTAAAGGGAAATTGAAACCGCGTTATATTGGACCATATGAGATACTCGAAAAGGTTGGAGATTTGGCATACAAGTTGGCACTACCTCCGATGTTGGCTCAAGTGCACAATGTATTTCACGTCTCCCAGTTGAGGAAGTATGTACCGGACCCGAGTCATGTACTAGACGCGCAACCACTTAAGATTAGACCCGATGCGTCTTATGAAGAGGTACCGATACGAATTCTGGATCGCAAGGACCAATAACTTAGGAGGAGGATTATTCCTTACGTAAAGGTTCAATGGAGCAATCACCGAGAGAATGAGGCAACGTGGGAGCTAGAAGAGCAAATGCGCGACCGCTATCCCCACCTATTTGAGTAAGGTACGGCAAGTTTCGGGGACGAAACTTTTTGTAAGGGGGGTAGAATGTTATAACCGTGTAAAAGAAAAAAAAAATAAAAAAAATAAAGTGAAATAGTAATAAAATATTTACTTAAATAATTCTTTTTTTAATGTAATTATTCAAACTCTCCCTAAGATTCCTCCTTGATCACCCTTATCTTTTCCTCAAATTACTCACTTATATGTCTTCACCTCTCACTCAAATTTTGATTAACCCTAACCTTCCCTCTCTTACCCCAATTCGATAGCCTCCTCTCCCTCTCCCTCATCAACAATTTTCGGCCACAACCAGAAGACAAAAGAAGGATCCTTGATCCAAGGTTCAAGAAGAGGGATTCACAACGCTAACAAGATCACCACACACTCCCGTATATCTATCAACTCTCGCTAGGATCGAGGTAGGTGCATACTATTTATTCCCTCAAAACGATATGAAGTCTTGCATATTCAAAATGGTATTTCTATGTGTCGTTGTTGTTTAATCATTGTACAATTGTGATCTTGATGATGTGCTACAACGTGTTTATTTTCCGTTATGTGTTTCTTGATGTCAACGTGATCTTGTCGATGTATCTTTCGTTTTGGTGATAGGGTATTGGTTGGGTTGTATTGGGATTTGTTGAATGGGTTGCAGGAAATTCAGAATGAGATTTCTGAATTACGGGGACATCGATCGATCGATGTCCAGTGGCTGAGGGTTCGATGTGCCTCAGATGGACGTCGATCGATCGACGTCCAGAAGGTGAGGGTTCGATGTACCTCAGAAGTACATCGATCGATCGACGTCAACTGAGTGAGGGTTCGACGTGTCTCAGTTGGACGTCGATCGATCGACTTCAGGGGATGACATCCAACCGTTTTCTTTCCCCTTTCTCTTGCATTCATGGCACGTGCATTTGCATGAGGTACACTACGTCTATAGGGCGTGGGTATCGGGATGACTCACCGTGTCTATAGGGCACCGGGGTCATGAGACATACTACGTCTACAGGGCATGGGTGTCCAAACGGTAAGTGGTGGCTAGTGACCATGATGCCGGAGTTGTATGAGGTATACTACGTCTATAGGGCGTGGGTATCGGGATGACTTACCGTGTCTATAGGGCACTGGGGTCATGAGACATACTGCATCTATAGGGCGTGGGTGTCGAGAACAGCAAGTGGTGGCTAGAGACCAAGATGCTGGATTTAGGACCCGGGAGCATGCATTACATATAGGTCTAAGGACATACTGTGTGACATGATTCTCGTTGCGCGTGACACGTTATTTGAGCATGCATCACGTACTTGCGCATGCATCTTCCGTGGTTTGTTTACTTTTCGTATAAGTGGTATCATGCTGTGTTACGTGCTACGTGCTGGTATCAGTTTGGTTATGTAAGTTTTGTATTGTTTTGAGAGGCACCTACTGGGTGATTACCATCACTCACCCCTACTATTCCATATGTAGCCGAGACGGAGTATGATTATATCTACGTTGAGGATGGGTCCGACACCGTGGAATGGGCTGAGTGACTCGTAGAAGTGCGTGCAGCTAGGATGGAGTCGGGTCTTTTTGTGGTGCCATGGGGTGACACAGCAGTTTAATTTTCAGCTTTACTTTGAGAACAATTTCATGCTTTTAAACTTAGACTTTTGACCTTGACTTGTACGGCCTGGTCAGCCTAGATTTACTGTCGTTATTTTCTTAAAGTTTTTAATTTCAGATTATCGTTGTGGCTTATCGTTTCCGCAGAAAGAAAAGGAAAACTTTTCTATGTCAGCACTAACATGTAGCAGGTTGATGTGACGCCTTGTATTCTCCTGAGTGAGATACGGCGGGTGCACCGTTTCCGAGGACGGAGCTCGGGAGCGGGGCGCTACACCTTTGGTCTCTGTTTGCATTCTAAATCCAAATACTTGGAAGGCATATCGGTAAGACTATTATTTTCTTTAGAGAATTCAGTGCTTCTGAAACAAGAATCAATCGGGTTAACACTCTGTTCGTGCCTCCGACGTCTAGATTCTTCTGATAAGAAACAGAACAATGGAGAATGAATTCAGAGAGAAACGTTTTTCTTTATACTTCTTTCTGTGTGTATACAGCCCCTATAAATAGTACAGAGATAACAATTACAACTACCAAATCTATGTAAAGTCAAACAATTACAACTGTTAAATCTAATCATATCAAACCAAATCCTATCAAATCTAATCATATCCCTATCAAGCCCCTTCTTTCCAACACTCCCCCTCAAGTTGTGTATTGGAGCATTCAATACCCAACTTGCTTAAGACTTCCTCGAATACTCTCTTTGTTACTGCCTTTGTCAGAATATCTACCAGTTGATCTTCACTCTTAACAAACGGTAGTTCTATACTTCCATCCTGAGCTTTTCCTTAATAAAATGGCAATCCACCTCAATATGTTTAGTTCTATCATGCTGCACTGGATTCTCGGATATACATATTGCTGCTTTATTATCACATACGAGTCTTATAGGAAGATGTATCGTCGTTCCAATCTCAGTCATCAACCTTTTTAACCATAATGCCTCAACCACCCCTTTCGCTATTCTTCTGAACTCGGCTTCTGCACTTGACAGGGCTACCACTTTCTGCTTCTTACTTTTCTATGTTACCAAGTTTCCCCCCACAAATGCGAAGCACTCGGATGTTGACCTCTTGTCGTTCGAATTTCCTGCCCAATCTGCATATGTGAAGATTTCAACATCAAGATGCCCATGGTATTTAAACATTATGCCTCGTCCAGTTGTCCCTTTTAGGTACCTTAGAATTCTCTTGACTGCAATCATATGAGCCCTTTGTGGATGGTGCATGAACTGGCTGACTACTCCAACTGCATATGCGATATCAGGCCGTGTGTGTGACAAGTAGATTAGTCTTCCAACTAGTCTTTGATATTGTTCTTGTTCTACCACTGGTTCTCCTTCTGTGATTTGCAGTCGATGATTCCCTGCCATTGGTGTCTTAGCAGGCTTGTAGTCCAGCATGCCCACCTCTGCTAACAAGTCTAAGATATATTTCTGCTGACAAATCATGATACCACGATCACTCTGAGTTACTTCAATTCCCAAAAAAATAGCGTAACATTCCAAGGTCTTTCATTTCAAATTCTGCAAACAGCCTCTTACGGAGTCGTCTTATTTCACTGTCATCATCTCCAGTAATGATCATATCGTCCACATATATAGCTGGGAAATA
Organism: Eustoma russellianum; assembly: GCA_036186865.1. Classification (NCBI taxonomy): domain Eukaryota; kingdom Viridiplantae; phylum Streptophyta; class Magnoliopsida; order Gentianales; family Gentianaceae; genus Eustoma; species Eustoma russellianum. The sequence continues at coordinate 10,272,413 of AP025047.1, read as the reverse complement.
ACAATTTTAAGTAACTGAAAGAAGGGTGACCTAAGCGTCGGTGCCATAACCGCAACTGTTGATTGGCTGTCCGGTGAGCAAGCATGGACCGACCCTGTTGAGCAACTTCGTCAAAGTATTAGAGGCCACCGCGTTCAGTGCCACGCCCAATAATCGCCTTCGTACGAATGTCCTGCAAGATGCAATGGATTAGGGCGACACAATCAAGAGCTTTAGTAATGTGGCTAATAGATAACAATTTAGTCGAGAGACCAGGAACATATAAACAATGTGGAATACTTAAGGTGGGAGAGAGTTTAATAGAACCTCCGCCTTGGACTCGAATGCGCTCACCACTAGCGGTCTCAATATGGGTTTTAGTAGGATAGGTGAAACATATGAAGTCGGTAAGGTCATTGGTCATTGTATCTGTAGCACCACAATCAATTATCCAGGAATTATGGTTCTGGGCTAAATGTGCATATGTGGAAACTGTGGGGACTCGGGTGGAACTTTCTGAAGCTGGGGGACCAGAAATTCTAGTGGCAAAAGTTTGAGGGTCTATTCGGTAGTGTGGGAAACAAGAAGGATCAGATTTAGTGCTGGCGTAATTAAGAGGACTAGGGGAAAGGTTTTTAGGATAGAGGGGGGCCTTGTGTGCAAATAAACTAGTATTTAAAAATAAAGGGTTGGGATTTCTCCCAACCCTACCTGAGGCAGCCGCTGGTTCTCCAGAACCTTCTGTCTCTTTCTCCAACTTTCCTATTGCTTCATCTGCTGCATCTCCTTTTCTTCCGTTAATTGCTGCCCGTCCGTTATGATTCAGGCAAGACTGCGTTGAGTCAGGTTCTCTCCTGCTCCTCCCTGCACCGCTGCTGGTATCCTCCATATGGGTCCCCACGGCTGCAGCACCTTTGCCTATTCCATCGCCGGTGAGTGATGCCCGATTGTTCCACCAGTCTGGGTATCCCACGAGAAGAAAGCAGTTTTCTTTAGTGTGCTTCTTCCTTCCACAATGGGAGCACCGAAGACTGTTCTTGGCTTCTTTTCCCTCTGAGCGCCGTGAGGATACTCCATCTGAGCGCCGTGAAGAGCTTCCCTTTCCCTTGTTTTTGGCAGCCAACCCATACCCCGATGATGTTTCATCTACAACTGAGGGGTCAGTTTTCAGAATACTCATTCTAGCTTCTTCTCTCTTAATCAGTCCGTATGCCACCTCTACTGATGGCAATGGTTCTCGTTTCAGTATCTCTCTTTTTGCCAACTCAAATTTTTCATCTACAGCAGTCAAGAATTGGAACAAGCTTGTTCCTGTAATTTTTGGTTGTAAATCCGAATATCATCGATATCCTTCATTGGATTTGGATCCTTGACATCTATTGTCATCCAAATCGATTGAAATCTATGCCACAAATCTTCTAGTGTGTTTGAACCCTGCCGAAGGGTATCTGCCTTTTTGTGCAGATCGAACACCTGCAAGGAGTCTGAACCAGATCCGTATGTGATCATCAATCCATCCCAAAGTGCTTTCGCAGTTGGGTATTGAGATACGCTTGTCACAAGGTGTGGTTCAATATTTTGAATCAACCAAGTGAATACACATTCGTCATCTTGCTCCCACCGTTCGTATCTGGGTTCAGTGGGTAGGGGTGGTGGAGGAGTTCCTATTAGATGAGAACTTTTCCCCCTTCCCCCGATTGCCTTGCGGATCAGTGTAGCCCATAGAGAGTAATTCTCACTATTGAGTTTAACTCCTATGGTTAGATTTTCGGGTGCCTGAGTTTGGAGGCTATGACGAAGTAAATTAGCCAATTGTACCGTGAGTTCATCAGATACGGTAGAACTGGGCTTTGGTTCTGAGCCTTCGCCAGACATGTTAAACAGATCTAAGATCGAGTCTTAGTCAGTCGGTTGAGAGAGGTAACTGGACAGTGATGAAGATACCTCTTCTGAGTCCTAATGTTCACAAGATGTAAATGCCTTGCGTTTTCTGGTGTGTTTGTTTGTTTTTTTTCTTGAGACGATGATGAAGATAAAACGTATGTTTTTCTGAGTCTAAAGGACCAGACTGTGCTCTGATACCATGATAAGAAACAGAACAATGGAGAATGAATTCAGAGAGAAACGTTTTTCTTCATACTTTTTTATGTGTGTATACAGCCCCTATAAATAGTACAGAGATAACAATTACAACTACCAAATCTATGTAAAGTCAAACAATTAAAACTGTTAAATCTAATCATATCAAACCAAATCCTATCAAATCTAATCATATCCCTATCAAGCCCCTTCTTTCCAACATCTTCATCCTTAGTCAATGTATTAAAGTTGGAGATGAACTCTGAGTATGCATACGAATTAACCTATTGAGAGCCAACACTTCTTGTATGTTTTCAAACTATAAGTCTATCATTATCTCAAATATTGAAGAAATTGCTCCGAGATGTATATCGAATTTCACTACTCATTTTCAATAAAGTAAGTTCTCCGAATCGATATGTGAGCTATAATAAGCTCTTCAACTTAATATGTGAACTATAATACATTCTTATTGTATGAACCATAATAAGTTCTCAGTGAATCACCGTTGCAAACCTTAAACAATTTCAAAGTTCAATGATAAGCTTGAATTAGGAGAGATCCTAGGCTTATCAAAAACAAAGAGGCATGACCGATGAGACGTTAATATTGTGAAAGGTGGAAAATTTTCATTTTCCCACCATAATTGTTGCACTTTGAAATTATTTAAGGCTCTAAGGAAAAACAAAGCTCCTTCTGAGTTGAGCTAATACCAAGATTAGAAAAGCTAAGACCTTCTTATCGACTCTAAGTGTTTTAAGGAGCCACTCAAACTCTGGGAAGCCAATGATAGGCTTACCTCTATACCTACTAAATTTGGCTTTGACCTGTAACAACAATCTTGGAGGAAAGGTCCCAATAAAGGTACGTGTAATCAACATGAGTAACTCAAAGACATGGGCCTTCATGCCAAGTGTGTTTACTTCCATACATTTGCATCCTTTAAATTTCAACTAATACTGTTTACAGCAGTTTTTTTTTAAGTCAAATTTCATAGATATGCAAAGGAACTTTATAGGAGGCTCTCTGAGCTATGACTATAATGCACTAATGGTACTCAAGGTGTAAGCCTAACAGTGAACTCGGTGACCCTATGAGGGTGCCATCTGCATTCAGAGTGAAGTGTTGGATGTGAGTAATGAGATGTAAATACACCTGCTGAAGTGTATAAAGTTATCCTACTCAAAGTCCTAGGAGAAGTACTCTCCGAATAGAAGGTGTTAAGCACTCATAAAAACTCCCTGGGCTTGGAGACCATAGGCGTACTATCCTCCGAGTCCCAAGTATTGGACATACATTGTACAACACGATTACTTCTCTTACTGAAAAGATAAGGTTCATCATATTCCTTCTCTAAAGAGATAAAGACAAAGGCTATAAATTTCATACTGAAGTATATATCCCACATATTAATCCTCTACAAATATAAGTTATCTTCTCATAAGCCATTAGAAAGAGGAGTAGTAATCCTATTGAAAAAAAACTGTTAATCACTGCCAATAAGTTCTATTCCACCAAGAGTTCATTCTTTATATAAGGTACTCTCCATGCCAAGTAGAAGAACAATGACTCTTGCTATCAGGGAATAGCTATATACTCGCCTCAAATACCAATGCTAACTTAAGTATCAGAGAACCCGAGAGAAACTCCCTCTTCTTCGGTTGTAACCATATTTTTCTCTTGCATATCTCAGATTCATATGCACAGATCATTATTGTTGCAGATCGGATACCATCTGTTGGACCGGATGCAATAGGTGCAATTAAATATATTGTGATCATGGTGTTTGAGGCACCATTACCTTGATTCTTTTATCTTACTTTTGGTGTAGTATACACCAGGATCAAAATTATCATGGTGTGAACTGTGTGATCATAAGAGTGTATGAATGGCCCGAAGGCCTTACTAATGGTTCTAAGGCCATTCCTTCCAATGTCTTTCTCCTTAACATAGCGTTCGAACGAGCGTGTAGTTTATAAGTTTGGTAGAATAAATTTTCTTCATTTAAACAGCTATTTGACATTCTGAACAGGTTAGTATTATGTTATCCTATTTGCAGTTTTGTTATTTATGATTTAATGTACACTGTTACACGCTTTTGTTGGCAGCTTATCACGGTAGCTGTTGGGAAAATCGGGTATTTTTCCCACTACGACAACACAACTAGTGAAATGCACCAGTTCAGAACTAGTGAACTGGACAGAACACTAACAAAACTACCCGACAAATAATATTGAATACTATACTACAATAGGAAAGAAAGCAGTAAAACAACAATAAAGAGAACAGAACAATAAAAGAGATAAAGAGAGAAACACACCCGAAAGCTTTGCCACTAGAGCTCAACCAAGATAGCTTGATCTCCGAACACTTGCTGAATTGCTTGCTTCTATTTATATGTAGAAGAAGATACAAGTTTTTGGGATGATTTACATAAGAGGTGGAGGGTTTTATTTATAACTCCCAATTTTCCTATTCATTCTAAAACCACCGATGTGGTACAAATTTAAGCCACATTCAACAAATCTCCACCTTGGCTTAATTTCAAATCCTACCATATACAAAACTTATCAACAAAAAAAATAGTCTTTGTGTTATTTCCAAGTATCTACTCAAATGTGCAAGATATTAACCAAGTCTAAACAATGTTCAAACTTGGCCCTTGTAACAACCTTGGTCAACATATCTGCAGGATTCTCCATAGTATGAATCTTCTGGAGAAGTATCTCCTCTTCTTCGAGAATTTCCCGCACAAAATGATAGCGAACATCAATATGCTTAGTCCGTGCATGAAAGACTTGATTCTTTGCCAAATGAATAGCACTCTGACTGTCAGAATATACTTTAAGTTGTTTCTGACCAACTCCCAAGTCTTTAAGCAACCCATAAAGCCAAATTGCTTCCTTCACAGCCTCTGTAATCGCCATATACTCTGCCTCTGTTGTAGACAAAGCCACCGTTGACTGCAAGGTAGACTTCCAACTAACTGGCGCTTTTGCTAAAGTGAACAAATAGCCAGTTGTAGATCGCCGCTTATCTAAATCTCCAGCATAATCAGAATCACAATATCCAATTACGCCCTGACCAAGTGATTTATCTTGCTCAAATTCCAATCCAACATCTACGGTATTTTGGAGATACCGTAGAATCCATTTCACAGCTTGCCAATGACCCTTGCCTGGATCATGCATGTATCTACTAACAACACTAACAGCCTGTGAAATATCTGGTCTCGTACACACCATTGCATACATCAAACTTCCAACTGCATTTGCATAAGGGACTTTTGCCATGTATTCTCGTTCTTCATCAGTAGTTGGAGACAAACGGCTACTCAGTTTCAAATGAGGAGCAAGTGGAGTACATACAGGTTTTGTATCTTCATGTAGACCAAACCGTTGTAGTACCTTCTGCAAATACTGCTTCTGTGACAGCCAAAGTTTACCCCTCTCTCTGTCTCTGCTTATCTCCATGCCGAGAATCTTCTTGGCTTCCCCCAAATGCTTCATCTCAAACTCTTTGCTCAACTGAGCCTTCAACTTGTCAATATCTGATTGGCTCATTGCTGCTATCAGCATGTCATCAACATATAAGAGTAAGTAGCTGTAGGAACCATCTTGAAGTTTGCGCAAATACACACAATGATCGTATTTGCACCTCTTGTACGACTGAACCTTCATAAACTTATCAAATCGTTTGTACCACTGTCTCGGAGATTGTTTTAGTCCGTACAACGATTTGCTAAGTTTACAAACCCAATTTTCTTTACCAGCAACCTTGTATCCTTCTGGCTGAGTCATGTAGATTTCCTCTTCCAAATCACCGTGTAGAAACGCGGTTTTTACATCAAGTTGAGCTAGCTCCAAATTCAACTGCGCTACCAAGGCCAACAAAATCCTAATGGAGGAATGTTTAACAACTGGAGAAAATACCTCATTGTAGTCAATTCCCTCCCTCTGAGCAAATCCTTTAGCCACCAACCTTGCCTTGTAGCGAACATCTTCTTTATGAGGAAATCCTTCTTTCTTTGCAAATACTCATTTGCACCCAATTGCCTTCTTATCTTTTGGTAGTTGTGCCAGCTTCCACGTATTGTTCTTCTTAAGAGATTGCATCTCTTCTTCCATTGCACCTGCCCAGCTTCCCCTTTCTGAACTTAGAATAGCTTCTGTGTAAGTGGATGGAATGTCATCAACAACTGGAAGTGCATATGCTACCATATCAGCGAAACGAGCAGGCTTTTGAATTTCTCGTCTCTGTCTTCTAACTGCAATTGGCTCCTGTTGCTGTTGAGGTTCTTGGGTAGAATCCTCTTCCTCATCTGACTCTTCTTCTGCCATAGGAGAGTCACTGGTGGTGCCTCGTGCTGGGATCACCACTAGTTGCTCAAACTCCACCTGCTTCGGAGTACACTCCACCTGCTTCGGAATACTATCAGTTCCTTCTTGATTTACCTTATTCATCATGGCAGATTCATCAAAGGTAACATCTCTGCTGATAATCGTCTTCTTTGCCTCCAGACACCATAAACGGTATCCCTTCACTCCAGGATTGAAGCCCATGAAGAGAGCCTTTTTTGCTCTTGGATCCAACTTTGATTCAATCACATGATAATATGCAATAGAACCAAAAACATGCAAAGAATCATAATCAGTTGCAGGTTTTCCAGACCATACCTCCAACGGAGTTTTGCCATCTATAGCAGATGATGGCAACCGATTGACGATATGTTGAGCGTATGTCACAGCCTCAGCCCAAAATTTTCTGTCTAACCCAGCATTAGATAGCATACAACGAACTTTCTCCACAAGTGTCTTGTTCATACGCTCTGACACGCCATTCTGTTGTGGTGTCTTTCTTACAGTGAAGTGTCGAACTATGCCACAGTCTTGGCATACCTTCAGGAATGGATCATTCTTGTATCCTCCTCCATTATCTGTTCGGAGAACCTTAATCTTCCTTCCTGTTTGGTTTTCAACTTGTGCTTTCCACTTAAGGAAAATGTCAAGCACATCATCTTTATTCTTCATTGTATACACCCAAACTTTTCTTGAAAAATCATCAACAAAGGTGACAAAATAATGCCTACCTCCAATGGATGGAGTCTTGGCAGGTCCCCACACATCTGAATGCACATAATCCAGAATACCCTTGGTATTATGAATCGCAGTGCCAAATTTCACTCTTCGTTGTTTTCCAAGAACACAATGCTCACAAAATTCAAGTTTGCAAGCCTTAGTACCTTTCAAGAGTCCTTGCTTGGCAAGAATTTGCAAGGACTTTTCTCCAGCATGTCCCAACCTCATATGCCACAGCTTCGTTGCCTCAGCATCCTTCTTTGTGCTAGAAGTTGCTGCCGCTACTGCCCCCACCACTGTATTACCTTGGTAGTAATACAGATTGTTTTTCCTCGTACCTTTCAACATCACCAGTGCTCCTGAAGTTGCTTTAAGAACTCCATCTCGCATCGTCACAACTAGGCCTTTAGATTCTAAGGCCCCCAAAGAGATGAGATTCTTCTTCAACTTTGGCACGTACCGCACATCCCGTAAAATTCTAGTGGATCCATCATGATTTCGCAGCTTGATTGAACCTATCCCGGTTGTTTTACATGGATTATCATTACCCATGTAAACAACTCCACCAACAAGTTCCTGGAATTCAAAGAAAAATTCCCGAATAGGACACATATGATAGGTACAACCTGAATCCAATATCCACTCATCTGGATGTAATGATGCTGAAGGCGAGACAGTCAAAGAGATATCTGATTCCGCATCACTTTTGCATTCTGCAACATTTGCATCTTGCGGAGTCTTCCCTTTCTTTTTCAGTTTTGGACAGTCTTTCTTCCAGTGCCCTTTCTCATGACAGAAAGCACACTCGTCTTTTGCAACGGCTCGGCCTTTGGACTTAGACCTTTCTCTTCTTCCTTTTGTCTGGCTTTGCTGACGACCTCTTGCCACCAATGCTTCTTCTGGTGTCGTTGATTTGTTTTTTATCTTATCCTGCTTTCTCAATTCATGACTATACAAAGCAGAACAAACAGCATCTAACGACACATTCTCTTTCCCATGAAGTAATGTCGTTTCCAAATGTTCAAATTCATCGGGAAGAGATGATAACAACATCAAAGCCAGATCTTCACCCTCAAATTTCACATCTAAATTCAGCAGGTCTGCTACTAATTGATTAAACATAGTGATGTGTTCATTCATAGTAGTACCTGGTCGGTAATCAAATCGGAACAGTCTTTTCTTCATGAGGAGCTTGTTCTGACCACTCTTTTTCAGAAACTTGTCCTCCAACGCCTTCCACAGTTTGTGTGCAGAAGTTTCACTCTTAAAGGCATACTTCTGCTCTCTGGACAGGCAAGATCTAATAGTTCCGCACGCCAACCGATTAATGATACTCCACTCTTTATCTTCTATCTCTTCTGGTTTCTTTCCTTCAATGGCAATATCAAGACCCTGTTGGAAAAGAGAGTCCAAGACCTCCCCTTGCCACATACCGAAATGGCCAGTACCATCAAATATTTCCACCGCCAATTTCAAACCGGACACCGGGAACCTCGACCATGACGACGAGGAGCCCGATACCCCCGATGGAATATTTGAGATCACACCCTTCGCTTCTTGATCTTTAGTTGCCATTACAGACTCAATATATAGTATTCAATATTACAACAAATTTCAAACAGCCCAAGGGCGAACCTTCGGCTCTGATACCACTTGTTGGGAAAATCGGGTATTTTTCCCACTACGACAACACAACTAGTGAAATGCACCAGTTCAGAACTAGTGAACTGGACAGAACACTAACAAAACTACCCGACAAATAATATTGAATACTATACTACAATAGGAAAGAAAGCAGTAAAACAACAATAAAGAGAACAGAACAATAAAAGAGATAAAGAGAGAAACACACCCGAAAGCTTTGCCACTAGAGCTCAGCCAAGATAGCTTGATCTCCGAACACTTGCTGAATTGCTTGCTTCTATTTATATGTAGAAGAAGATACAAGTTTTTAGGATGATTTACATAAGAGGTGGAGGGGTTTATTTATAACTCCCAATTTTCCTATTCATTCTAAAACCACCGATGTGGTACAAATTTAAGCCACATTCAACAGTAGCTTGCATACCGTATTATGGTATAACAATGAGTTACGAAGTTTTAATTCTTTGAAACTTTTATCCCATGTAGATATTTTCTTGTTATTGTGATCACGTTGGCCTAGACACTATATTACGCGAGGAGGGTGATTTTAAGAAGGATAATTAACTCGCGAGGAGGGTGATTATTCATGCTTCGAATTTTTGTCATTTTGTCCTAAAGAATGATTAACTCGTCACCATGATAACAGTCTCCGAAATACCGCGATAACGCTGTATGAGTAAAACTTTAAGCTTCATTTATTAAAAATTTAATTGAGAATATTTTTAAATTATCCACGCTCTATAGTTTGCACCGGAACAAATCAAAGATGGAAACGGTCGAGTAATTACACAAAATTGTTCCGGACGCCATGTTATGTACGATTATTATTGTCTTTCTCTAATTTAGTAGGACGCAGAGCAGTTTATCACTATAAAATATACTGACCAACATCCGCCTCATATTTTTAAAACGGAATCGGTAACTATTGTCATAACATGTAATAAACTTAATAAAGAAAACATATAGAGAAAAAACTAAAAGCAACATACAGATCACTGAATTGAGGAATTTAGTGTCGTGAGTAAAGAAACATCCACTTACGTACTACTCCATCTGTGATAAAAATATTATCATTCTTTCTATTTCGAGTTATTACAAAAATATTGTTCATTTTTTAAAATAGAAAAATTACTAGTCAAATTTTTTATACTAATCTTCAATTTAATTTTCTTGTATTTCAAGTAACCAATCAATGTAGAATAAAACTAAAAACCACAAAATTTAACTTTTTTTAAATTATATTTAAGTTCAGCTAGAAAAAAGTTTAAAAGCGGAATGAGTATAGGGGATTCAAATTACGCCTAGTGGTTACTATAATCTGATGGAAACTAGGCTTCAAGATCACGTCATCTTTCCGCCTTGGTGCTTTTCTAAAAAAAATTTGTCTTGCGAAACTGAACTGCATTTTACAAAACACAGACCTGATAATTTTAACAAGACAACTGAGCAACTACCGTCAATATCGACTCCCGTCTATAACGAGATATAAGGAGAGTCGGATATACATAACTATACCTAAGTGTTATAAACACACAGATGTTTCCGATGACCCATGATAATATATCAAACTATGTCTATCAACTAATACTTCACAATATAAGAAAAGCAGTCAATTTAGTAGGTCATTTTGCTTTATTATATCATATTTCAAAATCAAAGAAAAGTGTGTATTGACTCCATTATAAATGGAAACACCATTGAACAACTACTGATTATGTTAATAATTATTTATTAATAAAAAGATCGTATAAAATTGATATAGCCTTATATTGTAAACATACTTCCATTTTCATAACAATCTCTTTATTACGTTATAAAAAAATCCATATATTACTCTCTTTGTTTAAATAACATAGTCATACATCACACAGTTTAGAATAACTGGTTCTTAACACACTTTATTGCAAATATCTATTACGCTCTTATTATCAAAACTTTATTTTTCTCTCCTACATTAATTACAAAGGTCTTTGAGGGGTTGAGACAATTTGACTATTGGTAATGCACTTCCTTATATGTCTAACGATATAGTAATATTTTTTGGGACATACCAAGGTAAATTGTAAGAGAATATTTTTGCGATACAGTAAGTGAGAGATGTTATACTACTCTCTTCGTTTTAATTTTGGTAATCCAATATACTATTTTTGTTTGTCTCAAAATGTTTCTACTTACTATTTATGTTTTACCAACTTAATGCATTGCTCCTAAATTAACTTTGAAGTTAATAAATATATTAAGATAGAAGAGAATTCTGGAAGGAAAAAGAAGAAGAGTGATGAAGCCGGATCTTCACCAAGGGTCAAGATGACCTCGATTTAACTTCGTCAGTTAACACAAAGAATCTGTCAACTGGAATTGATAATGAGTAGCTGGAATAGCGCCAAATATCCTGCACAATGTAGCACAGGTCAGAGGTCCCGGAGGGTTGGCCCCGGGAAAAACCCTCCGACGCTCAAGTCAGTTTGGGTCATATCTCAATGAGATTATAATGTAAAGGGATGAGTTGAGAAGTTCTCACAGTGTTTGCTGAGGAGCACAAGATGGGAATATACTTTTTAATAAAGAAATCTGAACTCCTCCGATAGTTTTTTTTTCCTCTCCCGTTCCTTCCTCCTGGTTCCCTCGCTTTTATAGACTTTCTCCCCTTCTCCTTTGGATAACAGATAACGTAATAAGATCTTTGCTTGGGGTAGAAAGTCTAAGATGCGGTAGGTCTGCTGATGTGATTAGTAGCTTGATTGATGTAATCAATAGGTCGGCCTGGTTGATGTAACCGGTTGTGGTGACTTTGGCGTGTTCAGGAAGAATAGCCAGCTGTAGTCATTATGCCTAAAGAGTATCCCTGTTTGAGGGTCCCACGTAATAGTAGCTTAGCATGGTTCATTAACTGTGGTACACAGATGGCCCTTGCCGAAGTGCTCGACTTGCTGTGGTACACAGCTGAATTTTTCCGAAGTGTAGGTTTAGGCCGTGTCTGGATGAAGTGGCCCGAGGTGTAGTTATTTTGTGATGTATGCTTAAGTTGGCGCCGAGGTGAAAACCTTGGCGTGTTTTCTAGTGTGGTGTTGGTTTGTTCTGCTAAAGCGCGGTTGAAGTTGTACCTTCATATTTAGGCACTGAACCGCCGAGCTGCTGAATTGTCGTGCCCTAATATCTCAAATGTCAAGCCTGATGGGGTTGACTGCTTAATGACTAACGGGTGGTTTAACCTTGGTTTATCATTTGCCCCCAGATTTTGTGTGGTTGAACTGAACTGTGAAGGCATACAAATCTTGTCTTTATGACGTGGTGAATCCCATTAGTCACATGTTTATCTTTTTTCGCCTGCTTTCTACGCAAGTGGTAGTTCCGATGCTCCATTATTGCTTCTTTGACGATTCCGCTTCCCGAGGGAGGGAGATACGTGAACCTCTGCCTTTCAAATTTCAAATTTAAAACGAAAAGGTACCTTTTCCCTCCCCCCGCCTATAAATAGAGATGCTTCCACCTCCTCATTCTTCATCCTTCGTTTAAGTTTCTCATCCTTGATGTTTATGTCGGTGTCTCCTACCTTTCTTCCTTTCAATCCGGTCCTTCACCTCTATGTAAGCGTTTCCGAAATATGTTTGCCCTTTTATGTCTCAAGAATCTGGAAAATACCTGTGAGACTCAGTCCTTTCATAAAGAATTTGATTCTGATGGGAACAATCTTTCTTCACGGGGATTATTCCTTTCCTGCAACCCTTTTTCGGTTATCGTCGTATCTTCCGTTTTAGCGCCTCTGTTATTTCATGACAGGGGTTCTCCTTCAACAGTCCCTTACCAGCAAAGGGTTCACTTTGCTGTGGCGTGATCGCACAAATCCCCCTTCTTCCAGTGAAGCAGGGAATAGTTGCGATTACATTCTTCGCAAGCCTTCTTCAAGACATGGTAGCAGTGAAGCAAGGGTGGCAACAATGCTGCAAAACTTTTGTTCTGCCATGTAACCATAGAGGGGACCATTACCCCGAAGTCTACGAGGATCATTCGCTGCTCTTCATAGTCCAAGTCTGAGGCTGTATCCAGATTACTGAGTTTTTCGAAGCTGAGGAGAAAAGATGTAGCTGAATAGGATTTTTCCTTGTAATAGTTTGTAGTTGTATTTCACTGTTATGGCCGGAAAAATATATATATATATATATATATATATATATATATATATATATATATATATATTAGATATATGTATACTTTAATGTTACCAAATAAGATAATAATAATAATAAATAATGATAATAATAAAAAGTGATGATGATAATAAAGATAACTATAAACTAATAGTATTAGAATCACATTAGGAAACCTAAACCAAAATCAAATGGGAAAACCTAAAAATCTACCCTAACTCCCCCACCCTATATTCACATACACGCATATCACCCAAACGGCACTCACACACGCACGGCTAGGGAGAAGAGAAAAAAAAAAGAGAGAGAAGAAGAAGAAGGAAGGCGAGGCCCCGAACCCAAATCTTAGTCCGTCGAATTTATTGGTATCGTCAATCGAGGTAGATGCCTCTTCTCCCTCAAAGGAATACGATTCATACATGCTTGGATGATATTTTATGTGATTTATTGCTCTTATTTGTATTAGGTGTAGACTTGTACTTGTTTATATTTGAAAAAGCATGAGGTGAATGCTTTCTTGCTACTATGTGCTTGTTTGTGTTTAAACTTGGTGGTAGGAGTGGATTAAATCCAAAATAACTCTAAAGGAAATTGAAAAGTGAGAATTTTCATGTTAGGAGCCCCTTAAAATTGGTGTTTTGGCCTTAGAATAGGTCCCTATAGACTGGAAATAGGAGAAAATGAGGGATGGAATTAAAAATCTGGTTGCAGCGTTGGGACGTGTGCCTCACGCGCCGCCTGAGGTGGCCCCGCGTGGCCCTCACGCGCGCGCGTGGCCCTCACGCGCGCGCGTGGGCTCCCACGAGCTGCTGCTGGGAAATACGCCAATTATTAAAAAAAAATATCCGGGCCAGCCGCGCGCGTCTGGGCCGACCCTTAACGGGTCAGCAGGCGGCGGGCTGCAGGACCAGGCCCAATGGTAATGTAGAAAAAATGAGGCTGGCCGGTTACTGGACTGGGCCGGATGGCCAGCGGACCGGGCTGTGATCTGGCCGGCCCAATTCACAAAATGTAAAAAAAACAGAAGGGACTAATTCGCGGGCCGGGCTGGAGCGAAGTGCCGGGCCGGACAGGTTGAGCTGTAGGAGCCGGCCCGGTTGAAAGTATATTTATAAAAAAAATTTAATTATATCAATTCTGGAAATTTAGAAATTATGAATAAAAGAATTTAAATCCCAGAAAAATAAAACTAAATACCAGAAAATTCTAAATAAATTCCAGAAAATATAAAATGGTTAAATTAAATTATTTCCACTGAATTTATGAATTTTGATAGATGTAAGTAATTAAAAATAATTAGTAATAACTAGAATTAAATAAGGAAAATTAGGAGAAAATTAGTAGAAAATTCTAGAAAATTAATACAAGCTAAAGGAAAAATTAAGTTAATGATTAATAATAATTTTCCAATATTCGTAAAATTTACAAAACCAAATATTGAGTGCCGGAGTTGGTGAGGATGGGCGTACGGGCCCCCGGCGACTTTGTTGTTGCATTCATGGCACGTGCATTGCATTTGGAGTGGGTTGAGATGTACGGGTCTCAGACGCTCGAGTAGAGTGGATCATGGTGTACGGGCCATGGGTACTCGGTCATGGTGGATCATGGTGTACGGGACATGGGCATCGGTTAAGGTGGATCGTGGTGTACAGGCCATGGGCATCGGTCAGGGTGGATTGTAGTGTACGGGCTACAGGCATCCAGTCAATCCCGGGATCATGCATTGCATATAGGTCTAGGACATACTGCATGACATGATTCTTGTTGCGTGTGACACGTTAATTGAGCATGCATCACGTACTTGCGCATTTTTATGTGGAGTGCTTTACTTACCGCATTTACTTTATCTTATGCATGTTATATAATGTTTATGTGCTATGTGGCTATATCATTTCGGTATGTACGTTTTGTATTTGTTTGAGGCGGGCATCTACTGGGTGATTTCTGTCACTCACCCCTACTTCCCAGGTGAGCCGGATGAGGGCTACGAGCATATCTTCATTGAGGACGGGACGGACATAGAAGAGTGGGCTGGTTGAGAGCTGCGGCTAGGATATGAGGGGACTCTGCATCTGATTTGTTCTTATTTATATTTTGAGGATTTTCCACATACTACTTCGCTATTTTATTTCCAGAATTTTTATTTAGCAACGTAATGACGGATTATTAAAGTTTAATATATGCTATGTTTACGTTTCCGCGAAAAAAAATTTCTACGTCATCTTTGACAAGTAAGAGATTGATTCGACGCTTTGTATTCTCCTTAGTGAGATACGGCGGGTGCTCTGTTCCCGATGTTAGGGCTCGGGAGCGGGGCGCTACAGGTGGTATCAGAGACCAGGCTTCAGATCCGCCTCGGAAACGCAGGATTAATTAGAACACTTAGACATAAGCTACGATTTTACCAAAGTAGACTTAAGGAATGATTTTAGACCTAAGTTATGATCGGGTTATGGGAGGTGTGTGCCGATGGTGAGCTTTTCTTGTTTAAATATTCGACTTATCTGCATTCCACCATTCAACTTCTTATTGACTAATTTGATTTCGTCTCATGAACTTGGATTTCAGAAAATGCCTCCACGACGTGATCCGGCTGGTAACAACGACGATGATCAACAGGGTTAGGGGGCCATTCCCCAGGTACTGGCAGATACGTTGGCCACTCTGACTGCCTTGGTGGCCCAGCAGCAGGTGCAGATGGCTCACCTGCAACAACAGCAGGAACAACTGCAGCAACAGCAGCAGCAACCGCCACAAACACCACCACCACCACCGCCGCCACCACCACCACCTCAGGGGCTTTGATTCTTTTATCGGGAGATGCAGCACTCCCGGATACCTATGTTCAGGGGTACCACCCGACCAGAGGAGGCAGAGATTTGGCTCAAGAACGTATCGGAGCAGTTGAGGTTGTTAGAGGTTCCGGATGACCTAAAGGTGGATGTGGTGGTACCATTCTTGGAAGGCGATGCAGAGCGTTGGTGGCAGGGTGTGGTACGCAGACGCACTACACCGCCGACATGGGCTCAGTTTAGGGAGGAGTACCAGAGGCACTACGTTCCTGAGAGTGCGATTCAGAGGAGGATGATAGAGTTTCAGCTCCTGACCCAAGGGTCCATGACTGTTGATCAATATTCTGAGAAATTTCATACACTCGGGAGATACATGCCTGCCGTCATGGTCGACGAGAGGACAAAGATGTTGAAATTCGAGACGGGTTTAAGCTCACGCATTCAGTCATTGATCATATGCGCCCAACCTACCACTTTTGAGGATTGTTGGAGGTGTGTCGTAAGGTCGAGGGTGACCTCGTGAGGGTTGCAGCAGCCAACAGGGCCAAGAGACCGCGAGAAGAGTTCCGTTCAGGGAGATCAGGGAGATGGTTAAAGATTCCACGCCGACACCCGACCGGACGATTTTCCGGGCCACCGCAGCAGGGGCAGGGATCGACAACTCGACCACTGATGATTGAGGGTCCTACAGCGACGGCAGCGCAGCCACTCAGGACGGTTGGACCACTACCTCCGGTATGTGCACAGTGTGGTCGTTCTCATACAGGACCGTGTTGGAGAGCTCAGCAGGTTTGCTACAATTGCGGCAAACAAGGACATTATGCTAGAGAGTGCCCTACACCGGCACAAGCACCTCTGCCACAGGGTTAGACGCAGCAGAGAGGAAAAGGAAAGACCAACGCCCGAGTGCATGTCATGACAGACGCTGAGCTACAGGAGGTCGGAGACGTAGTCACCGGTACGTTTTAAATTTAAGCAATTATTATTTTAAAATCTTGAACATATATTTTCTCCTGTTTTGATGATTTGTGCTATGTGAATAACTACGAACCTGTTAGGGGAAATATTAATTAACCAAGTCCCAGCATACGTTCTATTCGATAGTGGTGCTAGCCACTCATTCGTTGCTAGGAGATTTGCCAAGAACCTAGATATCCTACCAGAACGGCTAGAGATTCCATATCATGTTCAAGCCGCAGGGGATCAAGTGTTAGTATCTCATTATCAGTACAAGGATTGCCCGTTGGAGATTAATGAGCTTGAGTTCTCCGCCACTCTGATTCCGATCCAGATGCAAGATTTTGACATTATTCTGGGCATGGACTTCATGGCGAAATACAGTGCTAACATCGACAGCCGCCAGAGACAGGTCAGCATGCAGACACTAGATAAGAGAGAGACCATCTTCCAGGGGGATGTCAAATTGAAGAAGTCCTCCAGGAAAATCTATATTACCGCAGCACAGGCTTCTCGGGCGCTAAAGAAAGGAGCCGAGGGTTTTTCTTGTGTATGCTCTAAATGTCAGTGCTGAGACGCCATCGATTGAGGATATTCCAGTGGTACGAGATTTTAAGGATGTCTTTCCCGACGAGTTACCAGGTTTGCCACCGAGCAGAGAAGTGGAGTTCGAGATCGATCTCGTACCTGGAGCCGAGCCGATCTCGAAGGCACCATATAGGATGGCACCAGCAGAGTTAAAAGAACTTAAGGAGCAGTTGCAGGAGCTACTGGACAGAAAATTTATTAGGCCTAGTGTTTCGCCCTAGGGAGCACCAGTATTGTTCGTGAAGAAAAAAAGACGGTACTATGAGACTATGTATCGATTATCGTGAGCTGAACAAGATCATAATAAAGAATAAATACCCACTACCAAGGATCGACGACCTATTTGATCAATTGAAGGGTGCCAGGGTATTCTCGAAGATTGACCTGCGATCAGGCTACCATCAGCTAAGGATTAAGGCAGAAGACATAGCAAAGACTGCGTTCCGCACTCGATATGGGCACTACGAGTTTCTTGTAATGCCCTTTGGACTAACGAATGCGCCTGCGGCTTTCATGGATCTGATGAACACAGTATTCAGGGAGCAGTTGGACCATTTTGTGGTGGTGTTCATCGACGACATCTTGGTGTACTCGCCTAATGAGGAGACTCATGCTGAACACTTGCAGGAGGTACTGGAGACTCTCAGAAAAAAGAAATTGTATGCTAAGTTCAGTAAGTGCGAATTCTGGTTGAAGAGTGTGACCTTCCTGGGCCACGTAATTTCTGAGGAAGGTATTTCCGTTGACCCAAAGAAGATAGAGGCGATCACAGAATGGCCACGACCTACTAACGTCACTGAGGTACGCAGCTTTCTTGGCCTTGCCGGTTATTATCGCAAGTTTGTCGAGGGATTTTCGAGGATTGCAGCACCACTGAGTCAACTGACTCAGAAAAAGACTAAGTTTGTATGGACCTCCGAGTGTGAGAAAAGCTTTGCAGAGTTGAAGCAGAAATTGACGACTGCACCAGTGTTGGCGCAACCCTCCGGCACTGAAGGATTTGTCATCTACAGCGACGCCTCAAAGAATGGGCTAGGTATATATATATATATAAAATTTTAAATTACCCTCAAGTACATATTAACTTTAGCCTAACACTTTCGTCGCAGGATGCGTGTTAATGCAAGGAGGTAGGGTTATCGCATACGCATCGAGACAGTTGAAGCAATATGAGCAAAATTACCCAACCCATGATCTGGAGTTAGCAGCGGTGGTGTTTGCGCTAAAGATTTGGCGTCATTACCTATATGGTGTGAAGTGCGAGGTCTTTACCGATCATAAGAGCTTGAAATATTTGTTCACACAGAAAGAATTGAATATGCGTCAGAGGAGATGTCTTGAGCTACTGAGGACTACGACCTAACAATTAGTTATCATCCGGGGAAGGCAAACCGAGTTGCTGATGCCTTGAGTAGAAAGTCTAATCACGCCATACAGACACCACTAGAGAAAGAGATGGCAGAATTTGATCTCGACATTGTTGAATCCACTGCTAACGTTCTGGCGGCCTTAGTCATTACACCATCTCTGGTTGAGCGAATCAAAGAGGCACAAAAGGAGGATGTGACGCTTAGAGATATCCGAGATAGGATGTTGACCAATCTAATTGAGGGCTTCCAAATACATGACGATGGCAGTATTTGGTACCAAGGAAGGTTGTGCGTGCCTGATGATGAGGAGCTAAGGAGGGGAATTGCTGAAGGGGGCACACAATTCGAAGTTGTCGATCCACCCCGGTGCTACGAAGATGTATAGTGATCTAAAGAAACACTACTGGTGGAGTGGGATGAAAAGACACATTGCTGAGTTCATTGAGAGATGCCTCGTTTGTCAGCAGGTTAAGGCAGAGCATCAGAGGCCGGGAGGTTTGATGTTACCGTTAGAGATACCGGAGTGGAAGTGGAAGCATGTGTACGATGGACTTTGTAGCAGGACTTCCTAAAACAAGAAACGGTAACGACATGATCTGGGTGATTGTTGATCGATTGACGAAGACTGCTCACTTCCTACCCGTGCCTAGTGATGTGACCGTAGAGAAAGACTGGTGACGTTATATATTGATGATGTTGTTAGCCTACACGGAGTCCCAGTCAGTATCGTCTCAGACCGTTGATTCGAAGTTCACCTCTCGCTTTTGGTCAGCTTGTCAAAAAGGTTGGGGACGGAGCTGCGACTGAGTACCGCTTTCCATCCACAGACAGACGGGCAGTCTGAGAGGGCCATTCAGACCTTAGAGGACATGTTGAGAGCGTGCGCATTGGACTTCAAGGGGAACTGGGACGGTATGATCAAGCTCATTGAATTCTCTTACAACAACAGTCATCACAGTGCCATCGGCATGGCACCCTTTGAGGCGCTCTATGGACGTAAGTGCAGGTCCCCTGTGCATTGGGATGAGGTCGGTGAGCGCGTTATTACCGGCCCTGAGTTGGTTGAGCAGACTAGAGAGAAAGTAAAGTTGATACGAGATAGACTAAAGGTTGCTCAAGACAAAGAAGCAAGAGCTAGGCCGATTCGAAACGACGTCCACTAGAATTTGACGTGGGCGAGAAGGTTTACTTGAGAGGTCCACCTACGAAGGGGGTTTCGCGATTCGGTATAAAGTGTAAACTGAAGCCTCGCTACATTGGTCCTTATGAGGGTACTCGAGAGGGTTTGGTACGCTAGCCTACCGATTAGCCATTACCCCCTGCCTTGGCCCAGGTTCATAACATATTTCATGTTTTCTCAGTTGAGGAAATATGCTCCGGACCCAAGCCATGTTCTAGATGCGCCACCGTTGAGGATCCGACCGGACGTTACATATGAGGAGACCCCCATCAGGATAGTGGATCGCAAGGACCAAGTGTTGAGGCACCGAGTCATCCCTTATGTTAAAGTACAGTGGACAATCACACCGAGCGTGAGGCGACTTGGGAGCTTGAGGAGCAAATGCGACAGAGATATCCACAGCTTTTCGAATAAGGTACGTCAAGTTTCCAGGACGAAACTTTTTGTAAGGTGGGTAGGATGTTTATGGCCGGGAAAAATATATAAATATATATATATATATAGTAGATATAGTATACTTTAATGTTACCAAATAAGATAATAACTAATAATAATAAATAATGATAATAATAAAAAGTGGTGTTATGATAATAAAGATAATTATAAACTAATAGTATTAGAATCACAATTAGGAAACCTAAACCCAAAATCAAATGAAAAACTAAAAATCTACCCTAACTCCCCCACCCTATATACAACATACACGCATATCACCCAAACGGCACTCACACACGCACGGCTAGGGAGAAGAGAAAAAAAAAAAGAGAGAAGAGAAGAAGAAGAAGGAAGGCGAGGGCCCCGAACCCAAATCTTAGTCCGTCGAATTTATTGGTATCGTCATCGAGGGTAGATGCCTCTTCCCCCTCAAAGGAATACGATCATGCATGCTTGGATGATATTTATGTGATTTATTGCTCTTATTTGTATTAGGTGTAGACTTCTGTACTTGTTTATATTGAAAAAGCATGAGGTGAATGCTTTCTTGCTACTATGTGCTTGTTTGTGTTTAAACTTGGTGGTAGGGTGGATTAAATCCAAAATAACTCTATAAGGAAATTGAAAAGTGAGAATTTCATGTTAGGAGCCCCTTATTTAAAATTGGTGTTTTGGCCTTAGAATAGGTCCCCTATAGACTGGAAATAGGAGAAAATGAGGGATGGAATTAAAAATCGGGTTGCAGCGTTGGGGCGTGTGCCTCACGCGCCGCCTGAGGTGGCCCCGCGTGGCCCTCACGCGCGCGTCGTGGCCCTCACGCGCCGCGAGGGCTCCCAAGAGCTGCTGCTGGGAAATACGCCAATTATTAAAAAAAAATATCCGGGCTGGCCTGCCAGCCGCGCACGTCTGGGCCGACCCTTAACGGGCCAAGCAGGCGACGGGCTGCAGGACAGGCCCAATGGTAATGTAAAAAAATGAGGCTGGCCGGTTAATGGACTGGGCCGGATGGCCAGCGGACCAGGCTGTGATCTGGCCGGCCCAATTCACAAAATGTAAAAAAAAACAGAAGGGGCTAATTCGCGGGCCGGGCTGGAGCGAAGTGCCGGGCCGGACAGGTTGAGCTGTAGGAGCCGGCCCGGTTGGAAGTATATTTATAAAAAAAATTAATTATATCAATTCTGGAAATTTAGAAATTGTGAATAAAAGAATTTAAATCCGAGAAAAATAAAAACTAAATACCAAAAAATTCTAAATAAATTCTAGAAAATATAAAATGGTTAAATTAAATTATTTCCACTGAATTTATGAATTTTGATAGATGTAAGTAATTAAAAATAATTAGTAATAACTAGAATTAAATAAGGAAAATTAGGGAAAAATTAGTAGAAAATTCTAGAAAATTAATACAAGCTAAAAGAAAAATTAATTTAATGATTAATAATAATTTTCCAATATTCGTAAAATTTACAAAACCAAATATTGAGTGCCGGAGTTGGTGAGGATGGGCGTACGGGCCCCAGGCGACTTTGTGTTGCATTCATGGCACGTGCATTGCATTTGGAGTGGGTTGAGATGTACGGGTCTCAGACGCTCGAGTGGAGTGGATCATGGTGTACGGGCCATGGGTACTCGGTCATGGTGGATCATGGTGTACGGGACATGGGCATCGGTTAAGGTGGATCGTGGTGTACGGGCCATGGGCATCGGTCAGGGTGGATTGTAGTGTACGGGCTACAGGCATCTAGTCAATCCCGGGATCATGCATTGCATATAGGTCTAGGGCATACTGCATGACATGATTCTTGTTGCGTGTGACACGTTAATTGAGCATGCATCACGTACTTGCGCATTTTATGTGGAGTGCTTTACTTACCGCATTTACTTTATCTTATGCATGTTATCATGTTTATGTGCTATGTGGCTATATCATTTCGGTATGTACGTTTTGTATTTGTTTGAGGCGGACATCTATTGGGTGATTTCTGTCACTCACCCCTACTTCCCAGGTGAGCCGGATGAGGACTACGAGCATACTTCATTGAGGACGGGACGGACATAGAAGAGTGGGCTGGTTGAGAGCTGCGGCTAGGATATGAGGGGACTCTGCATCTGATTTGTTCTTATTTATATTTTGAGGATTTTCCACATACTACTACTGCTATTTTATTTCCAGAATTTTTATTTAGCAACGTAATGACGGATTATTAAAGTTTAATATATGCTATGTTTACGTTTCTGCGAAAAAAATTTCTACGTCATCTTTGACAAGTAAGAGATTGATTCGGTGCTTTGTATTCTCCTTAGTGAGATACGGCGGGTGCTCTGTTCCCGATGTTAGGGCTCGGGAGCGGGGCGCTACATTCACACTTAATGAAAGTAACGAAATTCTATTCTGTCCAAACTTTGCTCTGACTTTTTCTAGCTTTTTGCTTTCTGAAATTCAACTTGCTCTTTGTCCATAGATGACGAGTGTTTATCCTCTATTCTACGAAGCTCTTTCATTTGCTTTTTTGCAAATATTTGTCTTCAACTTGCCCTATGGATATAGTTTGCAAGTATTTGCCTTTAGTCTTACTTGCTCAGTTTGGAAGTATTTGTCTTCGGCCTCACTTGCTCAGTTTGCAAGTATTTGTCTTCGGCCTCACTTGCTCAGTTTGCAAGTATTTGTCTTCGGCCTTAGGTGTATTTCTCGTATTTTATCAAAGCATCAAGCTTCTGCTTTTACGTTTGGCTTCTCAGTTTTGCTGAGTTGAAATGTTGGCAAAACTTATGCCGAACTTCTTAACTCTGCCGAGGTGGGAATATAGGGAACTTATCATGTTCTGCTGAGACCTGCTCGACCTTCCCAGTTCTGCAGAGGTAGAAATGTTGAGAACTTGTCTTGTTCCGCTGAGACCTGCTCAGCCACCCAGACCTGCTGGGGAAGAAAGGTAGGGAACTTTGTCTTGTTCCGCTGAGACCTGCTCAGCCACCCAGACCTGCTGGGGAAGAAATGTAGGGAACTTTGTCTTGTTCCGCTGAGTCCTGCTCAGCCACCCAAACCTGCTGGGGAAGATAGGTAGGGAACTTTGGCTTGTTCCGCTGAGACCTGCTCAGCCACCCAGACCTGCTGGGGAAGAAATGTAGGGAACTTTGTCTTGTTCCGCTGAGTCCTGCTCAACCACCCAAACCTGCTGGGGAAGATAGGTAGGGAACTTTGGCTTGTTCCGCTGAGACCTGCTCAGCCACCCAGTCCTGCTGGGGAAGAAATGTAGCCACCCAGACCTGCTGGGGAAGAAATGTAGGGAACTTTGTCTTGTTCCGCTGAGACCTGCTCAGCCACCCAGACCTGCTGGGGAAGAAATGTAGGGAACTTTGTCTTGTTCCGCTGAGACCTGCTCAGCCACCCAGACCTGCTGGGGAAGATAGGTAGAGAACTTTGGCTTGTTCCGCTGAGACCTGCTCAGCCACCAAGACCTGCTGGGGAAGAAATGTAGAGAACTTGTCTTGTTCCGCTGAGTCCTGCTCAGCCACCCAGACCTGTTGGGGAAGAATATCGGGAAACCTGTCTCATCCTGCTGAGACCTGCTCAGCCTTCCAGATCTGCTGGGTAAGAATATCGGGAAACCTGTCCCATCCTGCTGAGACCTGCTCAGCCTTCCAGACCTGCTGGGTAAAGATGATGTTGAGACCTGCTCAACCTTCGAGACCTGCTGGGTAAGAATATCGGGAAACCTGTCCCATCTTGCTGAGACCTGCTCAGCCTTCCAGACCTGCTGGGTAAAGATGATGTTGAGACCTGCTGGGTAAGAATATCGGGAAACCTGTCCCATCCTGCTGAGACCTGCTCAGCCTTCCAGACCTGCTGGGTAAAGATGATGTTGAGACCTACTCAACCTTCCAGACCTGCTGGGTAAGAATATCGGGAAACCTGTCCCATCCTGCTGAGACCTGCTCAGCCTTCCAGACCTGCTGGGTATGCCCCCACTTCTATCGTGGGTGATAGACAGTCATGAATAATGCACCATATGGTGACTTAAAAAGGCCAGTTAAATATAAGAGATTGATCCTTTGATAATATAGGACCAGGAGATTCCGGATGAAGACAAGAAGAAACAGACCGTGATTCAAAACGGTCATTAGATCAGCCTTATATGCTCAGAAATCCGGGTTCCTCCCTCATCGAAATCCGAATCTGTATCTCCTAGATAACCCTGGTGATATCCGGGTCTACAACTCTCTACTGGAGGGGGTTTACCAAAGTCTAGCCTGTTGTGAAGCCTAGACCTGGGATTATAGAAGCGTTGCAGGTGACCCAGCTCAATAAGGCGTCCAATCTCTTGCCCAAGCTGTCTACAATCTTCCGTATCATACCCAATATCGTGGTGATAGAGGCAGTACAGTTGATGGTTTCTTTTACGGATTGGTCCAGCGAGGGGCTGGGGTTCTTTTGCCAGAGATTTTTTCCTCATATAAGAAAGGATATGAGCCTTAGAGGCCAGAAGAGAATTCCTTTCCTCCCCTCGGCCCCCCTGCCGAATCTTAACAGAGCACCTTTCCTGCAACGGTGCTTTGCCCTTTTTTTCAGCTTTCCTGCCATGTTTGAAAGGCAGGGAAACTTTTTGCTTATATCTCGAGGTTCGGTGGCTAGGCTGTTGTTCTGGCCACTTCCTTTTGGCCATAGGCCTTTCCTGACGCCTGGGACAATAAGCAGGCCGAGTAGGAGAATACTCCATGTGATCCAGTGGATGGGAGTTATTGAAATGGGTCCGCTGGACTTTTCTGCAGGCGCCTTCTCCTTCATCTCTCTTACCACTGCTTGAAAGACCTCCGGGTTTTGAGCCACATAGCGATGGCTCGCATGTGCTCTTCATATGTGAAAGCGACAGGGGTTGAGGATTCTCCCGGCTCTGTAGAGTATTGATCAGTTTGTTGTTGAGAAGATTTTTGACTCCTCCCAGATGTCATGGGTTGTTTGGTCCCTTGACTATCTCTGTTACTCATCTTTCTCTCAATAGCTTCCTAAGATGGTTAGAAAGGCCTCTGGACAATCGTTGGAGAAACTTTGAGTGGCTGTTTTCTGGGTTATAGGACTAAAGAGGCCCTCCTTCTAGCGCCAAATGATGAAGCCGGATCTTCACCAAGGGTCAAGATGACCTCGATTTAACTTCGTCAGTTAACACAAAGAATCTGTCAACTGGAATTGATAATGAGTAGCTGGAATAGCGCCAAATATCCTGCACAATGTAGCACAGGTCAGAGGTCCCGGAGGGTTGGCCCCGGGAAAAACCCTCTGACGCTCAAGTCAGTTTGGGCCATATCTCAATGAGATTATAATGTAAAGGGATGAGTTAAGAAGTTCTCACAGTGTTTGCTGAGGAGCACAAGATGGGAATATACTTTTTAATAAAGAAATCTGAACTCCTCCGATGGTTTTTTTTCCTCTCCCGTTCCTTCGTCCTGGTTCCCTCGCTTTCATAGACTTTTTCCCCTTTTTCTTTGGATAACAGATAACGTAATAAGATCTTTGCTTGGGGTAGAAAGTCTAAGATGCGGTAGGTCTGCCGATGTGATTAGTAGCTTGATTGATGTAATCAATAGGTCGGCCTGGTTAATGTAACCGGCTGTGGTGACTTTGGCATGTTCAGGAAGAATAGCCAGCTGTAGTCATTATGCCTGAAGAGTATCCCTGTTTGAGGGTCCCACGTAATAGTAGCTTAGCAGGGTTCATTAACTGTGGTACACAGATGACCCTTGCCGAAGTGCTCGACTTGCTGTGGTACTCAGCTGAATTTTTCCGAAGTGTAGGTTTAGGCTGTGTCTGGATGAAGTGGCCCGAGGTGTAGTTATTTTGTGATGTATGCTTAAGTTGGCGCCGAGGTGAAAACCTTGGCGTGTTTCCTAGTGTGGTGTTGGTTTGTTCTGCTAAAGCGCGGTTGAAGTTGTACCTTCATATTTAGGCACTGAACCGC
>AP025047.1:10224189-10239478 GCA_036186865.1 Eustoma russellianum | reverse complement strand
GTTTCAACATGTATCATGTACTTGAGGCTCCTTCAATGGCAGCAGAAATCGGTTGGGGGGAAGCGATACATCCTTTCATATGTGACTTTCGACATGGTATTGGAGCACACAGGGGTGTTAACGAACCGAGCCGAACCGAATACTAGGTTTTCAAATTCGGATTCGTTTGGCTAAACGAACTGTTGGGCTCGGTTCGTTTAGCTAAACGAACTTTAAAAGTGGTTCGAGTTCGGCTCAATAATCCTTTAACTGTTTAAACGAGCCGAATAGTTCGCAAATAGTCGGCTCGTTTTAGTAAATGAACGCGAATAGTTGTTCGAATTCGGCTCATTTACCGACAATTAACTAACGAATACGAACCAAACATGAACCAAACTCGAACAGCCCTAGGAGCACATCTAATACTGAACCCTAGTTGTCTCAAATCAAAGTTTCTGTGTGAGTGGGGATTCATCAGCTTTATGAGGGCAAACCCTGCACTTCCCATTTTAAGCTACAGTTGCTCTTTTCTTTCTTAAATATTTTGATGTCCTTTGAGAATTTTGTTAAAGCGTTGCTGGTCAACTCCCCATCAAGTCATCATCGGCCTGTGATCTAGTTTAGTATCGGTGATAGCTCTATCTTCTATTTTTTTGGTTTTGCCTGATTCTTTGAATTCAGCGGCCCTCTGTATCCGCTGCCTTTGTGTATGTTTGGTTGTGCTTAAAACCGGAGCTGCATATCTGTTTCTGGTTCCCATGGCTTCAATGTCTGTTTCTCTCTCTCTCTCAGGTCCCCCCTGCATATATATACTGATTTCAGGCATATTTCAGATTCTTTGTTGGTCTGTTTGAATTTAGGAGGATTTTCTATAGTCTTTCTATCAATGAGGGAGTGTATGCTAGATGAGTTTCTCAGTGTCTTTGTTCTTTGGCAGTTTGGTGGGGTATACAGTTTGTTATCAGCTGGAGTACCCGTTTATTGTTTGTGGATTGTAGAATCCCTTGTTGCTGTGAGAGTAAAGTTCCCATTCATTGTTATGGGACGATCTCCTTGTAGGTGAAGGTTTGCTCACCCTCCTAAGTTGGAATTTTTCTGCTTCTTTTTTCAAACACATCTGAACAACTCACCAGTATCATGAATAATGCCAATTCGACATATAACTTCATCTTTCTTGTCAGCTAGCTTGGATATCTTCATCTTGTTCTGCACAAGGTGGTTTGCTTTTCTTCTCTGATATTACCCAAAAAAAAAAAAGATTTTCTTCTCTGATTGATATCTCTTGTTTTGTAGAAAGAACAAGCATCTGTTATAGTCTGTAACAACCTACATATGATATCGATATCTTTGCTCTAGATTGAGGGGGTTTGTTGAGAGATTTTGTTTGATAGGAATAACTAGGTTATGCTAAATTTGTTATCATAAGAGTTTTCTGGATATTTTGCTTGCTTATCCTATCCAGAGGTTGGCCGAATATCATGTAGACATGAGCTCCTTCCATTTGTAGATAAATGAATTTGAGAGAAGGCTAAGAACTTATCATGCGTTCCTTTCATATGTTTACTTGCAGCATGTTTAAACAGCTGTCTGGAATATCACATGCTGTCCCTTTTCCTTTCATGTCTTTGGACTTCTTAGTGGTTTAACCTTGCATATAATTATCAGGGTGTAATTGCCTTTTTTCATGTCATATGTATGCTCTGCCCGGTGTTTCCTGAAAATATTAATGGATCCAAATTTCTTCCAATTCTTAGTAACATGGTCACATTAAACTGAACTTAGATCTATGAAAATCTTGTTGGGTGTTTGATGTCCTTGTGGGAATATGTTCCTGAATAACAAAGTTGCTCTTCCGTCTTAGTGACCAACTGCATTCCTGTGTGGCATCCTTACTGGCTGATTGATAGTTTCAAACGCTGAAACCAAGGTAGATAAACTGAAACAGATTTTGAATAGCACTAAATAATTATAAGTTTAGCTACCTTGTCCTTGAATCTATTGTATGAGTGTGTTCCGCACTAAACTTGGTATCCTATTGCTTTTGAGCATTTATGTTGGTACCGGAATAAGATGAACTCAACCAGACTCGCTTGCAAATGAAGATTGGTTTGAATTAACTTTGTGCTGCACTGTATTCTTTTTAGGACTATTGGTAAGGCATCTTCTGAATTGAGATTATACTTCCGCTCTCCACAAAGCTATGAGTTGGATTCAGCAAAAGATGTTGTGGACCGCGCTGCACAAATTGAATGGTTATTAAATGTCAGGGGAAGTTACTTAGCCGGGCAAAGAGTGTATGGGGATGCTTTATTGGCATCAATAGGCTACACATGGAGGTCTACTGATCTGTTTTATGAAGATCTATCTTTGTGCTCATACTACAGGTTTTAGCAATTGTGTTCTAATTCAACGCTTAAGCTTTTATCAAACTGATGCGGTTTTTATGTTTTGTTGCAATCTCTGCATTGAATCAGCTTCACTTGATATCCACTGATAACTCATTCCCAAGTTGTCTCCAGGTTTCTTTTGAATAAGACCCCCAGTGGAGTTTACAAGTTATCTAGAGAGGCATTGCTTGCAGCAGAGTTGCCACTTGTATACACTTCAAGAAGCTATTGGAGGGGATCTTATCCAAGAGACATGCTTTATACCTTCTGCCGCCAGCATCATTTGTCTGAACCTCTCTTCTCTCTTGAAAGCGATTCGTCAGAGACATCAACTGATTCTGATAGGAGGTATGGGACAGATAAGATCACAGGGCCTATTGAAAAAGAGAAGCTCAAAAATGGCAACGGGTCTATTGGTGGTGAATCAGGACCAACTGGACCATTTAAGTGCGGCATTAAAATATTATCAAGACGTATGGATTTTCTCTTGCAATGTCTGCCAAAAATGACTTACAGAAATCAGACTGATGCTATCCAGAATGTTTCTCTGAAAATTCTTTCATGGTTGAATATGTTTTTCAGAAATCCAGATGTTTCTTCTGAGAGACTTAGATCATTGGCAGAAGAACTTGAACTTCAGATTCATCCTGAGAATTTGTTAAAAGAATTTTCCTTCTCTCTGTATGTGCCAAACCGGTACCTGTATGAAAGTACTGATGTATCCAGAACTACAGTTTCTTCTGCTAGCATAGAGGGAGCAGACTCTGGAGTTTATCCATTTAGTGGTTCTTTGGTAAGTGTACATTATAGTGTGAGTTTGGTTGTTGACGAAGAATGCATTAAGAAACATGTTGAAAGTAATGAAGAATTTGAATTCGAGATGGGCACTGGAGCTGTTTTTCCTTATTTTGAGGCTATTGTAACCCAAATGTCAGTTGATCAAACTGCGTCTTTTCATGTGGACTTACCTTCGAAAGAGTTTCTTTTAGCTGCTGACCATGATGCTTCAACAACTCAATCATTATTGTCCTCAAGTAAGTTGTATGGAACGTTCCTTTTTGACCTTTTCATTCAGGCTATAGGATCGAGCGTATTCCTTGTTGGCATGGATTTCTTTTTTCTTGAAGTCTATTTTTCTGGTGGAACTTATTGCTGTTCATAGTAGGCATTCCGTTGATAACTCTTATCTCAGCAGGAAAATGCAACCTGGAGTATTATATAACTTTGTTGAATGTTCTTGAGCCTTTGGAGGATAGAATGGAGAAGGCATTGTTCAGCCCTTCTCTCTCAAAACAGCGAGTGGAATATGCAGTGCGACATATCTGTCAATCTTCAGCTCTTTCTTTGGTATTTTAAGTTGCTTCTGCTTCTTTGTTTAGTTCAAGATCTAAAATGGTTAGGGTCTCTAATTATCCTTTTCAATTCAGGTTGATTTTGGATGTGGTTCCGGAAGTTTGTTGGACTCCTTGTTAGAATTCAGAACATCCCTTGAGAAGATTGTTGGTGTTGATATTTCACAGAGAAGTCTTACCCGAGCTGCTAAGGTGGGCAACTTTTAGGCTGTCACTTTTTTATGAATGTCATCAGCTTGTTTGAAATATTTGGCTTTCTCATATACAGGCTATCTTGCCTTTTTCTCTATTTCTATGGTCAAACCTCATGCTGAGAATGTCACTGGTTAACCTCTGTGTTGAAGAACTTTTGTATGTGGAAAGTTAGTCATTTTGCTCTGAGTTAACTGAATATGTAGACCTACTCAAAGGCAGTCTTAGCGAATCCTTATCGTTTTGTTGTCATTTTACTGTCTCTTGCTCTGCATATTTTGAGGATCTTTCACCTGGATCTAGCACTAGTGAAAAATTTGTCAAATAGTTATCAGTAAAGAATGTCCGATATGATGCAACTATACTTTGATAAGTGCTGATGCATACGCTCCATGTAGTTTCCGTCAAGAAACTGGAGCTAATAAATAAAGCTGTACTTGCGTAAGCACTTTGATTCCCTTTTTGGGGACGAGATTAATTCTGCAAATTTCAATTTGGAGCCCCCTTTGTTTATGGCATAATTAGATGCCTTTGTCAAGAATGCTTTGATCGTATAGCCTAACTTTTGTTGGATTGCTTATAGTGCATTTTCTTTTTAATTCCACAGATACTCCATTTGAAGCTTAACAAGAATCCTGATTTGGAGCTTCCATGCAAGGGAATCAAGTTTGCATCGTTGTATGAGGGTTCCATTATTAACTATGATTCACGGTTGTGCAATTTTGATATTGCAACCTGCTTAGAGGTAATTTTCCTTGCTTCTGTTATTAAGTAATCTTCTGCTTCTTTAATCCATGAGTAACATTGCAATGGAGCCATCCGCAGCTAATATCTTATAATTATCTTAGGTTCCTTTTTTTTTTTCTTCTTTTCAATCTTGTTCTAGATACCTTGTGATTCTCTATTATCTTGAGTAGTTGTATATTAATTTGGGACATATTGCTTGCCTACAAGAAGTTCGATTGGTTTGCTACCAAGTAATCGGCTTCAAAGACCCATTTGTTGTAAGGATAGTTGGATTCCTGCTGCACACAGTCTAAATTTAACATATTCAAATTTCTCCAAATTTTGCGTCTTTTTTCTCTTTTTCTTTTTACTGCTTGCTTGTATCTGTAGTCTCCTGTATTGTGTTTCTGAAAAGGGTTTGGTTTCTAAAGCAATTAAACATGTAAAGGTATCATGTAAAAGAAACTCTTTCGACTTTATTCCACCTTACGTATGTCCATGTTTGAAGTCTGAAATGATAGTTGGTGAGGTGTTTTCTTATACCTGCACAGAATGTAGTTTTGTGAAGTTAGGAATCTGAACAACAGCCATGCCTGCTTACTATCAGTTCAACCAAAAAGAGGACCCATCGGAATTTTTAAAGAAGGCATTTTTGCTTCCCTCTTTATAAAGCTCATTTAAAGATAATACCTGAGCTCGCCTCTTTGTTGTGATCCTATGATCTCTCTCTCTCTTTGTTGAAATGTTTGGTCTGTTTGGTTCATGTTCCCACTAATAGCCTTACTAGGTGTGAATATACATGGTTTTGCGATGCTGACTTCCCAGATCTTTATGTTAGTAAGAGCTAGTCTCTCACTCAGGCCTGTACCGGCAAGTGTTATTGCCAGATTGTAATAATGGGTAAATCTGGGAAAGAATAATAAACTAGTGTAGATGCAGGAGTCAAATGGTTTAATTTGGTAATATTTTATAGAAGAGCAGATGTGTCAACTTTTGATCTTCTTTAAAATTTGTCGGTGTCCAATTTATAAAGTCCTTAAATTTTCTATGTGCGGTTATATCACCATTGAGATATCTTTTCGCAGCTAGCCTAAATTAGTGCATTTCATCAGTTTCTTAGTTGCTATTGTGCACCATGTGTGGAAAACATAGAGATATGCAGGTTCACTAAGACTAGACAGGCATTTTGGATGTGAAAGAATCTTCTGCCACATGCCGATGCATAATGTATGTTCGTGAACCACTAACAAATAACTTGTACTCACATGCATCAGACAAGATAAATCTGCCCATGTTTAGGACAAGTCAAGGCATCCTGAGTGCAATATTTATTTGCTGATAGAAAATGCATTATTGGAGTGGACTTTGAGACTTTTAGCATTCCCCCCAAAAGAAGAAATTTTTGAGGTTAAGACCACTGTTGTGACTTACAGGTGATAGAACATATGCAAGAAGCTGATGCAAGCTTATTTGGTGATGTGGTTCTTGGCTCCTTCTGCCCTAAGATTCTTATTTTGTCCACGCCAAACTACGAATACAACAGTATTCTACAGAAGTCTAGTACAGAAAGCCAAGAAGCGGATCCTGATGAGAAGAACCAGCTGCAGAGTTGCAAGTTCCGGAACCATGATCACAAATTCGAATGGACAAGAAAACAGTTTTCTGAGTGGGCTACTGACCTTGCCACAAGACATGATTACTCTGTTGAATTCAGTGGTGTTGGTGGCGTGGCGGATGTGGAGCCTGGCTTTGCTTCTCAGATTGCAGTCTTCAGGCGTAGAAAAATTGAAAACCAGCAGAGTCTCGGTTTAGCTAATGATTATAAAGTTATATGGGAGTGGAATGTAGATAACAGGTCAAATCATGCCCTTTAAAAATCTGATTTGATGAACATTGATGCTATAGATCTATTCCTTTTGTTTCTTATCTAAAGATGGACAATTTGCCGATCATGGCATTCAATCATCTCCTTAAAATCTATGATTTTTTTGCACAATTGTGCCTTTTCATTCCTATGACAACACCGATGTCTCCTGATTGATCATCCACATTGACCTTCGCGATGCGCTTGGGGATTGCTTCCCAATCAGTTGGACGAGGATGGTCAATGTTTGACGCAATTTTCATCATATGTCATCGGAAAACAAGTTATATGGTTGCGTACATCCAACCTTCCATACCCGCTATAGGCGGAATACTCTAAGGCAATGGGATAATGTTGTATCTCTCTAGTCTCCGCCCCTACAAGGAACGATATAATTACAACTGGTAAAGAAGGATAACTTGCTTTAAGCAACTTCCTTGTTGATAGGGTCTACAAGGCAAGCTGCATCAACGAAGTGCTCCAGCCGTGACACTAGGGACACCACCTAAATAACTCCGCCTAGATAGTCAAATAGGCCAGGAAAAATCACTCCTATCGTCCGGTAACTACAAGATATTCACAAGAAAGGTGACACTCAAAGTGTGGTTCACTTGATGTGAGATCATCTTAATTTATCACTCAAATAGTCTTTGGAAGATACCCAAGAAAGGTTTGGAAGATATGCAATCTTTGGAAGATGCCCATGAAAGGTGACAGTCGGTGTGGTTCACTTGGTGTGAGATCAGCTCAATAGGTAACTGAATAGTCTTTGGAAGATACCGCACTTTAATGAACAACATTGATTATTAAACGCAAGAGTGATATGCTTTTCTACTTGCTTTTTTATAACACATTCATAATCTTAACTAGATTTTAACTGACATGTCCGTAGGACATATTACATTGGTTCCAGTTAGGAGTTTCGAAGGAACGTCAGGGGTTCGAATCTTACCGAATGAAAGAATGTTTGAATTCCCTCCAGGCTAGCTGCATAGTGTGGGAGCACTATTGGCTCGTGGAATGACCTGATAGGCGGACAGGCCAGCCCGTCGATTGTTCCTTCGGTGCCTGTTAAGGAAACAGACTCTTCCTCTCTCCAGCCACCGTGAGTCTCTCCATGCGGTTATAACACCCACAACAACATCTAGCTAGCATAACTAATATTGTTGATATCTTGTTATTTGTTGTAACTAAAGAAGACTTTGAGTTATTGTAAATTTCTAGTTGCTAGTCATAGAAACCCTATAATTAGGGCATACCGTGTATCTTTGAAAAAGTGTGAATGAAATATATTTTTGCTCAACATTTCTTATATGGTATCAGAGCCTATTGTCTCCCACGAGTTCTGATCCTCGACTCGTTCACTCTTTACTCTCGGTATGGCCAAAACCTCAGCATCTAAGCATGGCTCTCTTGATGGAGTCATTGCCATTAATGTTGCGGCTCAATTGCCGCTTAAGCTAAATAAGAACAACTTTCCCTCATGGAAAGCTCAATTTGATGCGCTACTCTATGGGTACGATCTCATAGGGTTTCTTGACGAAAGTAAACCGTGCCCACCGCGACATATCAGCGACAAGGACGGTACCTCTCAGCCCAATCCGGATTACGCTATCTGGGTTCGGCAAGACAAACTGCTGCTGCATGCCTTACTTGCATCGGTTGCAGAGAACGTGGTTCCCTTAATTGCCACGGCTTCCACCTCGTGTGATGCCTGGACTAAGCTCCATAGGTTGTATGCTAACAAGTCTCGCTCTCGTATAATGAATCTCAAGGAGAAACTCACGAATCTCACATGCGACACTCAGTCAGTTGCTGACTATCTTCAAGTTATCAAAGGTATTGCGGACGAGTTAGCTCTTGTTGACACTCACCTGAGCGATGACGATCTCACCATTTTTGCTCTAAATGGACTCGGTAGCAACTTTCGCGAAATTGCTGCCGCTATTCGTGCTCGTGATACTCTCATCACTTTTGAAGAACTTCATGATAAACTTGTTGAGCATGAAGCGTTTCTTAAGCGTGAGGAAGTTCGAAATGGAGCTTCTATCAGTGTTCATAATACTCAGATCAAGGGCTCTCGGCATAACCAATCGCACCAAAATTTTTCCTCTGGCGGGCCTCGAATCGGACCAAGCACTTTCCCCCTTCCAGCGTGCAGCAGTCGGCGGCTCTCAATGGAGGACCAGCCGTGTTTTCCTCTCGGAACCAGCGTCCGTCATCTCAGTCTGGGGTGACATGCCAGTGTTGTCAAAAGCGTGGCCACACTGCGCGGTAGTGCTATTCTCTTAAGAGGTCTTTACAGCAGGCGCAGCAACCGGAAGTCCATCTCAGCACACCATCTTCCAAACAAAATTGGGTTCTCGACTCTGGAGCCTCTCATCATGTCACCAACGATCTCACTACCCTTTCCCATCATCAATCCTACGAGGGTCCGGATGATGTCCTCCTAGGAGATGGCACTGGACTTACCATCTCTAATACTGGTTCTTCCATTATTTCTTCCCCTTCCCAGTCTTTCCTCTTGTCTGACGTTTGCATGTTCCTTTCTTACACAAAAATTTAATTTCCGTTGCTAAATTTTGTCAGCACAATCAAACCTCTATTGAATTCTTTCTTTTTTCGTTTGTTGTGAAGGATCTCAAAACGGGGGCGCACCTTGCTCGCGGGCGGACCAAGGGTGATCTCTACGAGTGGGTCACCTCAACACCTGCGGACACTTCGAATTCTGCTCATGCCGTCCTCCAGCCCCGGCTTCCAGCCCAGCCGCACCTTCATGCTACTACCAAGTCCTCTAATTCCACCTGACATCATCGTCTTGGCCATCCGTCGTCTCGTGTTTTTCGGTTTGCTATGTCGCACGCATGGCTTCGATGTCTCTTGTGATGCTTCAGTTAATAAATTCTTTTGTGAGTCCTGTCTCAGTAATAAAAGTCATAAGCTGCCTTTTCATAGTTCTTCAATAGAAAGTCGTGGGCCGCTTGACTTAGTGTATTCGGATGTCTGGGGTCCCTCCCCTGTTGAATCAATTGATGGCTTTCACTATTATCTTCTTTTTATTGATTACTATACTAAATATGTTTGGCTATTTCCTATGTCTCGTAAATCTGATGTGTGTGTGATTTTTCCCAAGTATAAAAGAATGGTAGAGAAATTTTTTCATCGTTCGCTTGTTACTCTATACACTGATGGGGGTACTGAATACAAGAGTTTTAAAACGTTCTTTGAGTCTAAAGGTGTTCAACATCGTGTCTCCCCGCCCTATACTCCTGAACATGTGGGTTCCGCCGAAAGAAAACATCGCCATGTTGTTGAGACTGGGTTAGCTCTTCTTCACTATGCTTCTTTTACCAGCGAAGTTCTGGTCTTATGCCTTTCTTACTGCGGTCTATCTTATCAATCGACTGCCAACCACAGTCCTCCACGACACAAGTCCCTATGAGTCCTTGTTTTCCAAATCTCCCAACTATCAAACACTTCGTGCCTTTGGTTGTCTCTGTTTTCCCTGGTTACGCCCTTATTCTGACCATAAGCTCGCCCCTCGGTCTAAGCCATGTGTGTTTGTCGGCTATTCTAATACACATCATGCGTATAAATGTCTTGATCCGTTCATCCAATCGTCTATACCTATCTCGGCATGTCTAGTTCGTTGAGCATCAATTCCCTTTTTCCTCTCTGTCATCGGCTGAGGAGTCTTCCCCAGTATCTTCTTCCTGGTTTGCCTGCTCCCCCTCCCTTGCAGCGCTTTACCCCCCAGTGGCCATTATTCCCAGATCATCCCCACCGCCGCCCTTGGCCGAGCCAGATCACGTTCCGCCCGCAGCAAGCCCCGTGGCACCCAGGTATGCTTCTTCCTCACAACCCGTGTCCTCCCCGCTGGTCCCCGGTTACCCAGCCCTCCAACACCACGCCCCGTCCTCACATTCTCCTCCCCCTGAGTCTTCATCCGAACAGGTGCCTACATCCACTTCCCCTCCACGTGGTCATCCCATGGTCACCCGAGCCCGCAACCATGTGTTTCGTCCCAAAGGTTTCCCTAATTATATCAATCTCAATCACACCACCAAACATCCTCTTCCTCCAGCTCTCGAACCAACCACCGTTAAGCAAGCTCTTCGTGATCCTAAGTGGTGTGCTGCGATGGATGAAGAGCTTGCTGCCCTTGCGCGTAACGACACATGGGTCCTTGTTCCACCCCCACCTAGTCACAACATTGTTGGGTGTAAGTGGGTGTTTCGTATTAAGCGTAATCCTGATAGGTCCATTGCTCGCTACAAGGCTCACTTAGTAGCGAAGGGGTTTCACCAACGATCGGGTATTGATTATCACGACACTTTTAGTCCTGTTGTTAAACCCACGACTGTGCGTGTGGTCCTATCTATTGCACTATGTCATGGTTGGTCCATTTCACATCTTGATGTTAACAACGTGTTTCTTAATGGTCACTTAACAGAAGATGTTTACATGACCCAACCACCCGGCTTTATTGATCCCGTCCACCCTACGCATGTATGTCGGCTTCGGCGTGCTCTCTATGGGCTCAAACAGGCCCCACGAGCTTGGTACAACGAGTTGAAGTGTTTTCTCTTACACTATGGGTTTTCCAAGTCTCAGTCTGACGCCTCGCTCTTTGTATATCATTGTGACAATATCGTTATCTGTTTTCTTGTATATGTTGATGATCTCCTTGTCACAGGCAATTGCTCAGCCTCTATCAGGAAGTTCATGGATTCACTCAGTTCTAGGTTCTCTCTAAAGGACTTGGGTCCACTCAATTATTTCCTTGGCATTGAGGCAGTGTTCACCACCGCAGGTTTATATCTTTCTCAACATAAGTACATTCGTGATCTACTTGAAAAGTTTCATTTAGCAGGTATTAAAGACGCTACCACGCCATTATCTGCCACCAGCCGCCTAACACTTCAAGATGGCACCCTCCTGCGGATTCTACCCAATATCGCAGCCTCATTGGGGGGCTTCAATATCTCCAGCTCACGCGTCCTGATATCGCCTTTGCCGTGAACAGACTAGCCCAGTTTATGCATGCCCCTACCCAAGCGCACTGGACTGCCGCGAAACGCCTGCTTCGCTATTTAAAGTACACAATCCATCACGGTCTCTTGCTGCGCTGTAATCAGCCATTCACTCTTCGTGCTTATTCGGATGCTGACTGGGCAGGCGATCATGACTCTTATCGATCCACCACTGCGTTTATACTCTTTCTTGGCGGCAATCGTATTTCTTGGTGCTCCAAAAAGCGACGTACTATAGCCAGATCGTCCACCGAAGCTGAGTATCGCGCCGTTGCTTCCACCGCTGCTGATGTCACTTGGGTCACCAATCTATTATCCGAGCTTGGTGTTTCTCTGTCGCATCCTCCAACCATTTACTGTGACAACTTAAGTGCTACATATCTGTCCGTTAATCCTGTGTTTCACAGTCGTATGAAGCACCTTGCTCTTGACTATCACTTTGTGCGTGAAAAAGTCTCCACTGGATCACTCGCGGTTGCCCACATTTCCACCGCACATCAACTCGCCGATGCTCTCACAAAGCCTCTATCGAAGGCTCGGTTCGAACTACTACGATCCAAGATTGGCGTTTCCGACGGAACCACCATCTTGCGGGGGCGTGTTAAGCAAACGGACTCTTCCTCTCTCCAGCCACCGTGTGTCTCTCCATGCGGTTATAACATCCACACCAACATCTAGCTAGCATAACTAATATTGTTGATATCTTGTTATTTGTTGTAACTAAAGAAGACTTTGAGTTATTGTAAATTTCTAGTTGCTAGTCATAGAAACCCTATAATTAGGGCATACCGTGTATCTTTGAAAAAGTGTGAATGAAACATATTTTTGCTCAACATTTCTTATAGTGCCAATGGGCTCCTTGTGCTGTCTCTGTGCTATGACAAACTTCTACTAGTGGACCCTGAGAACCTGATTTACATCTCTACCTACACTGTGAGATTTACATCTCTTGTGCTGTCTCTGTGCTATGACAAACTTCTACTAGTGGACCCTGAGAACTTGATTTACATCTCTACCTACACTGTGAGATTTACATCTCTTGTGCTGTCTCGGTGCTATGACAAACTTATACTAGTGGACCCTGAGAACCTGCTATGACAAACTAGTGGACCCTGAGAACCTGATTTACATCTCTACCTACACTGTGAGATTTACATCTCTACCTACACTGTGAGACCGGATGTGGCAGAAACCCTTACTGGTTGGGATTTACCTTTTTTAGCTTTTAACTCCCCACATTACGACTCGTGTTGGTTGAGTAGGAATAATCGACACTTCTCAAATTGTCCTGCGTGATGTGTTTTCTATAGGGAATAATAAGCGGATTGGAACTCTCAATACCAAAGTCAGTAGTAATGGAG
Organism: Eustoma russellianum; assembly: GCA_036186865.1. Lineage (NCBI taxonomy): Eukaryota > Viridiplantae > Streptophyta > Magnoliopsida > Gentianales > Gentianaceae > Eustoma > Eustoma russellianum. The sequence goes on along the minus strand of AP025047.1, from coordinate 10,226,584 downwards.
CTTGGTCGAGTGACCACATTCCGAGGTCTGATCTTCTCGGTTTATACGAGCGACAGTGAGCCTTACGTCAAAAGGGCTGTCGAGTCACCCGCGTAGCTAGCTATTACGCTCTGACCTCACCGGAGGATGTCACCCTCCCCACCTGAAACCTCCACTGAGGAGACAGACCAACTACAAAGGAGCATAAGAAAAACAAGAGAAGCATTGTTCAAGATGTAAGCCACGGAAAAGTCCATGGTCGGGTAACAGTTCTGCGGAGACAGTAAGTACCACAACCACAAAGAGGGCCTATCTCTATGGGAGAAGACGAAGAGGATTTCTAGGAAACGGAGGTCATGCATCAACTGTATGCGCAGAACATAGATGAACATAGACATAAGCGATAAGGCCCTGCACCAGCGATTTCAGGAAACTTTGGACGTTGAAACAAGGCTGCGGACTTGCATATCTGGAAGAGAATTTCTTCACGGTGAGGTTCTATAACAGGGAAGACTACATTTATGTACTGTAAAAAGGCCAATGGCAAGTGATGGGACACTACTTGACCGTCGCTAAATGGCAACCTTACTTCAACCCAGCACATACTCAGATTAAGAATACTCTGGTATGGATTAGACTGTCAGGTCTGCCGGTGGAATTATTTGACTCAGAGCTACTGCTCGAAATAGGAAGCATGGTAGGTGATGCTGTTAAAGTAGATAAACATACCATGCCCACAGAAAGAGGTAGATATGCTCGAGGTGTGTGTAGAACTAGATATTGGCACGGTTCTGGTTCCCCAAGTCAAGTGAAGAGGACCAAACTGTTGGAATTAATTCGAGATACGCGTAATATTTAGCACGTTGATAAAATTTATACGAATTAATCATAAGGTGGATGTTATGTATGAAAATATTATATGTCACATATGTCACGTAATAATATTAATTGTTACGTATAACATCCACATGTTAAGTGATCATCGGGTATATTCGTGGATGTATAGTGTGGTCTAAAATAGAAACTCCGAATATGTAGAAAGTCATATGGTCAGAGACCGCGATGGATGAGCTCAAAGTGCAACGAACATAAAGTTACAACGTCTGGTCTCCGAGGGACGACAACCAACATGTGGCTAGTAGATAATTGTTGGTACAATAATTAAATATTAAATAATATTTGATAATAATATTTATTATTAAATATTAGATAATAATTGATAATGGATAAATATCAACTTGATGTTAGCATCAAGTACATTCCCAGGTATTTGGGATAAAGGAATCTCTATCCATAAAGGAATATGACCATTAGAATTCTCCCTTTCTCCCTCTATATAAAGGAGGAGTCGGCCATAGAGAGAAAGTAGGAGGGTGTGCCAACCTTGTTCTATAAAGCCCACACTGCCTAGCCTCTCCATCGTCGGGTAAAGCAGTGAATTGTTGTAGTGAATTGTTGAAACCAGTCAAGGGGTGAATTGTTGTAGTGAATTGTTGAAACCAGTCAAGGGGTGCATCAACAATTGATGGGTAAAACAGTAATTGTTGAAACCAGTCAAGGGGTGCATCAACTTGAAGAGGTGCATCAACAATTGGTAGGAGATCAATGAATTGTTGGTGAAAGGTCTTGAATCCTTGGATCACGCCAGATTCTTCATCAGAACAGTTGCAGTGTACGTGTTCAGATTAACAACAGAAATGGAGCAGATCATATTTTCCACATTTTGTTACTTTGTCTATTGATTCGATTAAACGGTCATATTCAGTGATTTATTAAATTAAATCCAACAAGTGGTATCAGAGCCAGGTTTAATGGAATCGATTTTGTTAATATGTTCATAGCGAAAAAGGAAAATTGTTTAAGGTCAAAAACGTTTTTTCTGGAATAAAGTTTGGTGAAGAAAAGTTTCAGTTTTCGATTTTAAGATAAAAATCCCACTGATTTTTGACCACAAAAAAAAGGTAGCGCTGGCTGTGCTTGAAATAGAGGGGTCTCAGTTTCGAGCAAAATTCAGTTTTTTTGATTTTTCTGGAATGCTTGGATTTTATATCAAATATAAAACGGGCTCTAATTCAAACGAAAGTCCAGTTTGCCAGATGGTTAGCAGCCAGGACAAAAAGAAAGGAGGTACCGCGATCAAATCATGCCTTCGAAAGTTTTTTATTTTCCTGGAAACTATATTTAGATTTAAATAAAATCCCTTTCAATATACCACAAAAGGCTGCTGGCCTAGTTGCCAGGGACAGAAAGAAGGAAGCCACTGGGTCGACTCCTTGCTGGATGAAATTCTGGATCAATTTTTGCTCCTGGCAGCGAGCTGGTGGGTCGGGCTGGGCTGGATTCGGTGGTTCGACCCGATTTAGAAATAGGGCTCTCACCAACTTGCAGTAATTAAAAAAAGAGGAAAAATGCAGTT
>AP025047.1:10192971-10224179 GCA_036186865.1 Eustoma russellianum | reverse complement strand
TTTAAAGTTTATTAAAAAATAGTAATAAATTAATAATATTATTATTATTTTAAAGAAATCCAAAATAATAATAACCAAGTATCAAATTTAATTTTCGGTTATTGCATTATGTTCATATGCATGCAATTAATTGTTTATTTATTTATTTATTTATGCCATTTATGCTTATGCATGTTAATAAATAAATAAATAAAGTTAAGGAACTTAACCCAATAAGGATCCAAATCTTGTTTGACCTGGTTTGACCGAGTTCAACCAAGTTGATTCGATGGGCTAAGTTGACTGTGTTGACCAATAATATTTGGACTTGTCAATCAATACGGTTTAAAATTCGTGATAGATGACTTATTGAATTGTGATAAAACACCGTACACATACTTCTGTCTAGAAAGCCGATACTTAAACGAGACTATTGTGACTCCACAGGTGGCCTGGGAATTATGTAGAATGGCAATACACGCTTATGTCAAGTGGGCATTGCCGAATCGGTTCATTTCACAACTCAATATGACTCATCATAAAGTTATATCACTTGTTAAATTGATTGATAAGATATTGTTTTCTTAAACCGTAAGGAGAACCAAGCTTGGTTCAATGTGGTTCTTATCTGAGCCGTAAAGGGAATCAAGCTAGTTCAAATTGATTTAAACAAAACAAAAAGGTATATTGAAAGCATGCACGGTATGTGCAAAAGGATCAGTCAGAAAACTACGGATCACTTCAGAACCATAAAGTTACGCGCGACTTAGCAAATGTAGGGCTTTAGTACGATTCCCTTAAAGTGCGACAATTATATCATCGCCACTATATTTGTTATGATCGTGAAGGACACGTATGTGTTGGACGCAACCATTGACCGGATCAAAAGAAGGTGTGATTGTCGAAAACACATATGAGAATGGTAGTGGACCTAAATGGGCCCGGCGGCGAAGTTTTAAATGCATAGGTTAACTCATCGGCCCAAAGGAAGGTGGTTAACCCCTGCTTGGAGAGCTGTCACATTAACCACTACACCCAATTGTTGGAAGTTATTGGGATGACTCTAAAGAGCCCTAATGCTGAAAGACAATTGGTAGATGGAATTAAGGTTCTATTTTGATATTTGGTTTTTATGCAGTTTAAAGACTACACGTGTTGTGTATTTACGTCCGTTTCTTGTTTGCTTTTCAGCAATAATATCAAACGTTAAGGATATTCCTACATTGAACGGTTAGAACTATAAGCAATGGAAAGATCAACTTGAGATCTTTCTGGAGATTGCTGATCTAGGCACTACGTTACAGACAGATCGTCCAGCTGTGCTAATAGACGAAAGTACCAGTGAGGCTCTCACATGGCACGCTGACTACGATCAAATCGCACGTGTCTCATGATCATGCAAAAGACTCTATCCGAATGCTTCAGGAGACACGTTTCTGAGTCCACGATGGCCAAACAATTTTTAGCCGATCTCGAGCAAAGATATGTAAAGAATGATAAAGCCCAGGCAGGCAATCTCTTAAAGAAACTTTGCTCGAAACAGTACCGTGGAAACGGCAGCATAAGGGAGTACATCCTAGAGATGACTCATATCGCTTCTTAATTGAGAAACATGAAACTGGATGTCTCTGATGATACGCTAGTTGTCATGAATCTCAACTCCTTGCCTCCAAGGTTCAAACATTTTCTAGTCAGTTATAACTGCCAAAAGGAAAAATAGACAGTGAATGAATTTATCGGGCATTGCGTGCAAGAGGAGGAAAGGCTCAAGATTGAGGGACATGGAGTTATGAATGCTGTCGCCACCAAGTTTGGCGGTAGAAAACGCAAAGCTGCGGTTAAAGATGTGCAAAAGGCAAGTAAAAGGGAAAAGGGGGCCTCTACTACTGATGCACCCAACAACATGACTTGTTTCTTTTGCAATAAGGAAGGACATAATTGTACTGATTATATTTCTTGGCTTAAGAAAAAAGGGTACGTTCTTAGTTTGTTCTGAAGTTAGTTTTGTTTCGGATATAGCCACTTGGTGGGTCGATACGGGAGCCACGACTCACCTATCTGTGACTATACAGGGTTGCCTAAGCCATAGAAAACCAAGAGACGATGAAAGATACGTTTATTGGAGAAATGGCAGCGGCATAAAGGTTGAAGCTATCGGGCATTTCAGATTGCTGCTGACATCCGGTTTTTATCTAGATTTGCATGACACTTTTGTGGTACCATCGTTTACACGAAATCTTATTTCGTTTTATCGATTGGATAAAAGTTGTTATTACGGTTATTTTGGAAATAGAAATTTCCAACTTTATCATGCTTCTAGATTGATTGGTCACGGTATAATGTCTGAAATTGATAAGCTTTATTCAATAAATGTCGCTTCAAATCAAGAAACCTTGCATGTTGTAATGCGAAACGTTAAAGCAAATTAACTCATGAGAATTCAGGATCATTATGTCATCGACGTTTAGGACACGTGTCCAAAAATAGAATAGAATGTCTTGTCAAAACATAAATTCTCAATCCTTTAGACTTAACCGACTTAGCATCGTGTGTATTTTGTGCTAAAGGAAAACAAACTAAAGTCTGAAGATATGAAGCAAATCGTACAAATAGTCCATTAGAGTTGATTCATACCGATATTAATGGCCCATTTCATCTGGTTACTCGAAATGGCCACTCTTATTTTATCACCTTTATTGATGACTATTTGCGATATGGCTACATATTCTTAATTAAAGAAAAAGCACAAGCACTGGACATGTTCAAATCCTTTAAAGCTGAAGTTGAGTTACAACTCAACAAAAGGATTAAATCCGTCAGATCGGACAGTGGTGGTGAATACTACGTCGATATGATGGATCAGGAGAACAATGTCCAGGACCATTTGCTAAATACCTAGAGAAAAACAGAATCGTCCCTCATTACACCATGCCTGGGTCACCAAGCATGAATGGTGTAGCTGAAAGACGAAACCGTACACTTATAGATATGGTGCATAGTATGATGAGTCAAACTATGCTACCATTATTTCTCTGGGGAGAAGCGCTTAAAGGCGCAGCTTACATCCTCAATCGAGTACCAACTAAAGCAACAATAAGGACTCCTTATGAATTATGGATTAAGCGAAAGCCTAGCCTTAACCACATAAGGGTTTGGGGTTGTCTAGCAGAGGCGAAGCCTTACAAACTAAATGAAAGGAAGCTGGACTCCAAAACAGTTAGTTGCTATTTTGTTGGTTACTTGGAAATGTCACGAGGGCATAAATTCTACGATCCCACAAGTAAAGCATTTTTCGAGACAAATTCGATAAAGTTCTTTGAGGATACTTTGGTTCCGGGGGAAATGATTTGCATCATTAGATCATCGAGTTAGATGAGGCACACTCAGATGCGACAGAAATTTGAATCGAACCATCTTTTGGGGAGATAGCATCAACGATACCCGCACCTGAGGTACCTCATCCCAGTAGTGACACTCCACAGGAACAAGTTCATGTTCCTGAGGAAGTCACTGAAGAACCCGATAAATTGCCGGCTGATGCAGTTCAGGAACCTACAGTATCCCAAGAAAAAGTGCCCCTAAGGAGATCCACTCGTGAACGGAAACACCTAGCGACTATGTGGTGTATCTCCAAGAACATGAATTCGATATTGGCATGTTGGACGATGACCCCAAAAACGTCCAAAAAGCATTACAATGTCGAAATTCAAAAAAGTGGATAAAGGCCATGGAAGAGGAGATTAAGTCTATGCATGACAACAATGTTTGAGAAGTCGTCGCGTTGCCTAAAGGTTTGAAATCCGTTGGTTGCAAATAGATATTTAAAACCAAATGGGATTCAAAAGGCAACGTAGAACGATATAAGGCCCGACTTGGTGCTAAAAGGTTTACCCAAAAGGAGGACATAGACTATACGGAAACCTTCTCTCCAGTATCTATGAAGGATTCCTTCCGGATAATAATGGCTTTAGTGGCACACTTAGATCTTGAGCTACATCAGATGAATGTTAAGACTGCGTTTCTAAAATGAGAACTCGACGAAACCATTTACATGGTTCAACCGCCTCAATTCGAGGTGGGAGATCCAAAAGGCATGGTTTGTCGACTAAAGAAATCCATCTATGGGCTCAAGCAAGCGTCTCAACTGTGGTACTTCAAATTCGCCAAAGTAATTGTCTCCTTCGGTTTTAAGGCAAACCAAATTGACGAACGTGTGTATCACAAGTTCAGTGGGAGCAAGTTCATATTTATGATCTTGTACGTAGATGATATACTGCTTGCAACAAACGATGTAAACATGTTGAGCGACACCAAAGCCTTTCTGAGAAAACATTTCGAGATGAAAGACCTTGGTGAAGCCTCATATGTGTTGGGGCTTGAGATACGGAGGAATCGCACCCAAGGTATCTTAGCTCTCTCACAACAGGCATACATCAAAAAGGTGTTGAAGCAGTATAGCATGGATAAGTGTAAAACACTTAGTACCCCTGTGGCAAAAGGAGACAAGTTTAGTCTGAAGCAAAGTCCCAGACTTAGTTCGAACATTCAGAAATGAGGAATACTCCCTATGCTTTGGTAGTAGGGAGTATAATGTATGCCCAAGTATGTAAACGACTAGACTTGGCATTCATTACGGGAATGTTAGGCAGATACCTCTATGATCCGGGTAAGGATCGCTGGACCGCAACAAAGAGGGTGCTGAGATACTTACAAGGAATGAAGCAACACGTACTGACGTATCGGAGATCTGATGAGTTAGAGATCACTGGATATACAGATTCCGATTTCGCTGGATGCCAGGATAGCATGAAATCGACCTCTGGCTATGTGTTTACTTTAGCCAAAGGTGCGATCTCATAGAAAAGCACGAAACATACCTTATTGACGCCTTTCACTATGGAGGAGGAATTCATAGCGTCATTCCATGCATCCAATCAGGTGATATGACTTCGCAATTTTGTCACAGGGCTGCGATTATTGGAGACTATCTCGCCTCCAATGAGGATTTATTATGACAGTAATGCTGCGGTGCTATATTCAAATAACAACCGGAGTTCATCTAAAGCGAAATACATAGAGATGAAGTGTCTGGCTGTTAAAGAAAGAGTTCTGAGTGGTCTGATTAGAATTGAGCATATTAGTACAGATTCCATGGTGGCCTATCCTTTGACGAAGGCTGTGGAACCCATTGTGTTTCACAAACATGTTAGCCGTATGGGTCTTAGTCCGGTTGAGGATGTTTTAGCCTAGTAGGAGTCTGTGAGGTTTATGTTTTCTTATGCTCAATAAAGTTGTTTTTTTAGACAAACAGTATAATGTACATTTCGGCTATGTTAAAAGTTTTTAGCAGAAGTAATGTATATTAAGCTTTTACGGCATACACTGTGAATTCTCTTGATCTCGCTAAAGTAGGACCAAGTTGGAATTAAATATGTACGATCACCTAGCATATTAATTCCACACTATATATCCATTTCAGTATCCATGTCATTCAGTGGAATGTTATTATCATGATTTAAGAGGGACATGTCACTAATTCAATGTGGTGGCGTACAGTTTAAGTTTTTTACTAATATTTGCTGATGGACCGAAAAAGGTAAGACACACTAAAGGACATACAATATATGAGCTCAAAAGGGTGACATATAATCTTTAAGATACACACATAGTCCAAGTGGGAGATTGTTGGGTTTAATTCGAGATACGTGTAATGCGCAGTATGTTGATAAAGTTTATACAAATTAATCATAAGGTGGACGTTATTTATGATAATATTATATGTCACATAAGCCAAACAAGAGCGATTGCAAAAGGCATGACTGACTAAAGGAATTAAGGGATTCGTATTAACGGCCTAAGCAGAGACTTGGATACTACTATTAAGATTAAGACATCATTCTCCTTTGACTCGATCATGAATTGAATTATGGAATTTTCTCCCCGAGCTGCGGAACTAACGACTCTATTAGAAAGTATAATTAGCAACTTTTACATGAAATTGAAAATGGATGAGATCGGTCGAGTGGTCTCAGTTGGCGATGGGATTGCACATGTTTATGGATTGAACGAGATTCAACCTGGAGAAATGGTTGAATTTGCTAAGTTAATTATCATAATTATTGATCTCGACATTCTAAGAATCGGAGTAGATAATGTTCAAATAATAGCGAAGAAAAACCCTTCATAAATTTTGCAAGCGTAGAAACTCTTCGTTCTTGGTAGGCGCCTGCTTTGAGGTCTTCAAAGCTGAGCTATAACTCTGCATAGTTTCTTGAAATGTAGTTTAACTATTATCTTAAACTAGTTTTAAGATCTAGAATACCTGTTCCATGTCAATATCGGAAACTGGTCTCCACATCCAGTTTCTTGAAACGTAGCCTAAAATTGAATTAAACTAAGTTTCAAGTTCTGACACATGTAATGTCTCACTTGTAACTGTCATTTGAGTTGCAGAGACGGGTTCAGTTGAGTCCTGTTATCAGGGCAATACTGATTACTCGGTCTTGCTGAGGTCAACTTTATGTTGCAAATTTTGTTGTCGTAATCCCCTTGTCGGGGTGGCTACTCAAGCTTGCGAGGCCAAATTTATGTGGTAAACTTGTGCCGTGTTAATCCTTTTAATAGGATACATCAAGTTGTTCAAGATGTAGGTTCTCGGCCGAGATGCTGAGCACTAACCGAATTGATGTAAGCTTCACCACGAGTAAGAATATCTCGGTGTAGTCAAATCCTTTCTTTTGTAAGAAACCCTTGGCTACAATATCGCCTTGTACCAGTTACTTCCATCCGCCTCGTCTTTGATTCAGAAGACCTATTTATTCTTCAATGGTCTTTTTCCTTTCGGCAGCCTAGTCACGGTCCATGTTTCTTTAGCGATTGCAACTTATCCTTCATTACTTGCTTCTAGTTGATAGAGTCACTCGAACTTAGGGCGTCACCATAATCTTCAGGCTCTCCTGAGTCGGTCCAGAGTGAGTAATTTAAAGAAGATATCTACTGTGTGTTTGGCTTGAGAATAAGAGCAGATCTTCTCCGCACTGATTCTTGCGTGCTCCCTTCATCTTTCTTGGCCTTATTCTAATCTTCAACATAGTCCTCTCGGTTTTGGTCTCACTATCCGAAACTTGAGTTTTGGCTAACTCAATCTCCCTTACATCATCCCCCTTTGGATTGGAAGCTTTATCATATTCGTTGAAAGTAGCATCTTGCGATCGAATTATCTTCCGGCCCTTTTCAACCCAAGACCTGTAGCCAAAATAATTTGATCCATATCCAATAAAAATGCACTTCTTCGCCTTTGCATCAAACTTGTCAATTTTCTCAGAATCTACATGAACATAGGTTGTACATTCAAAGAATTGCAACAACGGCAGGGATAGCTTCTCACATGTCCATTTCTCCTTGGGTACCTCGAGATTTAGGGCTATCGAGGGACTTTAATTGATAAGATATACCGCCCTATTTATTACCTCTGCACAGAAAGTTTTTAAGAATCTTGCATGGAGCGGCATTGCCCTTGTCCACTCATTTAAGGTGCGGTTTATCCTCTCGGCTGTTCCATTTTATTGCGGCCGATTGGAGATTGTTTGCACAAGTCGTATTCCTTGCTCCGTACAATACGACTTGAAGTTTGTACCATTGTATTCTCCATCATTATCCGACCTCAAGCACTTGAACTTTCAGCCTGTTGTGTTATCGACCTCCACCTTCCATTTCTTGAAAACTTCAAATACTTTGGATTTATGTTTGAGAAAATAAACCCATACCTTTCGAGTGGAATCGTCGATGAAAGTCACATAATATCTTGAATCTCCTTGCGATTGCACCGGGTTTGGCCCCACACACCTATTTTTGCTTGTAGAATACACAGTCTTTGCAAAATCCAATTTCCACAATTGGTATGCTCAGCAACAACCCTTTGGAGGCCAACAATTTCATCCCTTTATTACTCATGTATCCCAGTCTACTGTGCCACAAAATTAGACTAGCTTTGACCCCCCGTTATTGCCATTTGGTTCGCTTAATGGTCGGTCAAATAAAGTGTGCCCCTCTTGGTTCCTCGTCCTACAATCATGGCGCCTTTGGTGATTTTTCAGCTTCCTTCACCAAAATTAACTTTGTATCCCTCATCATCTAATTGACTTACAAAGATTAGATTTTTTTCCAAACCGGGAATATATCAAACATCACGCAATGCCCATCTTCTGTCATGCCTCGACTTGATGTTGATGTTGCCTTTGCCTGTGATCACCAAAGGCGTTCCATCCGCTAGGAACACCTTGCCATATTCTCTGGATACAAAACTTTTCATTAATTCTTTAGTGAAGTTGAATGGAATAGTGCACATGAATCAAGAATCCATGATTCAATAGGGCTGTCTACACAAATGACTAGAGCATCGTCGGAATCCTCCTTTATCGTCACATTCACTGAACTCGGCATATCCCCTTTCTTCTTTATCTTCTTTGGCACATCACACTCACGCTTCACATGGCCCTTCTTTCCACAATTCCAACACTCTATCTCAGTTTTGCCTAGAGATTTAATGCGTCCCTTGAATTTTCTTTCTCAACTATCCATTCATGGGGTGTCTCGGCCTCTTTGAATGGCGAAGGCCGAACCACCCCCTTCGCCTCAATCATTCCTGTGAATTCCCTCGCTAATGACGCAGTCACGAATATAGGTGAGGGTCAGCCCTTCTTGACTTGAGATCACTTCTATGGTAGCCGACCAACTATCCGGCATAGAGATTAACAACACTGTGCTTGCAATTCATCATCCAAGAAGTATGCGATTGCATTTAGTTGGTTCACAATTTGGTTGAATTCGACCACATGCTCGGTCACCATGATGCCTTCGGCCATTTGCAATTGAAACAACCTCCGAAGAAGATGAATTTTGTTCGAACTTAATTGCTTTTCGAACAAATCGGACAACCTTTTAATGAAGCTGAATGTTGTGGTTTTGTTGACGACGTGTGAGGCCACATCCATCGAGATGGTGTTGCAGATGAGACCGAGCGCTCGTCCATCCAATTTCCTCTACACCCTCTCCTCCATGCTACCGGGTTTATGCTTACCATGGCATCCTCCAACTCCTTTGCGTACAATATATCGGTTATTTATAATTTTCAATAACCGAAGTGTTTTCTTTCGAAACATCGAATATTCACCTTGCCGTCCTCCATGTTGATCGACCAAACTCGCTCTAATACCAGTTGATAATAAACCGAGAACACGCAAGAAATAATTGAACGACAAAGCAAAGAACGCAATAAGAAGAACACAAAATTTCTTATGGAAAAGCCCTCTTGGCCGGCTCAAAAACCACACACATATAACTGACCTATATGCTCGTGTTTATAGGAGAATTCTACAAGGAGATAAACATAGAGTATTACTAGGAAACCTATATAAGAGAAAATAAGGATAAGAGTCATATGTAATATCAAATACTTAAATCTTATTGTAACTCATATTCCTAAAACTTGTCTTCATCTAAGTACGTCAATTACAACGTAGAGAAAAAAATAGCATGCTATGCTATGATCTCCATGGCAATGCAATAAAGGTTCTAAGGGTACGAATCACAAGTCCAATGACATATTTGAAATAAGTGTAACAAGGGGATTTTTGCACAAATAAGTTTGCTATTTTTGGTTAGGGTCTAAGATAATCCCATTTTTAGGATTATTCGGCCATAAATTGGAGATATCACAAGTTTTGGCATGTAATTCGATGAATATTGATGTAGACAGGTTGTTGATTATTAGTGAGGAGGTCATTTTGAACACCGTAACCGAGACCGTTAGATCAAAATAGACGAAGGGAAAGGCCTATGCACTGGACTGGACCGCTCGAAGACTTCTCGTTTGGGCCGCTGCACAGCTAGGCCTGGAGCCTTTTACAAATAATTAATCCAAAGTCCAAAGAAATTTTCTCTAAGAAAAAAAATAGGAACCGGCCCGAGCCTGCAACACAAGCACGAGCCAATCCGGTCGGCCGGGCAGGCGATGGCACGCACACGTTCGTCACTTTCGTAGGTCTTTCCTCCCACCACAAAAAGAATTTCGTTTTCCGACGAAAAACTCACCGACATACCATGTTTTGTCGGTATTTCGTCGGCAATTTGCGACGACATAGCGATAAAAGCTATTCCGTTGTTAATTGCGACGAAACTACGATGAAATACATTGTTGCTAACAAAAAATAGTCAGGTTAATCCTTTCTTTACAATTTCGTCGGTGTTTTGTCGGTGGTTCGTCGCTACACTGTGTCTTTTGTTTGTCGTTATTTAGTTTGTAGCATTTCGTCGCTATATCGTCGGTAATGTGTCGCAAAAATTCCAGAAACATAAACACGGATAAACAAGGAAATAAATTCGTCAGTTAGTAGGTTCTCGGCGTTGTATATCGTCGGTTTTTTGTCGATGAACCCCGCGTGTCGCCAATGTTTCGTTTTACTTTTTGTTCGTATTCCGATTCGTCGCTGTATCGTCGCAGATTCGTCGAGGATTAAACACGTTTATGAATTAAGAAAAAAGAAAGCGATGATTGGGAAAAAAAATTATTCATTTAGAAATAAAAATTTACATTATAAAGACGAAAAATTTAAAAAAGAAATCTAAAAGAGAAGCGGAGAGGGGCCGTTCACTATTCGTCATCGGAAGAAAGAGTGGCCGCCACATTCTCTGCGAACTCTTTGAGGAGGCGCTTCAGATTGTAATATCTGACTTTCAACTTGCGCATCCTTCTGTTCACGATGTGCAGTTGCCTCGACTGCTGCTGCATGTTTGCTATAAGCGTACTGTAGTTGATCTGCGGTTCCGGCATTTCTTGGGGTTGTGGCTGAGGAGGAGGCCACTGTGGTTGAGGAGGAGGCCGTTGTGGAGGTGTACTGTTTGCCCCTCCACGCCTTGGGGTTCTTATATAACGACGGGTATACTTTGTATTTTGTTTAAGAAGCTTTATAGCTTAGTTTATGTGAAATGTAAGGCTGTGGGGTTATATATAGGTAAAAATAGCGACGACATAGCGACAAATCCGCGACGGATTTTTTTCCCGTTACTCAACACCAGAAGATGTGCGGGCGTGACACTTCGTTTGAAAAAGTGACGACTTAGCGACGTAAATTCATCGTACGTTGTAACCATCGGGCACTGTGCGGACACTGCCGTTGGGAGCATAGCGACACCTTAGCGATGCCAATAGCGACGAAACGCATCGTATGGTGTGAAGATACGTCGTGTGTCACTATTTCGTTGGTAAAGCGTCGCTAAATTCAAACACCGATAATAAATTCGTCGGTTATTAGGTTCTCGTCGTTGTATTAAGTTTCGTCGGTGAATTAGTCGTCCCAAATTTTTTCGAACCACATTTCGTTTGTATTTTAGCGTCGTCTGTATTTTAGCGTCGTCGAGATTCGTAAGGGATTAAACACGTGTTTAAATTAAGAAAACAAAAGCGATGATTGGAAAAAAAACTTCATTAATAGAGAATTAAAAAATGCAAAATACATAAGGAAAAAAAAGTATTTGTGTTTCTCTCACAGGTGCGGAGGTGTTGGAGGAGATAGACAATTATGGATTCGTGGGGGTCGTTGATGATCCAGATGGCAGTCACAACGCAGACCTGGCCCGTGACTGTATCGGGTGGAAGAAGAGAAGCATATTCTGAGAGCTTCCGTACTGGAAGAGCAATATGATCCGACACAACCTGGATGTCATGCACATTGAGAAGAACATGTTTGACAACATCTTCAACACAGTGCTAAACATGCCGGGAAAAACGAAAGACAATTTGAAGTCACGACTTGATATGCGCGACCTCAAAATGCGACCGGAGCTGCATCCCCTTGGCACATCCTACATGCCGAAGTCCTCGTACACGCTGACTGCGGAGCAGGTCAGTGCGTTGTTAGCGTGGCTGGGGACGGCTAGATTTCCTGACGGCCATGTTTCGAACCTGTCGAAGAACATCGACGTGAATAAACGCGGTTTGCACGGGATGAAGAGCCACGACTGTCATGTGTTTATGCAACGGTTGATGCCTATTGCATTCCGCGAGCTGCTTCCAACCAATGTATGGGAAGCACTTACCGAGATGAGTCTGTTTTTCAGATGTCTTACATCCACGAGACTCAGGGCGGATGATATGTCAAGGCTGGAGGGCGAAATCCCAGTGATCCTATGCAAGCTGGAAACTGTATTCCCTCCGGCCTTCTTTGATTCAATGAAACACCTGCCAGTTCATCTACCATACGAGGCACGCGTTGGTGGTCCTGTTCAGTACAGGTGGATGTATCCGTTCGAGAGGTACTCTTATTTATTACGTGACGTTCTTATTTGTCTAAGTGCGAGCATGCTTACCAATTTGTCTTATCATGTGACGTTGGAGTATTCAATATATGAACAGATATCTCAGGCATTTGAAGCTGAACATCAGGAACAAGGCGAAAGTCGAGGCCTCGATGTGCAATGCCTACCTGACGGAGGAAGCCTCGACCTTCGTGTCTCATTATTTCGAGCCAGAAGTCCCGTTGAGGTGCAGAGATGTTCCCCGGAATGACGACGGCATTTCCAGATCCGGTGTCCTCCCGATATTCACACATCCGATCAGATTTCACGGATAGGGAAAGGAAGTGATATTGGGGGACAGCGATCTGAAGATTGCTCATTCTTATGTTCTGCGCAACTGCCGTCAAGTTGACCGTTTCCAGAGGTATAAACGATATCCAATTTTAATTTGTAAATACCTTGCGCTACTCTATCCATAATATTACAAAGGTATACAGGTACTCGTTCGTAATTTGCTTCAGCTTGTTCGTAGAACGTTCACCGGGTATATCGAGCGACGAAATAAACAATGAGTTAGATGCCAAGTTTGCTGATTGGTTCAGGTGGCATGTAAGTTTACATATTTGCTAGTTACTTGTACGTCATGTGATACGCATTTATTGCCCCGCTGATGTATACTTGTCGTTTTGCAGGCGAGCAAAGGTCATCTGACTGACGAAGAGTACGGTTATATTCTGACACCAGTAGCCGAGGGTCCATTGAACAGAGTCACGCGCTACGACATGTGTTTTATGAACGGTTATAGATTCCACACAGTCTCCCATGCCAGCCGAAAATCGTCGGAGAACAGCGGAGTGTGTGTCAAGCGGTATGACAATAGCCCGGACGAGGATGACTTCTACGGCTACCTTACTGACATCATTGAGCTCGAATATCCCGTATTGACTATAAAGCGGGTGGTGCTATTCAAATGTGAATGTTACAATCCAACTCGGGAAGGTTATCGCGCTGGCACAAAGGTTCACGACCGATATAAGTTGGTAGACATACACCAAGGGCGACGGTACAGAAAGTACGATCCATTCGTTTTGACTAGTCAAGCGTCCCAGGTGTACTATCTATCGTATCCGACGAGGAGGATGAATGCGAGCTCAAAAGACTGGCGAGCCATGTGCAAAGTGAAATCGAGCAAGTTTGATGTCAGCATCCAGCCAGGTTCAGATGGCATGGATGCCGCATTTTAAGAAGAAAACCCGCGTGTTGTGGATACGACACATATTGAACTGCACAATCTCCCTCTAAATGACCCCAACGGCGGTTTCATCGAAATTCATCTCAACATACAACCGGCTGACAATATTGAAGATGTAGGCGCAAACGAATACAAGGATGAAGAGGACGACGAGCATGTAGATGAAGATGAAAATGAAGATGAAAATGAAGATGAAAATGAAGATGCGTATGAGGATGCGGATGAAAATGAAGATTTACGTTAGTCAAAATTTTTATGTACCTCTTTATGTGAAAGTGTGTATGTGTTGATGTACTTATACACATGTATATACATAATGTGTGCCTGTAAGTAATTTATATTTTTGTATTATTTTTTTATAATACTGAAGAGCGCCGACGATTTACCGACGAAATGTGTCATCGCAAGTTTGAAATAACGACGACACAAGAAATAGCATCGACACAGTAAATAGCGACGAACACCCGTCACTATTTCGTCGCAAAATTTCGAAATTAAACCTGAAATCCCCCTTTTTTCCCCATTTCCTCCCCCGCCCATTTTCCCTCCCCCGCGAATTCTCCCCACCTCCCCGCATATCTCCCTCCCTCCCCGCGTCTTCTCCGCCGTTCTCCGGTGACTTCCCCATTTCCGCTGTTCTCCGGTGACCTCCTTCCCGGTTAGTTTTTCTTCCTATTTCGTTTTTAATGATTTTAATTAGTTATAGATTGAATTCTTTGTTTTGGGTTGGGTTGTGGGTGTTGGTGGTGGGTTGGAGATTATGGGGAGGGCTGTGGGCGGGGGTGGCTGTGGGTGGGGGTGGCTGTGGGCTGGGCATTGGTGGTTGGGGGTGGCATGTGGGCGGGGGTGGCTGTGGGCAGGGCATTGGTGGTTGGGGGTGGCATGTGGGCAGGGGTGGCATGTGGCGGGGGTGGCTGTGGGCGGGGATTGCTGTGGGCAGGGCATTGGTGGTTGGGGGTGGCATGTGGGCGGGGGTGGTTGTGGCGGGGGTGGCTGGCTATGGGCGTGGGTGGGCTGTGGGCGGGGTGGCTGTGGGCAGGGCATTAGTGGTTGGGGGGCAGTGGTGGCTGGGTGGTGCGGGGTTGGGTTTCCATGTCCGACGACATATGAAGCAAGTATGTTGGTGATCATGTGGCTAATGTATGTTCAAAGGCAGCCCCTGATGCTCTTAAATTCTCAATTTTTTATGCCTATTTTATGTTACAAGTGATGTATTTAGTAGCTTTTATTTATTTTTCAAGTTTGAAGCTCAAATGATGTATATTATTGAAGGCATGTATTTTGTTTAGATAGTTTATGGTTGAAGCTGTTTGTTGTTAAACTGAATTGTGTTTACTTTGGGCAGCCCATAATTCTCTTTAATTTACTATTTTTATGCATAATTCATGTTTCAAGTTATGTATCATAAGGATGTAGAGGTGATATATATTTTGAAGTGTAATTTGTTTAGAGGTGATGCATATTTATGCTTTAAGTATCAAGTTCAAGTGATGTATACTTTGAAGTGTAATTTGATGATAAAGTTTGATTATATAGTTTGGTTAATCATGTCATGTTGTTTGGATTTGGATTTGTCTTGGGAGAGGCCATTAAGGTCGGGAAACCTCCGATAAACGAATAGGTCATGCAAAAAATTTTCAAAATTATTAATATCTTGCATTAAATGTATGTAAACACTTGTCATTTTTTGGACATCTTATTTGTTTGGCCAACCAACCCTAAACTTGTTGAATGTGCCTTTTAAATGTTTCGCCCTTGCACATCTGATGGCTAGTGAGGGTTTACCTACTCGATCCACCTACCCACCAGCCAGACAGGCCCTCTCAGGAGAGTTCGATCTGTTCGTCTCTCAGCATGAGCTGCTTGGTTCGGTGTCGACCGCCGCTCTGGCTGCGGACGCGGACCTTTTAGGGTCTGCCAATAGGTCCGCACCCCCAGATCTACAACGCCACCCACACCCACCGGTTCAGCACATCATCCGGCGTCTGATGCGGCATCGGACGAGGGTGTCATACCAGGGCGTCGTGCCCTCCCTTGGTCACATGATACCCATACGTAAGTAATGATTTATTTTTTTAACACGTTTTCAAATATATTTAACGAGTTATTTTTTCCTAACAACTTCACCTCTTTCAGGTTTGCATCGGACTCGGGCCAGATTTCCGGTTGCATCACTCGGTCCTTCCACCTGAGGCAGGATCCTGCTGGATATGCCTGGTCCTGTGTCACCCCGTAGACATGTAGGTTCTACTGGGATGAGTTTCAGGTATTCAAATTTGATGAATTTCACTTTTTGATGCGTAATCGATCATTACTTTTCTAACCACGTTTTTATTTTTCCTCCGTATAATAATTGCAGAAGGCGTACAACTGGCCAGCCAACACCGCCCACGACGTGGAGCAGGCCTAGCGCCAGAGGGCCGCCAAACGCTACAGGGACTTCGTCATCTCGCACAAGACCAAGTGTGTAGCGCCCCGCCCGAAACCAGAGTTCCGGTTCAGTGCACCCGCCATACTCTACTCCATAGAGTACAAGGCGTCGATACCATACATGTGTATGTCAACATGAATTGTAATCGATATAGCGGAAGCATCTTAAAACAAACCCACAACATACATAATGTTATTACAAACCGTTCAAATCCACACAACCACAAATACAGTTTCTCACGAGAACTTTATTACATCAACATAAAATAAAGCTCACACAACAGGTACATCTCTTCAGCCTAAATCTTTGCTCACGGATACTCTATCTGGGGTTCCTCCTCAATGAACACGGCATCAGGGTCCCTGTTCTCTGAAATGTTAAGAGGCAAGTATGAGCGATAACCACCGTCTTTTAATCGCTCAGCAAGTATTCTTTATAGATACTTCATGTGAATCATACATGGGTTAACAAATAGTGATAAAGTAACAACGTATATGTAATTACATCTCCATTTACAAATGGCAGCATTATATAAGAATAAAACAGAACATAAGATTTTATCTCATACCTGAGAGGTCATATCATTCTTCCTCAGCATATCCTTAGTATACCTTTCATACTTGAATACTAATTCATCTTACACGAAAGTCATAACTTGCATTCATCACATCTATGTACCTGATCTTTCTTAATCGTCTTAAAGCATAATGTTCGTACGAATATTCTAATCCTCATCTAAAGGACATGATCATGACATGATGCATAAAACATGGCTTTTCATAAAATGACTTTTTGTAAACATGACTTTTCATAAACCTAACATGATTTTCATAACTTGCATAACATGACATTTTCATAACACGAAGACATAACATTTTTATCGTTGGCTATAACACTTTTCATAAGAATAATAACGCACGACATACCGAATGATTCCCCATATAGTACATGTGCAACATAACATCATGAACATAGGTACATGTACTAACGGTGACGCATTATGACTGAGATCCCGTGTCCCAGACCCGGTGTTACACTCAGCCATAACGTAAACATGGGCCCCTGACATCTACCACTCCGGTCCCGATGTCAGGACAGCGCTACAACATAACATAACATAACATGATCATAACATAACATGGGTCATTGGAATCATTCGTCTCGTGTTCATTATTCCTATGCATATGAATTTTTTTAAAACATGAAATGTGACAACATACTTTGCAAATCTTGTTTTCATGCAAGTGAGACTCCATCAAATACGGGTATCTTGTCATGCTACCACTAGTAACATCACTTACTTAATTTTCTTCTACATATCACAACTTACACAAAAATACCATTTTTGCCTACCATTCGATTATCACACTAAAACAGCCTCTTTTTCTCCATTATCATCATACAATAATTTGGTATCATCTATTCCATACATGCTTATCATAATTCATACTTACATGCCTATATCATGAAATTTCTTATTACTTTAATATTTCATCTTAGATTTCATAACCTATATCTTATCATAACCTACCTATATTATTATACATAACATGTAACATATCATACTCATACATTAAATTTCATACTTTTCATAACATAATACACAAACTACATACTTAGCCTACTTTCATAACTTAACATATTCACCGTATATACATATATACTTGTATAAAAATATGTGGAAAACATTTTGGTCACTAAGGCCTTAAGGCCGAATGTGCCACTTAGTATGTATATATTTTAAATCATTTTATGATATATTAAGTAATATCTAAAACTTATTCATTTTCATAGTTTAACATATTCATCATACATGCATATATATACTTGTATAAAATATGGTAAAATCATTTTGTTATCAAGCCTAAAGGCCGAATATATACATATGGAATATATGTATATAAATCATTTTATGATATATTGTATAGTATCTAAAACTTATTCATTTTCATAGTTCAACATATTCATCATATATAAATATATATACTTGTACAAAATATAATGAAATCATTTTGTCATCAAGGCTCTTAATAGCCGAACCTATATATATACTATATATACATTTATAAAATCTTTTACTATATAGTAGGTAATACACAAATACTTATTCATTTCCTTTCTTTAAAATATATATTACACATATGCATATATTCATATAGATCCGTATATGCACATACATAGATCTATACACCTATACATATGTATGTATGTATATATATAAATATATATACATATATATATATATAAACCGTATGTATATATATATACATCAAAACCGAATGTGTATATATATATATACATTGATATTCAAAGCCAAATGAGTATATTAATATACCTTTATACATCTACACATACTTATATATGTAGATCTATACACTTATACATATATATATATATATATATATATATATATATATATATATATCAACATACATACTTATAATATGGATATATGTATGCGTACTATATATATAGTGTATATATATGTATTTTGCGTGCGTGTATATGTAGTGTATGTATATATACATTTCTGCATCTATACTTACTTATATGTAGATCTATACACTTATACATACATATATATATATCAACATACTTATTTATAATATGGACATATGTATGCGTGCTATATATAGTGTATATATATATATTTAATGTGCGTATATATATAGTGTATATATCTATATATACTTAACACTCAAATATAGATCTATACTTTCTTGAAAAGAGAATCTTATACATAATACATGATGATCCAACTTTGATATAAACATAAATACTTATGAATTGTAAAGCCATGAAGGATCTAGGAAGAGTACTTGCCTTGGTTCACTTTTCTTACACTTAGATGATGGTTCCTTCACTTTGTTTGGAAGAGAGTTCTTCTTCCTTGCTTCCTTGATTGTCTTTGATCCTAGATGCTACACCCTTCTTGAATCTTTCTTAGTTGATGGAGTGTTTGTAGTACTTGATTTGAGTGATGTTGGTGTGAAGAAAGGAGAAGAAAATCTTATCCTTGTTGAAGCTCTAACTTTCGGCCAAGAGGGGTGTAAGGAGGGAATTGGAATGTTTGTTGGGTTTTCTTGGAGATAGTATGGAATTTGTAGATTGAAGATGCATTATTTGAGGGGTTAAAAGAAAAAAAATAATCTTTCCTACTTTCTTCTAAGGGTGGCCGGCCATGATGGTGAAAAATGGGGTGGGAGACAACCTTTAGACAAGTATGGGTGTAATGGATGGGTATTATGACAAGATTCCTAAGCATGCTATTTTTTTAATGTTAAATATTTAAAGTGTGAGATAAGTTGTCTTCACCTTCTTTTTCATTTTCCTTTTTCTTTTTCTTTTATGTATGTATTTTATTTTCTTTTTATTTAAGGTAGCATAATATTGTTGTGTCATGTATTTCTTTTTGATTTAATTTTTACTAATAGTTTAAGTTGTTACTAACTAAGTTAATTTGAGCTTTTATTGTGTGGATTCAAACATTTATAATATATTTGCAAATGAATCATACACCTATGAGATTATGTTTACGGTATTAAAGGTTGATACTACATAACGAATTTTCCGGGCTGTAACATTCTCCCCTCCTTATAAAAAGTTTCGTCCTCGAAACTTACGTGCCTCATACAAAGAGTTGTGGATATTGTTTCTGCATTTGCTGTTCCGGCTCCCAAGTCGCTTCTCGTTTAGTATGATTACTCCATTGTACTTTCACAAATGAAATTGTCCGTCTCCTTAACACTTGCTCCTTACGGTCCACAATCCGTATGGGAACTTCTTCATATGTAACGTCATCTTTAATAGTCACGGGTTGCTGCTCCAGTACATGATCCGGGTCGTGTACATATCGTCGTATCTGGGATACGTGAAACACATTATGAACCTGAGATAATGTAGGAGGTAAGGCCAACCGGTATGCAACAGTCCCAACTTTCTCTAGTATCTCATAAGGGCCAATAAATCTAGGGCTCAGTTTCCCTTTAATCCCAAATCTACTCACGCCTTTAGTCGGTGAAACTCGCAAATATACTTTCTCGCCTACATCAAACTCAATCGGTCGTCTCTTTGTATCTGCCCAGCTTTTGCTTCGATCTTGTGCAGCCTTCAACCTTTCACGTATCATTTTAATCTTCCCCAATGTCTTTTCTACCAGTTCTGGGCCCATAATGGCTCTCTCGCCAACCTCATCCCAGTACAACGGAGATCGAAACTTTCTTCCATATAATGCTTCAAACGGTGCCATACCTATAGAACTGTGATAGCTGTTATTGTAAGAGAATTCAATCAACTTCATTGATTTGTCCCAGCTAACCTTGAAATCTAAAGTGCAAGCGCGTAGCATATCTTCCAATGTTTGTATGGTACGTTCTGACTGTCCATCGGTCTGCGGATGGAATGCTGTACTCATCCAGAGTTCGGTACCCATGGCATTTTGGTAAGATTTCCAAAATCGCGAAGTAAAACGTGGATCTCTATCGCACACGATACTGACAGGTGTTCCATGTAGGCTAACTATCTCATTCATATACATACTCACCAGCTTTTCTATGGATGTCTGGATTGACATGGATAAGAAATGTGCCGATTTAGTGAGACGATCCACGATCACCCAAATCGCATCATTACCATTACGAGTCTTAGGAAGTCCAGTAACAAAATCCATCGTAATATGCTCCCATTTCCACTCCGGAATCTCTAATGGCTGTAATAGTCCCGCCGGCCTCTGATGTTCTGCTTTAACTTGTTGACAAATATGACATCTCTCCACAAACTCCGCAATGTGACGCTTCATGCCGTTCCACCAATAATTTCTTTTAAGATCCTGATACATCTTTGTTGCTCCCGGATGTATAGATAACCGTGAGTTGTGAGCTTCTGTCATAATCTCTCTTTTAATTCCATAAATGTTTGGCACACACAATCTCCCTTTGAACCAAAGACTGCCATCATTATGCAACTGAAAATCCTTCACCGGTCGTTCTTCAAACTGCTTGACAATGGTCATTAACTCAGAATCATTCTTTTGCGCCTCTTTAATCTTATCAATTAAAGTGGGAGTGATCATTAATTTAGCCAGAATATTTGCAGTTGAGTCAACCACATCCAATCCAAACTCGGCTATCTCTCTCTCTAGAGGCGTCTGCCTAGCATGGCTTGACTTCCTACTCAATGCATCTGCCACTTTATTCGCCTTACCCGGATGATAATGGATAGCGAGATCATAGTCTTTCATCAACTCCAACCATCTTCGCTGCCTCATGTTTAGTTCTTTTTGGGTGAAAAGATATTTCAAACTCTTGTGATCCGTATAGATTTCGCATCTCTCTCCGTATAAATAATGTCTCCATATTTTAAGCGCAAATACAACTGCCGCTAATTCCAGATCATGAGTAGGATAATTCTGTTCATAGGGTTTCAACTGTCTTGACGCATATGCAATTACTCGTTCTTTCTGCATTAATACACAACCTAGTCCATTCTTCGATGCGTCGCTATATACCACGAATCCCTCTCCTGATATTGGTTGTGCTAATACCGGTGCCGATGTCAATTTCTTCTTTAATTCGGTGAAGCTTTGTTCGCAATCAGAAGTCCAATCATATCGCGTCTTTTTCTGCATCAATCGAGTTAATGGAACTGCAATCCGTGAGAATCCCTCAACAAACTTTCGATAATAACCTGCCAGTCCTAAGAAACTCCTGACCTCAGTCACATTTGTCGGCCTCGGCCATTCCGTAATAGCCTCAATCTTTTTGGGGTCTATTGAGATACCATCCTTAGACACAACATGACCCAAAAATGCAACACTATGGAGCCAAAATTCGCACTTGCTGAGTTTAGCATATAACTACTTCTTTTTTAATACATTCAGGGTTATTCTTAGATGTTCTGCATGGGTCTCTTCATCCGGTGAGTATATTAGAATATCATCAATAAATACTACCACGAACTTATCCAACTGATCCCGAAATACTGTGTTCATCAAATCCATGAATGCTGCGGGCGCGTTGGTCAATCCAAATGGCATCACTAAGAACTCATAATGTCCATATCTTGTACGAAAAGCAGTCTTAGCGATATCTTCCGACTTGATCTTTAATTGATGGTAACCAGAGCGAAGGTCAATCTTGCTGAATACTTTAGCTCCCTGTACGAAAAATTGTATTGATATTTATAATAGTTATATACTTGTTATGTAATTATTCAAATTACTTACCCTTAATTGATCGAACAAATCGTCGATTCGAGGCAGTGGATATCTATTTTTGATAGTGATCTTATTCAGCTCTCGATAATCGATGCAGAGTCGCATGCTGCCATCTTTCTTCTTAACGAACAACACTGGAGCTCCCCATGGTGATACACTTGGCCGTATAAACTTCTTATCTATCAATTCTTGCAATTGTGATTTCAATTCCTTTAATTCGGCTGGGGCCATTCTATATGGTGCCTTTGAGATTGGTTCAGCTCCTGGAACGACATTAATCTCAAATTCAATCTCCCTGTCCGGAGGGTAAACCTGGTAGATCATCTGGAAATACATCTGTGAACTCCTTGACTACTGGAATACTGTCAATTGATGGGGTCTCGGAATCCTTGCCAAGAGCGTACACAAGGAATCCCTCGCTACCCTTCTTCAGTGATCGAAAAGCTTTTGCTGCTGTCAGATAAATATTCTGTGGTATCTTTTTCATCTTGGAGTTCCCTTGATAAATCACTTCTTCTCGCATTGGATCCTTAATCATAACACGCTTACCACGACAATCAATGTAGGCATGGTGTTTGAATAACCAATCCATGCCTAGAATAAGGTCGAAATCCCCAATCTGTATAGGAATTAGGGTAACTTCGAACTTCTGTCCTCCCATTTCTATCTCGCAATTCTTATATATATGATGTGAAATGATTACTTGATCACCAGCTGCCTGAACGCGATAAGGCGTATCCAGTCTAGTCGGACAACTATCAAGGTTCTTAGCAAACCTTTTCGATACAAAGGAATGGCTTGCACCACTATCAAATAATACGTTGGCAGGTATGTTGTTTATTAATATGACACCTGAGGCAGTTCATAATTCAAATATGCAATTCCAAATCAAGCAGATAATATCATAAACTTTTCAAAATGAATAATACCTGTCACCACATCTGGGGCTTCCAGAACCTCCTCATCTGTCATCACATGTACTCTGGCATTGGCCCTTGGGCCATCTCTCTGCTGAGGTGCGGCCCTCTGAGGTCCCTTCCTGGGTTCAGGACAATCTCTAATCATGTGTCCAGTCTTTCCACAATTGAAACATGCTCCAGTCTTCAATAAACAGTCTCCCCTATGTTGTCGCTGACAAGTGGCACACTTAGGTATCGCAGCTACCTGTGGGGGTGGTAGTGGCTTCGGTGGCTGAAAATTTGGTTGTGGTGCACGTCCACCGTCTCTTTTAGCAGTTTTAGTCCACTAACTGGATTGGCCATCTCCAAACTCTTGGGGCCTTTTGCCTCGGCTGTCAGAATCACGCCTGATGATGTCCCTTTCTACTCGGTAACAGGCATCCAGCAATTCACCAAAATCCTTCGGGTTGGCATTCACAATCCAGGTGCGAATGCGTGGGTTCAGTCCTCTTTCAAACTTAATCATTTTCAGTTGTTCATCTCCCATAATTGCTGGAACATATCTTCCCAATGCGGTAAATCGGTTGGCATAGTCCGCCACTGTCATTCCTGATGTCTGCATTAAAGACTCAAACATCCCTATTTTCTTCAAGGTAACTGATGGTGGAATGTAGAATTTGCGGAACTCTCTCAAAAATCGTTCCCAAGTAACTGGAGCTGGCAAATGCTGCAAATTAGTGGTCCACCATTCATCGGCTTCACCAGTCAGAAAAGGCTTGATAACCTGAGCTTTTATCTCCTCTAGTATTTGAATCAGCTCAAAATTATTCTGTACTTCTTTTAGCCATTTCTCGGCTATGTCAGGGTCAGATCCACCTTCAAAGTTAGGAATACGGGCCTTCTTCAATTCCCCGTAAAAGAAACGAGTACCCTGCTGTGGTAGAGGCGGTGGCGGTGGAGGTGTCGCATGATTCTGGTGGCCGTTGTTACCTACCGCCTGTCCTATCTGTACCAAAGCTTGCAGAATAGCCTGCTGAAAATCTCCCTGACCCTGTTGCTGTGGGGGTGGAGGCACCTGTTCAGTGTAAAATGGAACAGATCCTATCTGCGGGGGTATCTGTGGTGGTGGAGGAGGTAACTGTGCAGGTCTGTCAGCACGCGGTCTTCCTCTAGGTCGTGGAGACATCCTATTGAATACAGAATCATTAGTAATAATTTACAATTGAAATTAATTTGTCTTCCTGACTAATTCAGAATTGTCATTTTAATTTAAAATTTTTTTATTTTTTTTATTATTTTTTTTTGAAATTTAATAATCCGAGCAAAACTTTTAAAGGTTATTTAACTATCCCTAACTATTCTAAGGATTCTAATCTAGGGATATCACTCTTGGTACAAGATCACAACTTAAATTCTAGGATCATCACTTAACTTCTAAATGCTTACTTTACTGTTCCCGCCGTGGATCTAGAGCCATGCTCTGATACCAACTGTAGCGCCCCGCCCGAAACCAGAGTTCCGGTTCAGTGCACCTGCCATACTCTACTCCATAGAGTACAAGGCGTCGATACCATACATGTGTATGTCAACATGAATTGTAATCGATATAGCGGAAGCATCTTAAAACAAACCCACAACATACATAATGTTATTACAAACCGTTCAAATCCACACAACCACAAATACAGTTTCTCACGAGAACTTTATTACATCAACATAAAATAAAGCTCACACAACAGGTACATCTTTTCAGCCTAAATCTTTGCTCACGGATACTCTATCTGGGGTTCCTCCTCAATGAACACGGCATCAGGGTCCCTGTTCTCTGAAATGTTAAGAGGCAAGTATGAGCGATAACCACCGTCTTTTAATCGCTCAACAAGTATTCTTTATAGATACTTCATGTGAATCATACATGGGTTAACAAATAGTGATAAAGTAACAACGTATATGTAATTACATCTCCATTTACAAATGGCAGCATTATATAAGAATAAAACAGAACATAAGATTTTATCTCATACCTGAGAGGTCATATCATTCTTCCTCAGCATATCCTTAGTATACCTTTCATACTTGAATACTAATTCATCTTACACGAAAGTCATAACTTGCATTCATCACATCTATGTACCTGATCTTTCTTAATCGTCTTAAAGCATAATGTTCGTACGAATATTCTAATCCTCATCTAAGGGACATGATCATGACATGATGCATAAAACATGGCTTTTCATAAAATGACTTTTTGTAAACATGACTTTTCATAAACCTAACATGATTTTCATAACTTGCATAACATGACATTTTCATAACACAAAGACATAACATTTTCATCGTTGGCTATAGCACTTTTCATAAGAATAATAACGCACGACATACCGAATGATTCCCCATATAGTACATGTGCAACATAACATCATGAACATAGGTACATGTACTAACGGTGACGCATTATGACTGAGATCCCGTGTCCCAGACCCGGTGTTACACTCAGCCATAACGTAAACATGGGCCCCTGACATCTACCACTCCGGTCCCGATGTCAGGACAGCGCTACAACATAACATAACATAACATGATCATAACATAACATGGGTCATTGGAATCATTCGTCTCGTGTTCATTATTCCTATGCATATGAATTTTTTTAAAACATGAAATGTGACAACATACTTTGCAAATCTTGTTTTCATGCAAGTGAGACTCCATCAAATACGGGTATCTTGTCATGCTACCACTAGTAACATCACTTACTTAATTTTCTTCTACATATCACAACTTACACAAAAATACCATTTTTGCCTACCATTCGATTATCACACTAAAACAGCCTCTTTTTCTCCATTATCATCATACAATAATTTGGTATCATCTATTCCATACATGCTTATCATAATTCATACTTACATGCCTATATCATGAAATTTCTTATTACTTTAATATTTCATCTTAGATTTCATAACCTATATCTTATCATAACCTACCTATATTATTATACATAACATGTAACATATCATACTCATACATTAAATTTCATATTTTTCATAACATAATACACAAACTACATACTTAGCCTACTTTCATAACTTAACATATTCACCGTATATACATATATACTTGTATAAAAATATGTGGAAAACATTTTGGTCACTAAGGCCTTAAGGCCGAATGTGCCACTTAGTATGTATATATTTTAAATCATTTTATGATATATTAAGTAATATCTAAAACTTATTCATTTTCATAGTTTAACATATTCATCATACATGCATATATATACTTGTATAAAATATGGTAAAATCATTTTGTTATCAAGCCTAAAGGCCGAATATATACATATGGAATATATGTATATAAATCATTTTATGATATATTGTATAGTATCTAAAACTTATTCATTTTCATAGTTCAACATATTCATCATATATAAATATATATACTTGTACAAAATATAATGAAATCATTTTGTCATCAAGGCTCTTAATAGCCGAACCTATATATATACTATATATACATTTATAAAATCTTTTACTATATAGTAGGTAATACACAAATACTTATTCATTTCATTTCTTTAAAATATATATTACACATATGCATATATTCATATAGATCCGTATATGCACATACATAGATCTATACACCTATACATATGTATGTATATATATATATATATAAATATATATACATATATATATAAACCGTATGTATATATATATATATACATCAAAACCGAATGTGTATATATATATATTAATATACCTTTATACATCTACACATACTTATATATGTAGATCTATACACTTATACATATATATATATATATATATATATCAACATACATACTTATAATATGGATATATGTATGCGTACTATATATATAGTGTATATATATGTATTTTGCGTGCGTGTATATGTAGTGTATGTATATATACATTTCTACATCTATACTTACTTATATGTAGATCTATACACTTATACATACATATATATATATCAACATACTTATTTATAATATGGACATATGTATGCGTGCTATATATAGTGTGTATATATATATTTAATGTGCGTATATATAGTGTATATATCTATATATACTTAACACTCAAATATAGATCTATACTTTCTTGAAAAGAGAATCTTATACATAATACATGATGATCCAACTTTGATATAAACATAAATACTTATGAATTGTAAAGCCATGAAGGATCTTGGAAGAGTACTTGCCTTGGTTCACTTTTCTTACACTTAGATGATGGTTCCTTCACTTTGTTTGGAAGAGAGTTCTACTTCCTTGCTTCCTTGATTGTCTTTGATCCTAGATGCTACACCCTTCTTGAATCTTTCTTAGTTGATGGAGTGTTTGTAGTACTTGATTTGAGTGATGTTGGTGTGAAGAAAGGAGAAGAAAATCTTCTCCTTGTTGAAGCTCTAACTTTCGGCCAAGAGGGGTGTAAGGAGGGAATTGGAATGTTTGTTGGGTTTTCTTGGAGATAGTATGGAATTTGTAGATTGAAGATGCATTATTTGAGGGGTTAAAAGAAAAAAAATAATCTTTCCTACTTTCTTCTAAGGGTGGCCGGCCATGATGGTGAAAAATGGGGTGGGAGACAACCTTTAGACAAGTATGGGTGTAATGGATGGGTATTATGACAAGATTTCTAAGCATGCTATTTTTTTAATGTTAAATATTTAAAGTGTGAGACAAGTTGTCTTCACCTTCTTTTTCATTTTCCTTTTTCTTTTTCTTTTATGTATGTATTTTATTTTCTTTTTATTTAAGGTAGCATAATATTGTTGTGTCATGTATTTCTTTTTGATTTAATTTTTACTAATAGTTTAAGTTGTTACTAACTAAGTTAATTTGAGCTTTTATTGTGTGGATTCAAACATTTATAATATATTTGCAAATGAATCATACACCTATGAGATTATGTTTACGGTATTAAAGGTTGATACTACATAACGAATTTTCTGGGCTGTAACAAAGTGGGAGCATGACCCCTTTCTGCGAGGCCTCCCTACGTATCCGAGGCCACCTGGGCGGGGTGGATAAAAGGGTGGACGTGCCGAACTGGCTCAGCGGCAATCTACAGGCCCCAGCACCTGCCACACACTCAGGTGGTTCGGTTTCCCACGCCACCACGATGCGTACTATGGTAAGTATTTTAATATTGGATTATTTAGATTCATTGATTTTATTGGATTATTTAGATTCATTGACTTAAGTGGATTATTTAGATTCATTGACTTAAGTGGATTATTTAGATTCATTGATTTCTTATGTTCCGCTGTTATTTTTTTTGGTATTCGTATATGGTTAATGTAAGTAGTATATGTGTTCATTTGCCTTTTTCTTTTTATTTTTGATTTGACTTGGGAGAGGCCTTTAAGGCCGGGATACTTCCGATAAACGAATAGATCATGCCGAAATTTTTAAAATTCTGGATTTCACTAACATATTTTATTTCATTCTTTCAACACGCGGAGACGAGGGAGTGGCTAGCCTCCTACGATCTCTTCTACAAGACGCATCGGAAGAAAGCCTCCGACGGGACGGAGGACTGGATCACGGCGAAGGCCTGCGACATCAGTGTAAGTAGACTACGATATCATTTGTTTTTTTCCTTAGTTTGTTTTATTTCTAAACCCTAAACCCTAACAATTCTTATTCTCATTTCAGAACGAGTACAACAGAATACTCGCAGAGAGGAGAGAAGAGGCCGACAAGAACCGTGCTTATTGGGATGCGGTTCGGACCATCGGCCCTCAGAATAAGAAGAAGAGGGAGGTGTACGGGGTTGGATCAGCAGCGCCGCGATTCTTTCCCGAATTTCTGCATCCAGGTGCTTCCTCTTAGGCCAGTACCTCCGCGCCTTCTGCGACGCCAGAGGATATTTCGCGCCTGGAATCAGATCATGCGGCGCTGCAGCATGAGGTGGAGACCATCAGGGCGCAGCATGAGGAGAGTGTACAGGCACTGCGGTCGCAGCTCACTCAGACCCAACAGGTGCTGCAGCAGTCGGTTCAGCAGGCGCTTCAGCAGGCGCAGCAGGAGACGAACCAGCGAATCTCGCAGCTATCGCAGATCCTCATCTCTTTCATTTCCAGCTCCTCGCAGCCTCAGCCTTGCCCTCATGATGGTCACCCTTCTCCGCATGATCCCCCTCCAACTTCCTCTACATAGTATTTCATTTTTTGATTTTTCGTACTGACTATTTCATTTATTGTATTGACATATTCTTTGTTCTTTTATATTTTATCTGACATTTATACGGATTCCATTTCATTTGTGTTGTTTAATTATACGAACTTCAATACGCAAATACCGTATTTCTGTATAATATTCGTAAAAATGATTTTATATACAAAATAAAATATATTATAAAAATTAAATAATAATAAAAAACTATTTAATTAATAATATATTGATATTATTAATAAATTATAAATTTTAATATTTAATATTTAATATTTAATATTAATTTAAATAATAGCGACGAACCTGCGACGAAACAAAAATGTCGCATACCCGGGCATTTAAAAAAATCAAAAATTTTAAAATAGCGACGACAAAAGACATACCGACGAAACGACGACGGAAATAACAGGTCGCAGACCTGACAGATTTGCGTCGCAATGTTGCGACGAATCGCCGACGAGCCTTCTTTCGTCGCAATATAACGACGCTTCACCGACGAAAATCACTTTGCGACAAGCCGTATAACGACCTACAAATTTCGTCGCAATATTCCGTTAGCGACGAAATTGCGACGAAATTTGTCTGTCTCTATATGGCTTTTTTTTGTGGTGCCGATCAAAACTTCTCATGCCCCAAGGGCACATTTAAAGTTACCATTCTAGCACTATATATGGTGGCTAACTCATTTCATTTAAGTGATGACGTGTCTCTCCCTAAGGAGGCCACATCATCACTTTTGCCAATTTCCAACCTATTTTACTCCTACTTTGAGCATTAGTTTCTTATTCATTCGGTATCGTAATTGAGTAATTCTAAAGCCTAAAATCATCTACTCGTTACGTAGATAATTAAGAGTTCATTAGTTTTCACTTGTCATTAATGAAAACTAATCATAATTAAGCTCAAATATGTTGCTAATAATGTTTGCAACCTGGGTAAACGCATTTCCTTCAATTTTCTTCAACAATAACCATATATGAAATAAAGCTGAAAACGCTTGGATGAAAGACTGTTTGATTACTTGTATGAGAAATATTTGTTTTGTAAATTCGAGATTAAGAAAATTACAAATCGTTATAAAAATATAAAGCTCATCACGAGCTATTGTATATTTTAGATGATTTGGTTTTTCGAATGAATTGATGATATTCTTGCATCATGAAACAGATATAATTTTTGTGTGTGTGTATATATATTTGTTTTTTCTACTAATATACTTGTTTTATATTAGTGTTGATTGTGCCACTCTTGCTAATATTTTTTGGATCCGTCATGAGTATGGTGCTTGATTATCATACGACAATCTCAATCTCGTAAATTAAAAAGTGTAGAAATTGTACTAATAAGACAGAGCCATTGTAGCCGTTGTAAAATATTACCGTTGGAAATAATACCATTGAGGTGGAAGACCTCCTTCCCACTTGTATATATAGTTATCTAGGTGTAGTATTTTACCTCTAAGTAAGAATTCAATAATAAAATTGATTCTTCTTCAAACCTTGTGTCTATCGTCTTTATTCAGCTTCCTCCTTCGTCTTCAGTTTGTTGTTCGCAGTTTTTCTTTTCTACTTCCTCCATGGCCATTCCTCTTCTAGAATTACTACATGGTATCAGAGCCTGGTTAAGGAGAAGAAGGAACCATTCTAAGAAGGCTTCAAACAATCAAAGAAACACTTCAAGCCATTGTCGCATTCGAGCACAGTTTATTGCATTCTTGATTCTGGTCTAAGAGAACAAAGAAAAACCTCCGTTGTTTGTACTCCTGAAAGGAGGAACATAATTTATTCTGAAATTGTGTACCATTCATCTCAAAAGAAAATGCTTCCTCCACTAAAGCTGTTTGCTCAAAAGGACAAATAGCAAAACGAAGAAGAAGCCTCTGGAAACAGGGGGTTTTATTCCTGCCAAAAACAAAAGTTTAGGGACATTTT
>AP025047.1:10148921-10192961 GCA_036186865.1 Eustoma russellianum | reverse complement strand
CATCTCAAAAGAAAATGCTTCCTCCACTAAAGCTGTTTGCTCAAAAGGACAAATAGCAAAATGAAGAAGAAGCCTCTGGAAACAGGGGGTTTTATTCCTGCCAAAAACAAAAGTTTAGGGACATTTTTGTCCAAACAAAAGAAGCCTCTGGAAACAGGGGGCTTTATTTCTGCCCAAAACAAAATCACCGAAAATTCTTGGTCTTTATCTCACCTACGTGGCTTCTTCTGCTCCAAAGAGAGTCTACCAAAGTTCAACGTGTCTCCAGTTTAACTATTTCTTACGGGATAGGATCCCCTCACCGCACCTCCCTCACCGCGTGCGTGACCGCGCGACACGTGGCAAAAAGGAGGGGTGGTGAGGCTGGGTAAAGGTGACCCTCATCCAGCCTCACCACCCCCTACTGCTGCCACGTGTCGCGTCCTGGGCCGCGCGGTAACTCACCGCGCGGTGAGGAGATCCCATCCCATTTCTTACACCAAGTGGCTATTTGCGTGTATTACTTGTAAGTAACAAATTTTCCCAAAAACAAAAGCCTTGCATGAAAACTGAAGTGGGTCTAATATTTTTACCCGTGAAATTACACTTCCCAAAGACTCCTCATATCCATTAGTATGCAAGCCACCGTTTTTCCTACATCAAACCTTTTCAACCTCTTTTCTATCCATCACACTTTTCTTCTTCTTCTATATCTCGTTTCCACAGCTCTCGCCATCAAATCCTTCTCACATTTTTTTTTCTACTTCAGTGTCCTCTCTTTTAAAAAATTTTTTTGATTATTTGAACCTTTCTAGATATGTTTCTGGATCAACTCATAGCTCTCACAAATTTGAGATCCACAAATTCCTTCAACTATCTGAACACCGTTGCTCAAAATAACTTCTTATGGCGGAACAAATTACATTTGTCGAAGAATTCGGTTTCTCCTTCTTTGAATTCTTCTTTGCTATCAAAAACTTCCTCTCTCAGATCTTTTCCACGAATTGTGGCGGAGCCACTAGGTTCTGAATAGGACTACATTTCTTCTGCGCTGACTTCTGCAGCTTGTTACAGATTTAATCAATGGAGAGGGAGAATTCGAGGACTTTATACGAGGGCTTCTCATATTTGACGTTGGTCTTCCATTGAGAGCTGGATGTTGTCCGAAAGGAGGCTGGGTGATTTCCTGTCAAGTCATTCATTGAGTGCTGCTGGGCAATATTTGTTCTTAATCTACATATTCAAATCTCAGGTGTTGAAAACTCCTATTCACAACCATATATTTGTGTGATTTATTTCTACAGGAAGTCATTTATGTGTGAAACTGATGATGGTCTGGTTATGATTGTTCATTTATGTGTGAAACTGATGATGGTCTGGTTATGATTGTTAATTGTTTGAAGAAATACCTGTGAGAGAAAACCGTTAGGAATTAACCTTTTACAGTCATGATTCCTCATTGGTTGAAAGTTGTTTGAACATGAGTATGATTCTCCTCTCTTTAGCTGTGGACGTGAGTGACCACATCTCTGTTTTAACGGACATCTCAAATCTTGCAAGGACTAATTGGCAATAATACGATCAAAGCATCTGTATGCTGTTTATATAGCTTCAATAAGTTGTTTTTCTTCACCGTGTCAGCCTTAAGCCGCTTATGAACCCTGCACCTGCGTGCCGTTCTCTATTTCTCAGGCAACTTATCATTATATCATCATAGCTTTCGCCAACAATTGTTTGGTTAAGATGATTTCCATAAGGAACGAACATGAGGGAAGTTTTTTCATCTCCAGGTTGTTGTGTAGGACTCAATAGTAATTCTTTCACTAGATTTCTATTCAACTGAGCCAAAATTCTTACAATATTCATGGCTATTTAAGTTTAAAATTTTTTCAATGGGCTATGAAGAGCCTTGGCACATTAAGCCGAAATCTTTTCAATAGGCTATGAAGAGCCTTGGCCCATAAAGCCGGAATCTTCTCAATTGGCTATGAAGAGCCTTGGCTTAGTGCCGGAATCTTTTTCAAGAAGCTATGAAGAGCCTTGGCTTAGTGCCGGAATCTTTTTCAATAGGCTATGAAGAGCCTCGGCAATATAGATGAAATCTTTTCAATCTATTATTCTACGTCCATGAATTTCTAGGGCCATTGAGCCATCTTTAAAGGCCAGTTTGACAATAGCTTTCTGTTGAGCAGCAATCTTCTATTCTTCAGATAAATCCGCATTTATCAAGCTCAAATGAGTCATGAAAGGAGTAGTGCATTTGTACCAAAAATATCCACAGCAATGGTCACTAGATTTCACCACCTCAGAGATTGTATAGAAAAAAAAGGAAAATACAATGCCAAAATTACCAAGAAGTTGAAGGCTTAAGTTCAACATAGACATGAATGTCCATCCTGAGCACCACACTACACAACCTATTTCTACCAGCAAAGCTCATTCTTCTTTATAAAAATCTGTATTTCAACTTCTGTTTTGTATCTTTGTACTAAGCTAATAAACATACCTGGTTTTATCAGATATGCGTATTATCAGAGAGATTGTCGAATGAATCGGTTTCATTTTGGCTTGTGCATCTTACTTACTGTGATTAGTAATGTTACTTTATATACAAAGGAGATGTTTCTTAATTCTACAACTGTGGTTCACATTTCCAGATGTTGTGTTTCTTCTTAAAGTTATTTAATCACTAGTTAAAATTCAAGATCATTAATATTATTATGTTTCGGAAAGTAAAGAGAACTGTTTTTCTTACTATTATGATGTTCTTGAAAGGGATATTGAAAACAAAGTTGATTAGGGAGCCTTACATTGTAGTTGGAAATGTTTATATACCCTGTTTTCCAAAATAAAATCTATTGCTGTAATCTATCGTAAGGAATGGTGGTCTAACTAATTTGCCAAGGGATATAAGATGCACTTTTTTCCTCATGTGCATTGAAACGCACAAACTTGGTGGCTTACAAATTTGAAACTTTACAAATTTTTGTTTACCTATTAAGTTGTTCTATAGTTATTGCCTTTGATTTCTTCTGTGAACATTCGTTTCAAAATTTCAAATGTAAGTGCATCAGAAAAGTTTGTGAAAATAATATGGTGATAAATAATGATTTAAAGGTTAAGTTTTGTTGAAGTGTCTTACATGTTGATATAAGGTTTTTGCCTTGGCATTCAGTTTACTATGTTGGCCATTGTTGCCATTATTACTTGAATGGACAAGAGTCCCTCTGAGCTATGAACATGGATAATCTTGAATTATTCCTCTGAGTCATAGACATGGACTACTCTGAGCCATTTTTAATCAGGCTAGAAGAGCCTTAGCCGCGGAGCTGAAATCTTCTTAATTATTTCTGGTGCCATGCATGATCCTTGTATCGCTTGTAAGAATGTGAGTCCTAAATGTCAAAGTTGTATTGTCAGTAGCATTTCTAGTCCCTGTATTTATATAACTTGTCGATGAATTATATTCTGTTTAGTTTTATTATTCTAAGCCTATATTTTTTTCAAAAATATATGTTTAATGAAACATGTTTCAAAATTATTAATATTGTCCTATTTAACAACTATCATGAGTTTAGATCAATTGTTTTTAGTATATAGTTCTTGACGGGTTAAATTTTATGATCATACTCATGTCTATTGTTCCATGATCGATATATGTAACTTGTTAGCCATTCTAAAACTCTTCTTTAAGAGCTTTATCTTGTGATGACATACATACTTGTTCCTATTTGCATTATCCTCTGCTGTACTTATATCTCTAATTACTAATCGTTATGGATCCCTTAATGATATCAAACTCATATGTAATTTTCCACTAATATGCATTTTTACATTCATTTTTCATATTGCAATTCTAGTCTAGGTTATTGCTCTTATAGCTTATTAGCTAGATGATCTTCTGACACGACCTGTTTTGAGGGGGAGAATGCAGTAGTAATCTAAAATAAGTCTTCACCTGTTA
The DNA here is from genome assembly GCA_036186865.1 of Eustoma russellianum. Lineage (NCBI taxonomy): Eukaryota > Viridiplantae > Streptophyta > Magnoliopsida > Gentianales > Gentianaceae > Eustoma > Eustoma russellianum. The sequence goes on along the minus strand of AP025047.1, from coordinate 10,189,018 downwards.
ACCTGTTATTTTTTGACTGTATGTCTAAGATTTACAAAAGATTCCTTCGTTTCCTGAGCATGTTTCCCGTGGAAAGTATACTTAAGATTTAGTTTAAAATTCTTTCTATGATATTAAGTAGTTAATAGTGAAAAATTTCTAGCTAAGTATAAATAATTGTAGAGTCTTTGTTGACTTGTTCAAATCAGTTTTACTTATTGTGTTAACATAGAAATAATTCGTGTTACTATTTTTTTAGCACTATGAATTGGTTTACAAAGGTGTTTTAAACTGTGTTTTTCATAACTAACATGGGTTCCAGGATTGTCTTCTGTCATGGAAGGCGTCTTGATTGCAGGCTTCCTTATTGTTTATGCAGGAGATTCTAGAATCATTTACTAACCGTTTCAATGAAGAATGGAAAATGGAGTGTTCTTGCAGGTGTTCAAGAAGGAATATTTGGAGCTATACGCTAACATATTTGTTTTGCAGGATCGAAGTTATTTCCTTTGCAGGTGTAACTAGGCCAGAATTTTCATACTAATATTTTACACAAGCATTCAAGAAAGCAACTGAGAAGCAACTGAGTGATTATTTGCAGGTGAGTATTCCAAGGTTTTATATATTGGTATTAATTGTTGACTTTACTTTGCAGGTGCTTCAGATCCAGAAGTGTTGCGGATACTCAAGTCAAACTGGAGTTGCTATTATTTGAACACGCAAGCATACATATGGAGACAACAAAAGTGAAACAATTGAAGATTAAAGACGTAACAGCTGTGGAAGAAAATTGAAACTCCTGCTAAGTATACATGTTCCAAACTTAGTTGCATCTACCTATGCACTAAGTTTGAGGGGGAGTGTAGAAATTGTACTAATAAGACAGAGCCATTGTAGCCGTTGTAAAATATTACCGTTGGAAATAATACCATTGAGGTGGAAGACCTCCTTCCCACTTGTATATATAGTTATCTAGGTGTAGTATTTTACCTCCAAGTAAGAATTCAATAATAAAATTGATTCTTCTTCAAACCTTGTGTCTATCGTCTTTATTCAGCTTCCTCCTTCGTCTTCAGTTTGTTGTTCGCAGTTTTTCTTTTCTACTTCCTCCATGGCCATTCCTCTTCTAGAATTACTAAAAAAGGCCCCGTCCAAACCAAATATTATACGTTTAGAGAGTTTTATGTCCATGAACATTCCAAACAAAATGTTATACCATTTCAAAGAGTTTTAGGGATTTTGATCATCCTTATAAAGTAACTTCGACCGAGCAATCCAGAAGTTATATATATATTTTCAAAGAGTTTCATGCAATTAGAATTTCTTAAACATCAATCGAAGATGCACTGCTTCTGCCGCACTGCACACATGAAGGAACATGAGAATGAAGGCAATCTCTGTTGGGATTAATTCGAGATACGTGTGATGCGCAGCACGTTGATAAGGTTTATACGAATTAATCATAAGGTGGACGTTATGTATGATAATATTATGTGTCACATATGTCACGTAATAATATTAATTGTTACGTAAAATATCCACACGTTAAGTGATCATCGGGTATGTTCGTGGATGTATAGTGTGGTCTAAATAGAAACCCCGAATATGTAGACAGTCATATGGTCAGAGACCGCGATAGATGGGCTCAAAGTGCAACGACCATAAAGTTACGACATCTGGTCCCCGAGGGGCGACAACCCACGTGTGGCTTGTAGATAATTATTGGTACAATAATTAAATATTGGATAATATTTAATAGGAAGATAAGGTTGAGTTTTAAATTTAAGATTAAATTTAAAACCTTATACCTATCAGATCCTTCCATCCCCTCTATATGAAGAACGCTTCACCTCCTCATATTAGAGGGTGAAAAACGGCTGCATACAGAAAAGAGGGAAGGTGTGCCAAATTTTCTATAAAGTCTACACTGCCTAGCCTCTCCATCGGGTAAAGCAGTGAATTGTTGATTCCAGTCAAGGGGTATATCAGCAATTGGTGGGAGGTCGTGAATCCTTGGATCACGCCAGATTCTTCATCAGCCGGAGCAGTTGCAGTGTAAGTGTTCAAATTAACAACAACAATGGAGCAAGGTATATTTTTCGCATTTTGTTACTTTGTCCATTGATTCGATTAAACGGTCCTATTCAGAGATTTATTAAATTAAATCAAGAAAGAGGGATCAGAGCAGGCCTAATCGAATCAATTTTGTTAATCTGTTCATGCTGAAAAACGGAATTTTTCTGGTTAAAAATCGTTTTTAGGGAAAAATTTTTGGTTAAGAAAAGATTCTGTTTTTGGTATAAAGAAAACGCTCTCTGCGATTCAGCAAAAATCGTCGCTGGCGCTGGTGGCCATCGCGTCAGATTCTGAAATCAGAGGCGCAGGTTCAAACCTTGATGCCGAATATTTCGGATGTTCTGTTTTTCTGGAATTCTTAAATTAATATATAAATAAAACCTCCTTCGATACAGCACAAAAGGCTGCTGGCCTGGTGGCCAGCGCGTAGGCAGAGAGAAGGAGGTCTCGTGTTCGAACCTACCTTCTAAAATTTCGGTGTTTTTGTTGTTCTGAGATTTTTTGGTCTTTTTAATAAATATAAAAGCTCCCTTAGGTTACCACAAAAGGGGTGCTGGCCTATTGGCCAGAGCCAGTGACACCGAATGGGAGGTCTAAGGTTCGAAACTCCGTAGCGAAAATTCTGGAGCAATTTTTGCTCCTGACAGATTTGGGGCTGGCCTGGCGGGTTGGGCCATCCGTGTTCAACCCGGTTTCCAGTAGGGCTTCGGCCCAAATTCGGATTCAATTAATAAAAAAAAGAGAAATCAGATTCGGGCCGGGCTCCTAACCCGGCCCTGACCAGGATCAGAAAGGCTTCGGCCCACTACAGTATTCTACAAAAAAAAAGAGGGAAAATCTGGAATTCAGAAACTGGGCCGGGCGGGTCTGACCCGACCCGACCCGACCCGCGCCCCAGTCCTTTTAATTTCAGTTTTTTGTTATTTATGTGTATATTGTTATTATTTTGGATAAAGTAAATAATAATAATAATTATTATTATTATTATTTAAAGTTCATTTTAAGGAAAATAGTAATAATAACAAATTGTTGTTATTATTATTATTTTAAAGTCTCCTTTTAAAGAAAATAATAATAATGATGATGATGATTTAATTATTATTGTTATTATTATTAAATAAAAATAGTAATAATAAGTAGTAATTATTATTTTAAAGTTCTTTTAAAGGTAAATAAAGTAAATAATAATGATAATAATTTGATTATTATTGTTATTATTTAAAGTTTATTAAGAAAAATAGTAATAATAATAATAATAATAAATTCTTGTTATTATTATTATTGTTATTATTTTAATAAAATCCAAAATAATAATAATCAAGTGTTAAGTTTCATTTTCAGTTATTATTGCAGTATTTCGTTATATGCATGCAGTTAATTGTTTATTTATTTATTTATGCCTTATGTTTATGCATGTTAATAAATAAATAAAATAAAGTTAAGGAACTTAACCCAATAAGGATCCGAATCTTGCTTGACCCGGTTTGACCGAGTTTCAACCAAGTTAATTCGATGGGCTAAGTTGACTGAATTAACCAACACTTATCAATCAATGCAGTTTATACTTGTGATAGATGACTCATTGAGTTGTGATAAAAACACCGTACACATAGTTTTGTCTAAGAAAGCCGGTACTTAAGCGAGACCATTGTGACTCCACCGGTGGCCTGGAAATTATGTGGAATGGTAATACACCCTTATGGCAAGTGGGTATTGCTGAATCGGTTCTCTTCACACTCAATGTGACCCATCATAAGGTTATATCACTTGTTATATTGATTGATAAAGATATTGTTTCTTAAACCGTAAGGAGAACCGAGCTTGGTTCAAGGTGGTTCTTATTTGAGCCGTAAAGGGAATCAAGCTGGTTCGAACTAGTTTAAGTAAAACAAAACGGATGTTGGTGTTAAGTATGCACGGTACGTGCAAAAGGGTCAGTCAGGAAACTGCGGATCATTTAGAACCATAAAGTTACGCGACTTAGCAAATGTAGGGCTTTAATATGATCCCCTTAAAGTGCGGCAATCATATCATCGCCACTATATTTGTTATGATCGTGAAGGGCATGTATGTGTTGGATGCAATTATTGACCGGCCCAAAGGAAGGTGTGATTGTCGAAGACACATATGAGCATGGTAGTGGACCTAAATAGGGCCGGCGGTGAAGCTTTAAATGCATAGGTTAACTCATCGGCCCAAAGGAAGGTGGTTAACCCGTGCATGGAGAGCCGTCATATTGACCACTACACCCAATTGTTGGAAGGTATTGGGATGACTCCAAAGAGCCCTAATATTGAAAGACAATCGGTAGATGGAATCGAGGTTCTATTTTGATATTTGGTTTGTAAGCAGTTTAAAGATTACACGTGTTGTGTATTTAAGTCCATTTCTTGTTTGCTTTTCAGCAATAATGTCTAACATTAAGGATATTCCTACAATGAACGGTTCATACTATAAGCAATGGAAAGGTCAATTTGAGATCTTTCTGGGGATTGCTGATCTAGACAATGCATTACAGATAGATCGTCCAACTGTGCTAACAGACGAAAGTACCAGTGAGGAAAAATCTCACATGGCACGCTGGCTACGATCAAATCGCAAGTGTCTTATGATCATGCAAAAGACTATCCCCAAATGCTTCAGGGGACATGTTTCTGAGTCCACAACGGCTAAAGAATTTTTAGCCGATCTCGAGCAAAGATATGTAAAGAATGAGAAAGCCGAGGCAGGCAATCTCTTAAAGTAACCTTGCTCGAAACAGTATCGTGGAATCGACAGCATAAGGGTGCATAAAGTTATGAATGATGTCGCCACCAAGTTTGGTGGTAAGAAACGCAAAGCTGCGGAAATGGTTACTGTGCAAAAGGCAAGTCAAAAGGAAAAGGGGGTGCCTACTACTGACACACCCAAAAGCATGACTTGTTTCTTTTGCAATAAGGAAGGACATTTAAGGAAGAATTGTACCGGTTATATATCTTGTCTCAAGAAAAAGGGTACATTCTTAGTTTGTTATGAAGTTAATTTTGTTTCGGATATAGCCACTTGGTGGGTCGATACGGGAGCCACGACTCACCTATCTGTGACTATGCAAGGTTGCCTAAGCCATAGAAAACCAAGAGACGATGAAAGATACGTCTATTGGAGAAATGGCAGCGGCATAAAGGTTGAAGCCATCGGACATTTCAGATTGCTGTTGACATCCGGTTTCTATCTAGATTTGCATGACACTTTTGTAGTACCATCGTTTAAACGAAATCTTATTTCGTTTTATCGATTGGATAAAAGTGGATATTACGGTTATTTTGGAAATGGCAATTTCCAACTTTATCATGCTTCTAGATTGATTGGTCACGGTATAATGTCCGAAATTGATAAACTTTATTCAATAAATGTTGCTTCAAATCAGGAAACCATGCATGTTGTAACGCGAAACGTTAAAACAAAATTAACTCATGAGAATTCAGGATCACTTTGGCATCGACGTTTAGGACACGTGTCCAAAAACAGAATAGAACGTCTTGTCAAAACAGAAATTCTCAATCCTTTAGACTTAACCGACTTAGAGTCGTGTGTATTTTGTGCTAAAGGAAAACAAACTAAAGTCCGAAGATATGAAGCAAATCGTGCAAATAGTCCATTAGAGTTGATTCATACCGATATTAGTGGCCCATTTCATCCGGTTACTCGAAATGGCCACTCTTATTTTATCACCTTTATTGACGACTATTCGCGATATGGCTACGTATTCTTGATTAAAGAAAAAGCGCAAGCAATAGACATGTTCAAATCCTTTAAAGCCGAAGTTGAGTTACAGCTCAACAAAAGGATTAAAGCCGTTAGATCGGACCGTGGGGGTGAATACTACGGTCGATATGATGGATCAGGAGAACAGTGTCCAGGACCATTTGCTAAATACCTAGAGGAAAACGGAATCGTCCCTCAGTACACCATGCCTGGGTCACCAAGCATGAATAGTGTAGCTGAAAGACGAAACCGTACACTTATGGATATGGTGCGTAGTATAATGAGTCAAACTACACTACCATTATTCCTCTGAGGAGAAGCGCTTAAAACCGCAGCTTACATACTCAACCGAGTACCAACTAAAGCAACGATAAGGACCCCTTATGAGTTATGGACTAAGCGTAAGCCTAGCCTTAACCACATAAGGGTTTGGGGCTGTCCAGCAGAGGCGAAGCCTTACAGACCAAATGAAAGAAAGCTGGATATCAAAACAGTTAGTTGCTATTTCGTTGGTTACCCGGAAAGCTCACGAGGGTATAAATTCTACGATCCCACAAGTAAATTGTTTTTCGAGACAAATTCGGTAAAGTTCTTTGAGGATACTTTGGTTCTGGGTGGGAATGATTTGCATCAGCAGATCATCGAGTTAGATGAGGCACACTCAGATGCGACAGAAATGCGAATCGAACCATCTTTTGGGGAGATAGCATCAGCGATACCCGCAACTGAGGTACCTCATCCCAGTAGTGACGCTCCACAGGAACAAATTCATGTTCCTGAGGAAGTTACTGAAGAACCCGATGAATTGCCGGCTGATGCAGTTCAGGAACCTACAGTATCTCAAGAACAAGTGCCCCTAAGGAGATCCACTCGTGAACGGAGAAACCCCATACCTAGTGACTATGTGGTGTATCTCCAAGAACACGAATTCGATATTGGTATGTTGGACGATGATCCCGAAAACGTCCAGCAAGCATTGCAATGTCGAAATTCAGAAAAGTGGATAAAGGCCATGGAAGAAGAAATAAAGTCTATGCACGACAACAAGTTATGGGATGTCGTCTCGTTGCCTAAAGGTTCGAAACCTGTTGGTTGCAAATGGATATTTAAAACCAAACGTGATTCAAAAGGCAACGTAGAACGATATAAGGCTCGACTTGTTGCTAAAGGGTTTACCTAAAAGAAGGGCATAAACTATACGGAAACCTTCTCTCCAGTATCCACGAAGGATTTCTTCCAGATAATCATGGCTTTAGTGGCACATTTAGATCTTGAGCTACATCAGATGGATGTCAAGACTGCGGTTTTAGATGGAGAACTCGACGAGACCATTTACATGGTTCACCGCCTCGATTTGAGGTGGGAGATCCAAAAGGCATGGTTTGTCGACTAAAGAAATCCATCTATGGGCTCAAGCAAACGTCTCGACAGTGGTACTTCAAATTCGCCAAAGTGGTTGCCTCCTTCGGTTTTGAGGCAAACCAAATTGACGAATGCGTGTATCACAAGTTCAGTGGGAGCAAGTTCATATTCATGATCTTGTACGTAGATGATATACTGCTTGCAACAAACGATGTAAACATGTTGAGCGACACCAAAGCCTTTCTGAGAAAGCATTTCGAGATGAAAGACCTTGGTGAAGCCTTATATGTGTTGGGACTTGAGATACGGAGGAATCGTACCCAAGGTATCTTAGGTCTCTCACAACAGGCATACATCGAAAAGGTGTTGAAGCGGTATAGCATGGATAAGTGTAAACCACTTAATACCCCTGTGGCAAGAGGAGACAAGTTTAGTCTGAAACAATGTCCCCAGACTGAGTTTGAACGTTCGGAAATGAGGAATACCCCCTATGCTTCGGTAGTAGGGAGTATAATGTATGCCCAAGTATGTATACGACCAGACTTGGCATTCATTACAGGAATGTTTGACAGATACCTCTCTAATCCGAGTAAGGATCACTGGACCGCAGCAAAGAGGGTTCTGAAATATTTACAAGAAACGAAACAACACGTACTGACGTATCGGAGATCTGATAAGTTAGAGATCACTAGATATACAGATTCCGATTTTGCTGGATGCTATGATAGCATAAAATCGACCTCCGACTATGTTATTACCCTAACTGGAGGTGCGATCTCATGTAAAAGCACGAAACAGACCTTATTGGCGTCCTCCACTATGGAGGCGAAATTCGTAGCTTACTTTCACGCATCCAATCAGGCGATATGGCTTCGTAATTTTGTCACAGGGCTGCGGGTATTGAAGACTATCTCATCTCCAATGAGGATTTACTGTGACAGTAAAGCTGCGGTGCTATATTCAAATAAAAACCGGAGTTCATTTAAAGCAAAAGACATAGAGATGAAGTAACTGGCTGTTAAAGAAAGAATTCAGAGTGGTCTGATCAGTATTGAGCATATCAGTACAGACTCTATGGTGGCCGACCCTTTGACTAAGGCCGTGGAACCGGGTGTGTTTCACAAGCATGTTAGCCGTATGTGTCTTAGTCCAGTTGAGGATGTTTTATCCTAGTGGGAGTCTGTGAGGTTTTTCTTGTGTTCAATAAAGTTGTTTATTTCAGACATACAGTATAATATACATTCCGGTTATATTAAAGTTTTTCTGCAGAAGTAATGTACATTAAGCAGTTACGACATACATTCTGAATTCTATTGATCTCGCTAAAGAGGGCCAAGTTGGAATTAGATATGCATGATCACCTATCATATTAATTCCACACTACATATCCATTTCAGTATCCATATCATTCAGTAGAATGTTGGTATCATGATTTAAGAGGGACTAGCCACTAATTCAATGTGGGGACGTGCGGCTTAAGTCTTTTGCTAACATTTGCTGATGGACCGGAAAAGGAAAGACACACTAAAGGACATACGGTATATGAGCTCAAAAGGGTGACATATAATCTTTAAGATACATACATAGTCCAAGTGGGAGATTGTTGTGATTAATTCGAGATACGTGTGATGCGCAGCACGTTGATAAGGTTTATACGAATTAATCATAAGGTGGACGTTATGTATGATAATATTATGTGTCACATATGTCACGTAATAATATTAATTGTTACGTAAAACATCCACACGTTAGGGTATGTTCGTGGATGTATAGTGTGGTCTAAATGGAAACCCCGAATATGTAGACAGTCATATGGTCAGAGACCGCGATGGATGGGCTCAAAGTGCAACGACCATAAAGTTACGACATCTGGTCCCCGAGGGGCGACAACCCACGTGTGGCTTGTAGATAATTATTGGTACAATAATTAAATATTGGATAATATTTAATAGGAAGATAAGGTTGAGTTTTAAATTTAAAATTAAATTTAAAACCTTATACCTATCAGATCCTTCCATCCTCTCTATATGAAGAACGCTTCACCTCCTCATATTAGAGGGTGAAAAACGGCTGCATACAGAAAAGAGGGAAGGTGTGCCAAATTTTCTATAAAGTCCACACTGCCTAGCCTCTCCATCAGGTAAAGCAGTGAATTGTTGATTCCAGTCAAGGGGTATATTAGCAATTGGTGGGAGGTCGTGAATCCTTGGATCACGCCAGATTCTTCATCAGCCGGAGCAGTTGCAGTGTACGTGTTCAGATTAACAACAACAATGGAGCAAGGTATATTTTCCGCATTTTGTTACTTTGTTCATTGTGAATTTGTTCCTGTGGAGCGTCACTACTGGGATGAGGTACCTCAGGTGCGGGTATCGCTGATGCTATCTCCCCAAAAGATGGTTCGATTCGCATTTCTGTCGCATGTGAGTGTGCCTCATCTAACTCGATGATCTGCTGATGCAAATCATTCCCACCCGGAACCAAAGTATCCTCAAAGAACTTTACCGAATTTGTCTCGAAAAACACTTTACTTGAGGGATCGTAGAATTTATACCCTCGTGACCTTTTCGGGTAACCAACGAAATAGCAACTAACTGTTTTGATATCCAGCTTTCTTTCATTTGGTCTGTAAGGCTTCGCCTCTGCTGGACAGCCCCAAACCCTTATGTGGTTAAGGCTAGGCTTACGCTTAGTCCATAACTCATAAGGGGTCCTTATCGTTGCTTTAGTTGGTACTCGGTTGAGTATGTAAGCTGCGGTTTTAAGCGCTTCTCCTCAGAGGAATAATGGTAGTGTAGTTTGACTCATCATACTACGCACCATATCCATAATTGTACGGTTTCGTCTTTCAGCTACACCATTCATGCTTGGTGACCCAGACATGGTGTACTGAGGGACGATTCCATTTTCCTCTAGGTATTTAGCAAATGGTCCTGGACACTCTTCTCCTGATCCATCATATCGACCGTAGTATTCACACTCTTTATGGATTAGTTTGCAAGGGAACCTGATTTTTTGTGGCTTTCACTTGAAAACATTCAATTCGTGAGTCACCTTTAAACAGAAATCGATAAATTTTTTATTTTAAAAAAAGAACTTGCATGAAATAGAAAATAAATGCACACCTCAAAATATCGGTGTATAACACATTAATGACTATCTTGTGGGTTTGAGACCATGGAATTCTAATAAGGAAGTGCTAAAGGAATCTGTTGTGGGTTTGAAACCATGAGATTCTAAAGGAACAAGCTGTTCTTCAGATCCTCCGCCGCCTCCGAATTTAAACAATGGAGGCTACTGGTGGATTACTCCGCCCCTTCCGTATCCAATGATCATTGTGTGGGATTCAAATGCAGAATACAAGTGGATACCCTGGTTTCCTCCTCTATATAAATAAGCATACACAGTCACCATAGCTGGAGATTTTCCTTGTGATATTTTAGTTAACATCTCCTTGACTCAAATCAGGTGTGAATTTTAAATGATTCAGTGAAAAAGAGAACCGGAATGTAATTAGAAAAAATATAAAGCGCTTTATTCTATAAGGGTATTATTCACACCTGGTGTGAATTTTAAATGATTGTGATAAAGAGAACCAGAGAGGTAATTAGAAAAAATACAAAATGATTTGTTCTATAAATGTATTATTCAAACCTGATGTGAATTTTAAATGATTCAGTGAAAAAAATAACCAGAGAGATAATTAGTGGAGTGAGATGCAAAGCAATTTCGGTCGAGATAATGAACCATCCTGTGTCCTCCAACATAAACAAGGTCCTATCATATTTGACATTCATGTACCCTGAGTTTTTTTTACTACTAATAAACTCAAGATCAAAATATAATAAAAAAATAGTTTAAATAGAATGGAAATATGGTATGGCATGATTCAACAGACAAGCAGAGAAGATAATCCAAAAGAAGAGTTAACATGCATCCTATAGACTTTTCTACTGCTATTGTATTCATTGTAACACATCGTCAATCAGTAAAAGGAACTGATATGTTTGTGGTGAGGAGTACTAAAACATGAAAGCAAGCATGTGTAATACTGTTACTATTTCTTGGTTAACGAGTAACTATTAATCATTAGTTATTGATTAGCTACATTAACATTTGCATATTTTTGTCGCGTTTTTTTGCGATAAACAAGAAGCAATCCTTATGCAACGACAAAAAGGATCAATTAATTTTGGTAGTTGGCTAAGTCCTTGTGAAGGTGCAAGTGAAAAAGATAAGTTGATCTTTACCAAGCCCCCATCGAATTTCCCATTATATAAATGAAGTCCATGATTGTGAAGAAATCACCCCTACCACCGGAGCAGATGGGCAAGCTTGCTTATTCCCTCCTTTTCATATGGATCATGTTGCATGGTAGAATTTCCCCCTCATTGTCCCGTCAGTTTTTGGTAACCTGGTCCCCGGGCTATAGTTCACTGGTCAAGCAAGAGTATAGAAGTCTTAGAGTTAGCGGTTATGTAGTTTGGAAATTTCGGGCCTTTTGGCTTTAGAATTTTGCTTCAAGCCTCTGTACGCTTAAGCAGACCTTGCAATTTATATCCTGAAATTTAAGGCTTTTCTGTTACCAAAAGTTTTGATAACCTGTGTTATTGTTTTACTAATAATGTGTCATTTCATGATTCTTCTGACAGGAAATCTGAAAGAACTGGAAGGAAGGAGAATGATAGGAAGTCAATTTGCACCTTCTCTTAGTTCAAGAAAACTACGTTTTGACTGTCAAATATTGGCGTGCGAGAGGGATGATGATTGTATGCCTAGTGGTTGCTATTGTGCAGGTACAAGCTGTTCTTACGATCCTCCGCCGCCTCCGGATACAAACGATGGAGGCTACCAGTGGATTCCTCCGCCACCTCCGGTTACAAACGATGGAGGCTACCAGTGGATTCCTCCGCCACCTCCGGATCCAATGGTCATTGTGTGGGATTCAAGAACAAATTACAAGTGGATACCATGGGTTCCTCCTTCAAATAAATAAGCATATATATATATATATATATATATATATATATATATATATATATATATATAGTCTGTTAAAGACCGAGCTGAACTCAACTCATTTGAACTGACCTTGCTGATCTCGGTCTTGTCAAGAGCTGCGTTGAACTAATCCAAACTGATTTTGCTCAGCTCAGCTGTTCACCTCGGCTTTAACATAGTCACCACAGCTGATGATTTTCCTTGTGATATTTGCGTTAACATCTTGAAGAATTTACTTTACATTTTGTTGTTTTACGATCTACACTATGCTCATTTACCAATTTCTTATGTAATTCTGCTCCGATGTAATCTTCTTTTGAGTTTGTTCAATTCAGTTCTGTTTTTTTCCCTACAATTTGGACCTTCAAATACTATTACTTTTCATATATTACTATTGTTTTAGCTTTGTGTAATAATATTGTGATCAGTACTTTAGGTAACAAGTGAAGACTGAACAAAATTGTAAAATGAATTTAACATATTTGGTCATCGCTAACTTTCAAGCGATACTTGGCACTAGATGGTAAGTTATGGAGTTCCATACGAGCTAATCAAAATTGCTTTATATCTTTGCATCTCCAAATATACGCGTCACCTATACAGAAACGGATGAGACTGAGAACACCTGATCAGTGAACAATTATGACACCAATCATTTACACAAAGTTTCAAACAAGATGTCTACAGGCGAGTCAGCCTTCAGGATATCAATAATAGCATGGTGAAGACTCAAGTCATCCTTGATGAATATATATTTTTTTATATAACGAACGCAAAGCCTTCTTTATTTTATTGATGATCCCCACTTACGACAGAGGAAAACCGCTTTTATTACACGAGTTAAAAAAAATCTAAACCTACCATTATAATAGAAGAAAGAATTACCAATCTAAGGAAACCGAGTTCTGAGTATGATTTTTCCTTTACCGCGGGTTTCAACTTGTGAAGGAGGCGGAGGAAGTATATCTTTTTTTGCACGCCGCTGCTTGCGAGATGTCTTAGACTTATACGGTATAAAACCTTCATCATACTTGACTTCCAAATCAATTTCTATTTCCCTTTGTGAATTTCTTGATGAATATATTATATATTATATATATATATATATATATATATATATATATATATATATATATATATATATATTATATATAAAGGATAGATTTATTAAAAGTCCTCACTTATAATGGAGGAATACCATATTACAAAAGTCATCGTAAGAGAATAAATGAAATAGCGAGCTGATAAGTGCCAACCTCCAATCGTATATGATATGCCACATTAAAACCTTGCCAAGTAAAACCACCCTTGTGGATAAAACCTTGGCGAAGGAAAAAGCGTACATATTTATACGATTGGAATGGTGACCAAATACATGGAAATGATGAAAAATGATTATCCATGGAGCTCTAATGACCATTGAACGATGCCGACAACGAAGAAGATGTGAGCGATCTGGCAATAAATAGCCAACCTTCCAGAATGCAATCGGTCCAATTCAGTGTGCCTTAAAATAAAACGGAAATGAGAGCATCAGCATCTGTAATAGACTATAAATCCGGACAAGTAAATGGAGGAAGCACGTACCCATGTCACCTTGATTCCACAAGAACCAAGGTGACCAAAACCAATGTATGCCCTTTCCAGTTTTGTGCAGCATTCAGGGAGATGTGTAATGTCAGCCTCGTCGGTGTTTGCACCTCGCCCTAATGCATCAAGTATCGCAGGGAACATACCACAGTGAATGATATTTTGATAGCCATGGAAAAAGTAATGTGTGAGGATAATCTTGAATGCCAAACATATGAATAGAAGAATAGACCAAGAAATGTAAAATAACACACCAGTGTTGCCTGAGTCAATATTTACGGTAGGCAACAGAAGGAAAGCAACTCCAACATAATGTGAGACATGATCAACGACGCAAAGCAGGAAGCTGTAGATCCACATGTATGGCCCCACGAACCTCACAAGGAAGTTCATGAAGAGTAGCATATCGTGTTATACCAATCGCTCTATACCCATGTCGTGCTAGTCGGTGAGATACAGTATTAGCCTCTCTGGGACAATGTTGTATAGTTGATTGATTTAGAGATAGAAATAACGCTGTACGTTGAATATCATCCGCCAATAATCCTGTTATAAAACGAGCATTTGCCAACATAGAAAGAAGAAGTTGGCAATCCATTTCAACTATAATATGGTCATATTCCCTCGCATAATAAGCCAATGCTAACATCAATGTCATCAATTCCACCCGCAGCGAAGTAACCATAGGCAATGCAAATGAGATGGCCGAAACCAATTGTCTCTAATCCGATCGCAGTAATGCTTCCACCAGCATCGTAAGATCTTCCTACCGTAGCATCCACATTTAATTTTAGCTTACCTGTAGGAGATAGCACCCAACATACAATCCTTAGTCGTCTGGAGCGCAAAGGCGGAGAGAAGTGAAGAGCCACTAAGTGAGAGATATTAGAGGCCAACTTCTTACCAGTCATTGCCGCACACCACGTAAAAATTGACATTGTAACCATTTCAAACAGACGCAAGTAAACGAAGGATTCTAATCCAAATTTCACTACCGCATATTCCTTCCAAATAACCCACGCCACAATGGAGGGAACGACCGCACGCAGCTGACCCATCATAGATGACTGGTTGGAGATGCGCCACCAACGATACAGATGTGCTTTAATTGTATTACTAGTGGGCAATGGTCCTGAAAATATAATGGATATTTCTATCCATATTGGTTTTATCTTTGGACAGTGAAGAAAGACATGGTCCTGATCATCTGAAGATAGTCTACAAAACGGACATTGGAAAGGAAAGACCGTAAGCCAAGCACATAAATTATTCACCATGGATAAAGAGCTTGACCACAGCCGCCATAAGAAAAGCCTCGTACTTGGATGTGAGTTCTTCCACCATACAAATTGATACACACTTTGTGCATGAATTCCAGATGTCGTTATAACTGTGTGTGTGTGTATATATATCGAAAGAGCTGATAAAGAGAAAGAGAAGAAAGAAAAGAGATGCAAAAGTAACTTCTTCTGGGTTAAAATTTGGTAGAGACTAAAAGGAATATTACTTATATGCTGGTGTATATGATTTTAAAGTTCTCTTCAATCCTCTCGGGTGTCTCTTGAAAGATTTCTTGGAATGAAAAATCCTTTCTATTTTAATTATTACAGTATACTCCTCTTATAGCGTCTATTTTTGCTCTATCTATAGTAACCGATATGTACAAGGAAATGATAACAATTTGATTTGATACTATCTTATCACAATCTAATCAAATCTTTTAATTTGATCCTATCTTTGAATTTGATTTATTTCCAATACCCCCTCAAGTTGAACATCTGGATCTCTAATGACCAACTTGCCTAGCGTGAGCTCGAATATTCTTCCTGTGACAACTTTGATAAGTATGTCGGCTAGTTGATCTTCTGTGTGCACAAAAGGGATCTCCACAACACCACTTTTCAGTTTCTCTTTAATGAAGTGTCTATCAATCTCAAGGTGTTTCGTTCGGTCATGTTGCACCGGGTTTTCTGAGATACTTATCGCAGCTTTGTTATCACACTTTAGCTTAGCCGGACATCTTTGAGGAAATCCCAATTCTCCTAGTAACTTTTTCAGCCACAGAACCTCCATGATACCTTTTGCTATTCCTCTAAACTCAGCTTCACGACAATGCTACTATCTTTTTTTTCTTCTCCAGGTGACCAAGTTGCCTCCGGCTAGTGCAAAGTATCCTGGCGTTGATCTTCTACCACTTGGGCTATCCGCCTAGTTTGCGTCAGTGTAGACCTCTATATCTGAATGTCCATGTTTCCTGAAGAATATTCTGTTGAGAAAAATAGTTTGAGTGATTCACAAAATACCTGATTTATAACGCGTGTTTAAGAAATGCATGACACAATTTATTACTTGACACGTTTTTGCTTGCCTTATATACTTTATATATAATGTTGCCGTACTAACAAGCCATGAAGCTTTAAAACTTACATCAATTGGCAAACATTTATTGTGTTTGAACTATTTTCAGGTGCCACCATTAATGAACTAAACTAGTTCATTAAGTGAAGTACTTAGTTAAATGAACTAAGTAGTTTATTAAATAGAGATATATTTGGAGAAGGCATGATGGCAACAAACATGGAAATGGAAAGTCTCCTCCCGTTCCATATCACACGTTTTTATATATATTATATATATATTCAAACTTTTTTAAAAGGCACAATACACATATATTCAGACGTACTACCGACACGCTACATATATTACAAACGTACGTCAACGTCACACCACTATACTTAAATCATATTTATGAGTTCATTCAGGTCTTATATCATATGATATAAGTCACGGAGATGACAAAATTAAAACGACACATTACAAGGTTATAAACCAAAAATTGTCGTATCGGCTGACTACTGAAACTTCGCCAACGTGTCACATACTTGCCATATATAGATGGTCAGCCCATATACTCTAAAAAGAGCCAAAATTTCGTGGCTTACATGATATACTCAGCCATGACATCATGCCATGTTGGCGAACACAAATCACCCTCAATTAAGGCCAAATTGTGGAGAATTCGAATTCAATTTTTTTCACATGTGGGCGCCATTTCAAACGCCTTATGAGCTGAATATTTAATTTATTTTATGTATATTATGTGTGACATAATATATATAACATGTGCAACAATTTTGAATTTAATCGGAGAAAAATCGAGTAATCGACAAAAGTCGAAAATTCGGTTTTCTACGAATATAACACATGGAACGTTTTTTGGCATGAGATGTAACATGTATCTAGACACTTTTTACATATTAAAGACTTGTTAAAGTGTTCTACAAAATTCAAATTGAGGCTGATTATAATTTACCATATATGTGTGAATATTGTGCATTATTTGACAAAGTTTACCAAATGAAAATTCAGCACATGTGCAAGAATTTCACACACCATTTTCAGCTTTGTTGGAGTCTAGATGGAGCTTATTTGGCACTTTAATTGGTGGAAAATAAGCCACACATGATGGGTGACTTTGAAGAGAGCAACACACAAGGAAAGATTTAAAAAATGCAGCACATGCTGAAAATTTTCAGCACATGTGAATAGTGGCCGAATTTACTATGCTTTTGTCCTTACTTTTGCATCCCAAAATTGAAGGAATTGAATGGCGATTATTTGATAGTGTTTTGAATTTTTTTGGCACATGTTTTGCAATTTAATCTCAGATTTTTACAGCACACTAAGTGATGACAAGTTGGACCAATCATCAAGTGCCAAGTAAGCAATACCAAGTCATCTATTTAATCATATTATGCCAAGTGAGCAAGATAGTGTCATATCTACACAAGAAAATCTTCCAAGGGAATTAAAGAGAATTATCAAGGTGTTGGAAGACCTAAAGGGGGCGGCCATGACGTGATTAAAACGAAGAGAAGAGAGCAAACAAAGGCAAAACAACCCTCATTGTCTCTCAAGTGCAAAAGAATCCACTATTCTCTTCTTCTACATTTCTTTCTTTCTTTCTTCTTCTTCTCTCAAGCCTATTATTCTTATATTCAACATGTTAAATAGGCTTTGATTAGACAACGATATACGTTTCATTTTTTGTACAAGGTTTATCAAGGTGTTATCAAACCTTCATCCGTTCGGTGGTGGTGTTCGTGATTCGTGTGATTGATTGTATTGTGTGTAAAGGGATGGGGTTGGTGTGTAGCTCTAGAACAACCGAGGAAGGTGTCCTCGAAGACTGGAGTATGTTGTGTTAACCGAACCAGTACAAAATTCTCGGTGTTATTACTTTCAGCACTTTACTTTCAGTTTCCAGCACTTTGCACTGTTTTCATTGCAATAGTTAAAATATCAAACGAATTTCCTAACTTACCAAAATTTGCAGAAACATAGCCACACCTTTTAATTTTCATTTGGCGCAAGTTTCATCCTATTTGGATAAGTATAAGTCTATCAAACATTAATAGTTCTGAGACTAGTGCAATCTGATTTTCAGACTTGCAAAGGTCGAGAACATTAACGTATATGACATACTTACCAAAGGAATTTTTCAAAACTGTTTCAAGTCATTACGATACATATCTTAAGAGGTTTGTCAGTAAAGTTTCAGACCATTTCGAGTTACGAATTAATCAAAATAAAAATTTTAAAGCAGAGTACTGTTTCTGGCAGATTCGTGCAATCTGACGACAAACGATTTTTCAAAGGGTTAGAGGTTGAATTTTGATCTGCAATTTTTAGGGGATACTCAAAAAATATGAGAGTAGATTCTCCAAATTTCAGAAATTTTGAAGATCTATAACCTAGTTTTTCAAACGTTTCAAATCATGATCTGAAAACAGAAACTGTTTTCAGCAGTTGGGTTTTTGGGTTAAAATATTCTAAAAACCAAGTTAATCTCAGATTTTTTACAGCACACTAAGTGATGAAAAGTTGGACCAATCATCAAGTACCAAGTAAGCAATGCCAGGTTATCCATCTAATCATATTGTACCAAGTGAGCAAGATAGTGTCATATATACATAAGACAATCTTCCAAGGGAATTAAAGAGAATTATAAAGGTGATGGAAGACCTAAAGGGGGCAGCCATGAGGTGATTAAAAAGAAGAGAATAGAGCAAATAAAGTCAAGACAACCCTCATTGTCTCTCAAGTGCAAAAGGATCCACTATTCTCTTCTTCTACATTTCTTTCTTCTTCTTCTTCTTCTCTCAAGCCTATTATTCTTATATCAACATATTGAATAGGCTTGGATTAGACCACCATACATGTTTCATTTGTTGTACAAGGTTGATCAAGGTATGATCAAACCTTCATCCGTTCGATGGCGGTGTTCGTGATTCGTGTGATTGATTGTATTGTGTGTAAAGGGTTGGAGTTGGTGTGTAACTCCAGAAACCCTTGTGGTAAGGTGTTTTTTTGTGATTAGTGATAACCGAGGAAGGTGTCCTCGAAGACTGGAGTATGTTGTGTTAACCGAACCAATATAAAATTCTCGGTGAATTTACTTTGAGCACTTTACTTTCAGTTTCCAGCACTTTGCATTGTTTTCATTGCAATAGTGAAAATATCAAACAAATTTCAAAAATTACCAAAATTTGCAGAAACATAGCCACACCTCTTAAGTTGCTTTTGGTGCAAGTTTCACCCCATTTGGATAAGTATAAGTCTATCAAATATTAATAGTTCTGAGACTAGTGCAATCTGATTTTCAGACATGAAAAGGTTGAGAACATTAACGTATTTGACATACTTACCAATGCAATTTTTCAAAACTGTTTCAATCCATTACAATAAATATCTTAAGGGTTTGTCATTGAAGTTTCAGACTATTTGGAGTTACGAATTAATCGGAATAAAAATTTTAAATCGGAGTACTGTTTCTGGTAGATTCCCGCAATCTGACCATAGACGATTTTTCAAAGGGTTAGAGGTTGAATTTTGATTTGAATGTTTTAGGAGATACTCAAAACATCTGAGAGTAGAATCTCTCCAAATATTAGAATTTTTGAAGATATGTAACCTAGTTTTTCAAACGTTTCAAATCAGGATCTAAAAATAAAAACTGTTTTCAGAAGTTGGGTTTTTGGGTTAAAATATTTTAATAACCAAAATTTCTGCACCCACTATTCAACCCCCCCTTTTAGTGGTGCCTTATAGGTCCTACATATTCCTCGACCTGGGGCCCCTTTAAGATACTGACAACCCTTAATACTGCCTTCCATTGTTCTTCTTGGGGCTTGTGCATAAGGACATGGCTCGGTTTGCAATCTAGCATCCCTACCTCTGTTGATAGATCCAACACGTACTTTCCCTGAGATATAAAGATGCCTTCACTAGATCAAAGTACTTCTATCTGTTGGATCGTGCACCTACAGTAAACACCACTAGAGGGGGAGAGTGAATAGTGGCTAGCGGAAATTACACTACTATCCTTTAACAAAATCCCCTTTGAAAACAGAATCTGAGACCACCTCAGATTCAGAATCCATTTTTGAAAAATTCAAACATCAGTGTACACAACTCTAAACATTATGAAACTTTTCAGAACTTAACTTCAATGTCTTGACAAGACTTTGCCCAAACATTAGATAAAAATAAGATTGTTTGGCCATTTAAACAAATAAAAAGATTCAAATGGGCAATCTATACAGAATTGGACAGAATGTTTCTAAATTTTGAAAACGTGTTTCTCTTTGAATACTCAACCAAAAAGGTCGATCTTTATGTCAAAACAATCCTTAGGATGTCTAGTTTATGTTTCCAAAAGTTCCTGACCTTAAACAATTCTTTATTAAAACATAATTTAAGTTTTCTCAAAACTGGTCAGATTGCAGCCAGATTGGAGCAGTTATCTTGAAACGACTGAAAGACTAACTTTTCCTTGCTCAAATCAAGTGATTCTTGTTACAAATCAAAGCTAACAATATGGCGTATCAAATCACAAATTTTGAAAGTGTTTTGCTATTTTTTAAAATGTGAAAAGTTGTATGCAATCTGCAGTGAAAACTGCCAACAAAACAGAAAAGATTAGAGAATACAAGAACGCCAAAGATTTATCCTGGTTCGGTCAATGTGACCTACTCCAGTCCCAAGGAACAGCTTTCCTTGGATTTCACTATGGTATGAACAAACTTACAACAAGAACCAAGCTTGATCCTTGGGTTAAACACCAACCCTATTCAAGACTTGGATGAACACCTCTATGCAACTCTTGGTTGTAACACCGCTATCACCTATTGATGTAGCCTTATAGATTTGGCTAATGAATCTTACAAATGAGACACAAGAGGCTTGTAGCTCTACAACAAATATCACAAGAACACCTTGGCTACAAAGAATTAAACAAGAATGAAGAGAATAATATAGCAAGACAATTCAACTTTTGCTTTCAAGTGTTTGTTCTTCTTCATCACCTTTGCCTACTATTTATAGTGTGAAATGGCTCTTGAAGATAAGAACTCTTATGTTTCACCATCTTCATCATCAATGCTTAAGTGTCTTCACATCATTGGTTGGCCACATAATCACCTTGTACACTTGGTAAAATGAAACAACATAATTGTCCACCTTGGAAATCATCTTGGCCGATCTTTACACTAGAATTTGTCTTGAAAATAATGAAGATAATATAGTAGGATAAGATGGCATGACTCCCGCACTATCCCCTCAACTTCTTTCCATGAGAATAGCCATGCGAGAGCTGAAAAATTCAAACACAAATCTACACCAAAACAACCTATTAGCTGTTGGGTTCCATTTGAAATTTCCTAGTTGGCAATTTGCCAACTAGCTTCTTTTTGGTTGGTGCACTTGTCACCAAGTCATAAAATGAGTACACCATCACATCCACCTATACATACACATTTTTGAAGCTTTATATATGTATATCAACTCAGATTTTTGAAGAATAAATCAACAAATAATAGTTGACAAGATTATGTCAATATATAATATAAAATTCCCACTTTTTCTCCTTGTATGTTTTGATCTATTTCACAAATTTAAAACCTTTAAATTATCTGCAAAATGATGATTAATATCCTATGATAACATATAGAAGAAGGTCTTCAAGAAAAAATAGAATGTGACATCACAACTCGTCACATGTCCCGCTACTGTCGATAATATCATCAATTGAGAGAAATAATAGAAAACCACCAAATAATATTCAATATAATCATAAATGAGCTTCATAATGAAGATAATAATATACTCAAGAGATTCCTTGAGTAAAAATACCAAAACTGCCCTCGGGACAAAATGACCAAAATACCCCTGGTGAGAGAAAACTCCAGAAATGACCACGACGGTCAGAAATAAATATAATAACACCTTTATGATGATAAATAAGATATGAATGTGTCCTTGAAATATTTTTACTATGTCAAGTACCTACAAAACTCAAAATACCAATTTTGCCCTTTTTGGTAAGTTGTAGTAACTTCCATGGCACATTAGTCAGAAGACATTTATAATAATCAGAAACACATAATATCAACATAATGAACATATATAAATCATGTACAAATGAAAACAATCATTTTATCACATTTTAGAAAAATATTTCTAAAAACCCTAGACATCAATCGATCGAAGTGCGTCAGTTTCAGAGATCGATGTCTCACAGTGAGTTTCAGAGTTTGTCTCTGACTTACATGGATCGATCGATGTGAGAGATCGAAGTGCAACAACCTGAGAGATCAATGTCATTTTTCTTTACTTTTTCAATTTTTAATCATTTATACCACTATGTGTGACATTATTATGCATTCAACACTTAAAATCATAACTTTGAAAATTATCCAAACATTTCTCAACATTCTCCCCCTTTTGGATGATTTTCAAAATAACCCTACATGATTTTAATGTCACAACTCTTTATAACTTGTTTATTACATATTTATCAACTTTATACCAATTGAATTGTTTTAAAATTCTCACCAACTACCAATTGTTTTCAAACTTTCAAATCTCATGTTTTTAACGTATGTGCTCATGTGCTCCTCTACCCCTTAACTATGCTAAAAAAGTCTACCAATTGAAACTTAACATTAGATAATGATGTAGCACATCGAGTTCAAGCAGGCTGGTGTAGATGGAGGGCGGCCTCAGGGGTGCTGTGTAACAAGAATTTCCCAACTAAATTAAAGGAAAAATTTTATAGGGTGGTAGTGCGACCGGCAATGCTATATGGGACAGACTGTTGGGCCATCAAGAGGTCACAATTGCAGAAGATGTAAGTGGCAGAGATGAAGATGTTGAGGTGGATGTGTGGGCATACAAGGCTAGACCGGATCAGAAACGAGGTGTTTCGAGAAAGGTTAGGCGTGGATAGTATAACAGATAAGATAAGAGAGGGAAGAATAAGATGTTTTGGGCATGTCAAGCAGAGACAGACAACGGCATCGGTCAGAGCAATTGAAGGCCTCATTGTAGAGGGGAACATGAGTAAAGACAGACCCAAACAGACTTGGGATGAGCAGATTAGGCACGACCTACTAGATTTGCACATTTCTGAGGACATGATCCATGATAGGAGTTCATAGAGACACAGATTAAGGCTAACGAGGTATATGTCATATATAGGGACACCTTTGACTATATTTAGGGACATAGATAGGCGTAGACACTATCAACGCTTTAGGTTGACTTTGCACTTGGTTGCTTATGTTTTACTATTGTTTTGCATTACATGTACATATACACATTATGTGCATTTTAATATCGAAAGCCTATTCTTTGTATTTCCTGAATTCTCTCACTAACACACTATCACATCATATCTCTATTATTATGTCATTTATGCAGGTACATATAGAGCCAGGGGTCTCACTAGAAGCAGACTCTCTATCTCTTGGGATAGAGGTATTGTCTGCCTACCACTTACCCTCCCCAGACCCTAACGATAGCTTTTGCTATCGTTAGGATATAATGGGTACGGATGATGATGATGATGATGAATTGAAACTTAACATATTATTCACCTCAAATCCAAATCATGACTTACCAACTAAAATCATGTCCTTATTCTATCTCCCACTTTATTTTGCAAATCATGCAAAAGATAGAATTACACAATTGTATCGTAAGTCATCATACCTAACTTGGCTCGTAAGTTTTCAAAAGTGGCTTGATTAAGGGGTTTGGTAAAGATGTCATCTATTTGATGATCAGTTCTTACATGATCTATGGTTATGTTCCCATTTTGAACATGATCTCAAAGGAAATGGTATCTTACCTCAATGTGTTTGGCCTTAGAATGAAGTACCAGATTCTGAGAAAGATTGATTGTACTCGTGCTATCGCAGAAATTGGAATCTTATTCATTTCGATGCCAAAATCACTAAGTTGTTGTTTAA
The DNA here is from genome assembly GCA_036186865.1 of Eustoma russellianum. Lineage (NCBI taxonomy): Eukaryota > Viridiplantae > Streptophyta > Magnoliopsida > Gentianales > Gentianaceae > Eustoma > Eustoma russellianum. The sequence goes on along the minus strand of AP025047.1, from coordinate 10,164,953 downwards.
GCCAAAGTATTTGGGTAGTGCATAAACTCAAAGGCTATATACTAGGCTTCGGTGGCAGAAAGTGCTACACTAGCTTTCTTTTTAGAAAACCATGAAATCAAGTTGGTTCCTATAAATTGACATGTACAGCTAGTGGATTTTCTATCTAACTTGCAACCACCATAATCAACATCAATAAATGCGTATAATTTCAACTTAGCATTTCTATTATACCAAAGTCCTAAGTGAGGTATGTGTTTAAGATATCTAAATATCTTTTTCACCGCATTGTAATGTGATACCTTAGGATAAGATTGAAATCTAGCACACATACACACACTAAACATGATATCAGGTCTTGACGCAGTTAAGTATAATAGTGATCCAATCATAGACCTATATAGTATGTCATCAAAAGGTTTACCATTTTCATTCTTATCTAGTTTGGTACTAACACTCATGGGGGTAGGTGTTGGTTTCGACTCTTCAAACTTGTTAATCATATCATTGATATACTTAAGTCGTCTAATGTGGATTCCTTAAGGGGTTTGTTTGATTTGAAGTCCTAAGAAATAATTCAACTCTCCTACCATTGACATTTCAAATTCTGACTTCATACACTCTTCGAAGTCTTTCACTAAGGTAGGATTGGTTGATCCAAAGATTATATCATCTATATATATTTGAACTATTAACAAGTCGTTATCTTTTCTTCTTAAGAATAATGTGTTGTCTATAGTCCCCTTTTGATAATTGTTTGTAATAAGAAAGTTTGCAAATCTATCATACCAAGCTCTTGGAGCTTGTTTCAACCCTTATAAAGCTTTCTTAAGCTTGTATACATGGTTATGATTCTTTGGATCTTCGAATCCAGGGTGTTGTTTGACAAAAACTTCTTCTTGGATGTATTTATTCAAGAATGCACTCTTGACATCCATTTGGAAGAGTTTTATATTACTTAAACTTGCAGTAGCAAGTAACAATCTAATTGCTTATAGTCGTGCAACGGGTGCAAAGATTTCTTCATAATCTACTCCTTCTTGTTGATTATAACCTTATGCAACTAGCATAGCCTTTTTTCTTGTAATATTTCCTTGTTCATCCATTTTATTTCTAAATACCCATTTTGTTCCTAATATAGACTTGTTTTCAGGTTTAGGTATTAAGTCTCACAAATTGTTCCTGGTGAATTGATTTAACTCTTCATGCATGACATCTATCCATGATATATCACTTAAGGCTTCCATAACATACTTAGGTTCTAAATGTGAGATTAAGCTATGTCCTTTAGGTTGACTTATGTTTCTACGTGTTCTAACCCCAACACTTAGATCCCCAATGATTAACTCTTTAGGGTGTTTATGTTTGTCTTTTAAAAGCCACCAACCCCTAGGTTGACTAGGTTCACCCTCATCTTGTTCAAATGTTTCATTAGTGTGTACATTATCGTATACAATTGGATCATCTTGCAAGTTAGTTGTACTACCTTCCCATTGCAAAATTTCTTCATTTACTTCTGTAGAGAAAAAGGGGTTTGAGTGATTTTCAAATATATGATTTAAATGTGCTTAAAAACGAGCATGACATAAAAAGCGTGCATGATATAAATGTGTACATACATGTGCATGATATATTGCTTATTACTTGCCTTATTTAGCTCATATATAATATTGCCGTACTAACGAGCCATGAAGCGTTAAAGCTTGCATCATATGGCAAACATTTGTTGTGTTTATACTATTTTCAGGTGCCATCATTAATGAATATGAACTACTTAGTTAATCAAACTACGTGGTTCATTAAAGGAAGCTACATCTGGAAAAGGCACAAAGGCAACAAGGCTAAGGAAGGAAAGTCTTCTCCTCCTCTCCTCATTAAATATACACGACATAAACATATATAAATACATATATTTTTTGATTTTTTGAAAAAGGAACATACACATGTATTCCAACGTACTACCGACACGTTATGTATTTTACGTACGTACGTTAACGTCACACCATCATACTTAACTCATATTAATGAGTATATTCAGGTCTTATATCATATGATATAAGTCATGGTGATGACAAATTAAACACGACACATTAAAAGGTTCTAAACCAAAAATTGTCGTATCGGGCGAATGCCGAAACTTCGCCAACGTGTCACGTACTTGCCATAAATAGATGGCCAGCCCCTACACTTCAAAAATATCTATAATTTTTGTACCTATGGTGATATGTTCAGCCATAAAATCATTCCATGTTGGCACACACAAATCACCCCACATTAAGGCCAAATTTGTGGAGATTCCAATTTCAATTTTGTCACATGATAATGGCGCCACTTTAGACCAGCCAAGAGCTGAGAATTAAAGTTTATATTATATATATATTATGTGTAACATAATATATATAACATGTGTAAAATGTTGGAATTTAATTAGAGAAAAATCGGGTAATCGATAAATATCGAAAAATCGGTTTTCTACGTACACAACACATGGAACATTTTTGGAACGTCATATGCCACGTATCTAGACACTTTTTACGTATGTCATACATCTTAAAGTGTTCTATAAAATTAAATTAAGGGCTGATTGGAATATAACATGTGTGTATTATTAAATGTGCACTATTTTACAAAGTTAGCAAAAATAAAATTCAGCACATGCATATACATGTATACACGCCTAATACAGCTGAGATGGAGCATATGTGGAGCATTTTTGGCATATTAATTGGTCAAGAATCAATCATACAAAGTTGGTGACTTAAAGAAAGAAGCTACAAAAGGTAACAATTCAAATTTTGTCACAATTGTGACACATGCTGAAAATTCAGCATGTGTACAAAATAGCTGGCCGATTTCTATGTCATTATGAAACATATTTTACTTCTTGATTAAGGTGGATTGATTAGAAGATGATTTGGAAGCATTTTGAATAACTTATGGAATTAAAATTGTGATATTCTTGAATATCACACATGCTGAAAATTTCAGCAAGTGTACAATATGTCTTGGCCGAATTTATGGTCATGTGGGTGTCCAAATTTCATTTCCAATTTGATAAGGATATTTGCTATCAATTGATGATTTATTTTAACAAGAAAAATCAAAGAAAAATGGAAGTTATCTGAATTATCTCACTAAGTAACACATGCTGAAATTTCAGCATGTCAAGTAGTGGTTATGGCCGATTTCTTACCTTGGTGTGGAAGAATTTTGTCTTGCTTAATTTATGTGACAATCTTGTGGATTATGGAAATTATTCTATGTTGATTTTGGCACATGTTTTGAGTGAAATATTCAGATTTTCCATGTCATCAAATGATGACAACTTTCAACCAATTATGAAGTGCCAAGTAAGCAAAGATTAAATGATCATCCAATGAGAAGGGCCAAGTAAGCAAGATCATGTCACAATGATGCCACACATTCTTCCAAGGACTTAGAAGACAATTATCAAGAGGGGAAGGACCTAGGGGGGACGGCTGTAATGTGTTAAAAAGGAAGGAGATGAGCAAAAACAAAAAACAAGAACAAGCATTACAATCTTGAGATAAAAAACGCCTAGCCTCTCTTCTTCTACACTCTCTTTCTTTCTTCTTCTTGAAAGCCTATTATACTTATATTATTATTCTTGAATAGGCTTGTATTATACCACCACATACTCTTTAGCTTTGTAAAATATTGATCAAGGTGTGATCAATCTTCAATCTTGCTAGGTGGTGGTGTTCGTGCGAATTGTATTCATCGTACAAGGTTTGTAAAGGGTTGGAGTTGGTGTGTAACTCCATCAACCCTGTGGTAAGGCGTATTGCGTGTGTGTGTGACTAGTGTGAACCAAGGAAGGTGTTTCTTGAAGACTGGAGTAGGTTGTTTATAACCGAACCAGTATAAAATTCTCGGTGTCATTTACTTTCAGCATTTATATTCTGTTTCTGCACAGTTTACTCTTTTTGTTTGCATTCGTAAAAATAGTAAACGACTTTCAAAAATTACGAAATTTTCATAAACAAAGCCACACGTCTTAGGGTTAATTTAGAACAAGTTTGAACCCTTTTGGATAAGTATAAGTCATTCAAACATCCAAATATCTGAGACTAGTGCAGTCTGATTTTCAGGCTTGCAAAGGTTGAGACTTTGAGTGTATTTGACTAACTTCCCAAAAGCATTTTTCAAAACTGTTTCAAACCATTCAAATAAAATATATAAGGGGTTTGTGGTTAAAATTTCAGAGCAATTGGAGTTAAGAACAAATAGGAATAAATTTTTCAAAACAGTCTACCGTTTCTGGCAGATTCGCGCAATCTGACCACCAACGATTTTTGAAGGGGTTAAAGGTTGAATTTAAATCTGAAATTTTTAGGAAACCCTCATAACATCTGAGGATAAGTTCTCTCCAAATTTCAGAATTTTTGGAAACCTACAACCTAGAACGTTTTAAACTGGTCCTGAAAACAGAAACTGTTTTCAGAAGTTGGGTTTTTGGTTTAAAACAATTTTAAAAACCACATTTTCCGCACCCACTATTCAACCCCCCCCTCTAGTGGTGCCTTGCATATCCTACAATTGGTATCAGAGAGCAGGAACACTCACAACAAAAAGATCCAACGATCTACGTGAGATGGCATCCACTAGTTATAGCACCGTGCAAGAAGGAATGTCAACCATAAGGCCTCCTCTCTTTGACGGTGAGTCTTTCGTTCAATGGAAGGTAAGAATGAAACTTTTCTTTATGGCAATAGATATTGATCTTTGGTCGATTATAGAAGATGGTCCTTTTGTTCCATCTAAGTTATCCACCGTAGACGGAGTCACACTAGAAGTTGTTAAATCTAGACAAGAATATACAAGTGATGATAAAAAGAAACTTAGCATGAATGCTAGAGCTATGCAATTGCTTTTAAATGGATTAAGTAAGAGTGAGTCTAGTTATGTCTCAAACTTCTCTAGTGCCCAAGAAATGTGGAGGATACTCGAAATGAAACACGAAGGCACGAGTCAAGTAAAAGAGTCAAAGATAAACATGCTTATGTCCACACTTGAGTCGTTTAAACTATTGCCTAATGAATCTATTGTTGACATGGATCTTCGTTTGACTAACATCTACAATTCTATTGAGTCTCTTGGTAAAGCTTTTACCATGCAGGAAAAAATACAGCGAGTCTTGCGAAGCCTTCTATCCGAGTGGGACTCTAAAGTAACGGCCATAGAAGAAAACAAAGAGACTAAATCGATTAAGATGGAAGAACTAATTGGATCACTTAAGGTATATAAAAACAAACTTGCTTTAAGACATTCTGAGTCCATTTCTAATAATGATAGGGCTATAGCATTTCAATTAAATGAATACGTCATAGATGATAGTGACATAGATTCCGATGATGAGGACTTAATCACGATGGCTAAAAGGTTAAGAAAAATATTGAGAAAATCGATTAAACGTAAGTCTACCTCATCTAAGGATCATAAAAATAAAAATAAGGAAATAAAGTGCTATGAATGCGGCAAACCTGGACATCTATCATATGACTGTCCTAATAAAGAAAAACAAAACAAACAAATACTCTGACAAGGATCGGAACAAGAATAGACTCGTCTCAGAACCTAAGCAAAGGAGAAGAGCATTCAAAGCCTCCATTTGGAGTGACACATCCGACTCTGAGACTGATGATACGGAAGAACACAAGGCACAAATATGCTTTACATCTAAAGCATCAAATGAGGTATCTTCCGACTCTAATTCTGATTCTGAATGTTCTTATGATGATTTATTTAGTCAATATTTAGAATTGCATAAGTTTTCAAAGACTCTTGCAAAAGAAAAGAAGCGATTAATTAAAGACAAGAAATTGTTAGAATCTTCTAACAAAGATCTTGTGTCTCAATTAAACGATTCAAAAGAAGAGTCGTCATACATTATAAATTCATTAAAGTCTGAAATTTCGTCATTGACATCTGAGAACACTAAATTGAAATCCGAGATTTCAAACTTGAAATCAAGGAATGCGGATGTAGAGAAAAAGGTGAAACAATTTGACACGGGATCTAACATGCTGCATCGTATTATCTTATCACAAAAGCATGATAGTGACAAAACAGTTTTGGGATACGTTGAGACAAATAAAGCATCCACCAAACCAACTAAGTTCGTTGTGTCTAAGAAAGTAGACACCCCAAAGCCAAAAAAGGCGTCTAAGATGACGTAAAGACCTTGTCCCTCATCACGCCCTACTTCTTCATCATATCATGCGAAATACAATTTTGTACCATATAGATATGATAATAAAAGAGTGATGCATACACGGCATTCATTCCATCCACGCACTACGCACACAAACACAAGAACATATCAAAAACGTCATACATATAATGCGTATAAAGGAGTTCTTGGCCAAATGCCAGATACAGTTGCACCTAAAGTATATTATGTTACGTTCTCATCATCTTTCTCACCTTTTGGAAGACCTAGAAAGGTCACCCAAATGTGGGTACCAAAAGGGACATTTTCAAAGGGTTGAATAAATAACTCGTACGAACGCACGTTATATGAAATGGATAATTTTTTTTCTTTGCAGGCATATTTTGATTGCTTTAAAAAATAAAGGGGGAGAGAAAGCATGATTTAAGGGGGAGAGAGATACTGATTGCATAAATCAAGGGGGAGCGGTTTTCAAATTTTGAATTTATGCATGATTGAAGGGGGAGCGATAGGATTTAAATCATGAGTATAGGTTATTTTGAAAATCATCAAAAGGGGGAGACTGTAGAGAAAAAGGAGTTTGAGTGATTTTCAAATACATGATTTAAATGTGCTTAAAAACGAGCATGACATAAAAAGTGTGCATCATATAAACGTGTACAAACATGTGCATGATATATTGCTTATTACTTGCCTTATTTAGCTCATACATAATGTTGCCGTACTAACGAGCCATGAAGCGTTAAAGCTTACATCATATGGCAAACATTTGATGTGATTATACTATTTTCAGGTGCCATCATTAATAAACTAAGCTAGTTCACTAAGTGAAGTACTTAGTTAATCAAACTAAGTAGTTAATTAAAGGAAGCTACATTTAGAAAAGGCACAAAGGCAACAAGGCTAAGGAAGGAAAGTCTTCTCCACCTCTCCCCATTAAATATACACGACATATACATATATAAATACATATATTTTCAGATTTTTTGAAAAATGCACATACACATGTATTCCAATATACTACCGACACGTTATATATTTTACGTACGTACGTTAACGTCACACCATCATACTTAACTCATATTAATGAGTATATTCAGGTCTTATATCATATGATATAAGTCATGGTGATGACAAATTAAACACGACACGTTAAAATTTCTAAACCGAAAATTGTCGTATCTGGCGAATACCGAAACTTCGCCAACGTGTCACGTACTTGCCATAAATAGATGGCCAGCCTCTACACTTCAAAAATATCTATAATTTTCATGCCTATGGTGATATGTTCAGCCATAAAATCTTTCCATGTTGGCACACACAAATCACCCCACATTAAGGCCAAATTGTGGAGATTCCAATTTCAATTTTGTCATATGATAATGGCGCCACTTTAGACCAGCCAAGAGCTGAGAATTAAAGTTTATATTATATATATATATATATATATATATATATATATATATATATATATATATATATATATTATGTGCAACATAATATATATAACATGTGCAAAAAGTTGGAATTTAATTAGAGGAAAATTGGGTAATCAATAAATATCGAAAATTCGGTTTTCTACGTACACAACACATGGAACATTTTTGGCACGTCATATGACACGTATCTAGACACTTTTTGCATATGTCATACATCTTAAAGTGTTCTAGAAAATTAAATTAAGGGCTGATTGGAATATAACATGTGTGTATTATTAAATGTGCACTATTTTACAAAGTTAGCAAAAATAAAATTCAGCACATGCATATACATGTATACATGCCTAATACAGGTGAGATGGAGCATATGTGGACCCTTGTTGGCATATTGATTGGTCAAGAATCAATCATACAAAGTTGGTGACTTAAAGAAAGAAGCTACAAAAGGTAACAATTCAAATTTTGTCACAATTGTGACACATGCTGAAAATTCAGCATGTGTACAAAATAGATGGCCGATTTCTATGTCATTATGAAACATATTTTACTTCTTGATTAAGCTGGATTTATTGGAAGATGATTTGGAAGCATTCTGAATAACTTATGGAATTAAAATTATGATATTCTTGAATATCACACATGCTGAAAATTTCAGCATGTGTACAATATGTCTTGGCCAAATATATGGTCATGTGGGTGTCCAAATTTCATTTCCAATTTGATGAGGATATTTGCTATCAATTGATGATTTATTTTAAAAAGAAAAATCAAATAAAAATAGAAGTTATTTGAATTATCTCACTAAGTAACACATGCTGAAATTTCAGCATGTCAAGTAGTGGTTATGGCCGATTTCTTACCTTGGTGTGGAGGAATTTTGTCTTGCTTAATTTATGTGACAATCTTATGGATTATGGAAATTATTCTATGTTGATTTTGGCACATGGTTTGAGTGAAATATTCAGATTTTCCAAGTCATCAAATGATGACAACTTTCAACCAATCATGAAGTGCCAAGTAAGCATAGGTTAAATGATCATCCAATGAGAAGGGGCCAAGTAAGCAAGATCATGTCACAATGATGCCACACATTCTCCCAAGGACTTAGAAGACAATTTTCAAGAGGAGAAGGACCTAGGGGGGACGGCTGCAATGTGTTAAAAAGGAAGAAGATGAGCAAAAACAAAAAACAAGAACAAGCATTACAATCTTGAGATCAAAAACGCCTAGCCTCTCTTCTTCTACACTCTCTTTCTTTCTTCTTCTTGAAAGCCTATTGTACTTATATTATTATTCTTGAATAGGATTGTATTATACCACCACATACTCTTTATCTTTGTAAAAGATTGATCAAGGTGTGATCAATCTTCAATCTTGCTAGGTGGTGGTGTTCGTGCGAATTGTATTCATCGTACAAGGTTTGTAAAGGGTTGGAGTTGGTGTGTAACTCCATCAACCCTGTGGTAAGGTGTATTGCGTGTGTGTGACTAGTGTGAACTAAGAAAGGTGTTCCTTGAAGATCGACTGGAGTAGGTTGTTTATAACCGAACCAGTATAAAATTCTCGGTGTCATTTACTTTCAGCATTTATATTCTGTTTCTGCACAGTTTACTCTTTTTATTTGCGTTTGTAAAAATAGTAAACAACTTTCAAAAATTATGACAATTTTCAGAAATAAATCCACACGTCTTAGGGTTAATTTGGCACAAGTTTCAACCCTTTTGGATAAGTATAAGTCATTCAAACATCCAAAGTTCTGAGACTAGTGCAGTCTGATTTTCAGGCTTGCAAAGGTTGAGACTTTGAGTGTATTTGACTAACTTCCCGAAAGAATTTTTCAAACCTGTTTCAACCCGTTCAAATACAATATATAAGGGGTTAGTTGTTAAAATTTCATAGGAATTGGAGTTAAGAACAAATAGGAATAATTTTTTCAAAACGGTCTACCGTTTCTGGCAGATTCGCGCAATCTGACCACCAACAATTTTTGAAGAGGTTAAAGGTTGAATTTAAATCTGAAATTTTTAGGAGACCCTCATAACATCTGAGGCTAAGTTCTCTCCAAATTTCAGAATTTTTGGAGACCTACAACCTAGAACGTTTTAAACTGGTCCTGAAAACAGAAACTGTTTTCAGAAGTTGGGTTTTTGGTTTAAAACAATTTTAAAAACCACATTTTCCGCACCCACTATTCAACCCCCCCCTTCTAGTGGTGCCTTGCAGATCCTACAACTTCATCTAAAGGATCATGCATATCTTGTTCAGAGGGAGTTGGCTCTAGATGATCAAGTACATGCTCAAGTAATACATCATCATCATCAAACTTATTTTTAACGTTATTCTCATGTTTATGTTGAGGTTTATCACTAACTTCAAAACATGCATTCTCATTGAATTTCACATGTATGGATTCAATTATCTTTCTAGATGCAGGATTATAACACCTATATACTCTTGAAATTGTTGAATAACCGACAAATATGCATTCAATAGACTTTTGTTCAAACCTGTCTAGATTATCTTTGGTATTGAGTACAAAACATTTACATCCAAATACACTAAGATAATCTACCTTAGGTTTTCTATTGTTTAACATATTCGGAAGTGTGAATAGTAGATGGCTTAAGGTTGATGCAAACTGATAGATGTAGAGATCAAACTATGTTCTTATGTGTTGTGCATGATGGGTTCAGGTTGGTAAGGTTGAATTTGAAGTGTTAAGATGAAAGAAGTGGTTGAGGATCATGAAGAGGGGAAGTTGCTGCAGAAAGTTTCAGTTTTGGAAATCGTCAGTACACCTCGAACACCTACTTTAGGCGCTCAATGTCACATAAGGCGCCTAAATTAGGCGTTCAATGTGTCCCAGTGCATTTCAGAACACTTCGAACACCTCATAAGGCGCTTCATGTCACATAAGGTGCCTTATGTAGGCATTCGATGTGCCACAAAACATTCCAGAATACTTCGAACACCTCAGAAGGTGTTCGATGTCACTTGAAGTGATTCATATAGGTGTTCGATGTGTATCAGCATATTCCAGAACACTTCGAACGCCCAGAATAGGCGCTTTATGCCATATTAGGCGCCTCATGAAGGCGTTCCAAGTGTACTGGAAGTTCCTTTTGACCTATTAAGCACTCCATGTATGTGAGATACCTTTATTCTCTTCCATTGCTCTTAAAGTACAAGTGTTTTTGAAGTTTGCTTGAGTTGTAAACCTTAAGTGTGAATGAGTAAGGATAAGTATAAATTCAAAGTGAATTTGCGATACGAAAGGGCATGAAGTGGTACGAATGAGGTGTGCTTGAGTTGTAAACATTAAGTGTGAATGAGTAAAGTTATGTATGAATTCGATGTGAGTTAGCAATATGAAAGGGCACAAATGGTACGAATGAGGTGTGTTTGAGAAAGTATGAATGAGCAAGGTTAAGTGTGAACTCGATATGCTTTTTGTAATACGAATGGACATGAAATGGTACGAGCACGGTGTGATAGATGTTCTTGACTTTGTACTTGATGTGTAAAGTGTGTGTGCATGTTTACACGTTTGATATGATGTTACATGAGCATTCTGCATCACGACATGAACACTTTGCATTTCAACATGAGAATTGTTTTTGCGAAAGAACATGTGTTTGCAAAAGAAGATTAAAGTTTTCGAAAGAAAAACTATGGCTGTTGATTGATCGCAGGGTATAAAAGTCACGCCTGCGAAAGCAGGGTATAAAAGCGTGACATGTGAATCAACAGCAGGGTATAAAGTATTTTAGGGGGCCGTGGACATATCAGCACGGATATAAAGATACATGCTATGGGGACGTGGACCTATCAGCACGGATATAAAGATATATGTTATGGGACCGTAGACCTATAGACACGGGGTATAAAGTTATATGTTATGTAGCCGTGGACCATTCAGTACGGGGTATAAATTCTGTTTGCTGTGGACTGATCACCCACAGGGTATAAAGTTCTGCTACACGAAGAATATGATAATAAGAATTATGAAAAGTTTTGTGAAATGACACGCATGACATGTTTATGAAAGAAGACATATGCATAAGTTTTGTGTGTGGTTTTGAAGAAGTACATGCATCATGTTGCACGAAGCATAAGATTTGACATGCAAGAAGTGACATTCGCATATGTTCTGTTTATGTAGTATGTTTTGCTCAATATGTGTTGGTTCCTTTTTTGTGTATCATTTGCGTGACCTATTTGGCTTGATGAGTTGTTATAAAGATGCTATTTGCCAACCCCAGCACCTTATTTTGGGCATTGATTTATGTACTGGTGACTCGTTGTGTGTGATCCCATAAGGTGTATAGACATGTTACTTGCTAGCGATGTTTTCGCTAAGAACAAATACTCTATCTGCTTTTCAGGTGAGCCAAAGTACGAGATGATTTTTGTAGAAGACAACGGCGAGTGGGCTTATTGGGACGATGGTCACTAAAATGGACATGCTTACAGTCCTTATCTTTTAGTTGAAGGATTTACTGTTAAAGCTTTGTATTGAAGGATACTTTAGACACTCTCCCTGACGCGTTTTATTTCTGCTGTGTTTCATTTGGGATATTATTGTTATTGAAGTTTTTAATTCTACGACATTTCCACTGATGTATCTTGCGTCATGGATGACGTGTGCTTGATCTTCTTTGACGCTTTGTAGTTCTCGTAGTAGGCTACGATTGATGCACTGGTACCGATGTCCAGTATTCGACTGGGGTGCTACAGCGGGTTCAGAGGAAAAGGCCGAGGCCGAGGTCATGGCAGGGAAGGAGCTGTGAACGGCCTCAAAATAGCCCCTCCTCGTCCTCCAACAGCCGCGGACGGGGTAAAGATACAAGAAAAGATCGCTCGAAATTGATATGTCTTCGTTGCGATAAGCCCGAACACTTTGCTAGTAAAATGTCATGAAGAAAGGATGAAGTTGCACTTGTGTCAGAGGTGCATGATTTAGATGAAACAGTGTTTGTTCATGAGTTTGTTGATTATGTGCCTAAAGAAGTGGGATTTAATGAAAGAAATACATTTCCGAGTAAGTTTCTTTCTCCTACAAATGAAGATCATATATGGTATCTGGATAATGGCGCTAGTAATCACATGTCGGGTGAAGAATACTATTTTTCAGAGATCAACAGAAATGTACACGGCAAAGTAAGATCTGGTGATGGTTCAAGTGTTGAGATAAAGGGTAAAGGAATGATAATTCTTCAAGGCAAGTCAAGTGAGCAAAAACTACTTACATAGGTCTATTATATACCAGAACTTCAAAGCAATATACTTAACCTCGGGCAAGCCACAGAGGCCGGTTGTGAGGTGAAATTAAAGGGCGAGTTGTTGACCATGAAGGATAGGGGCAGCCGACTCCTTATGAGGGTTCAAAGGAGTCCGAATAGGTTGTACAATATTTGTATAAATCCGGGTATTCCAATATGTCTTCAAGCCAAGATGGATGATGATGCTTGGAAGTGGCATGCTCGACTTGGGCATGTCAACTTTGAAACAATAAAGAAGATGAAGAAAAAGGAGATAGTGCGTGGAATACCTTATATCGATCAAGAAAACCGTGTTTGCGAATCTTGTCTTGTCGGTAAGCAATCGAGAGAACCGTTTACTCAACAATCGTTGTATAGAGCTGGAAACCTACTGGCGTTACTACATGGAGATCTACTCGACCCTATCACTCCGAGCACTCTTGGTGGCAATAGGTATGTTTTTGTGCTTATTGAAGATTATTCTCGGTATATGTGGTCTTTTATGTTGAAGGAAAAGAATGAAGCACTTGAAGTTTTCAAGAGTTTCAAGACTATGGCGGAGAAACATACCTTGAGAGAAATAAAGGATTTACGTACTGATAGAGGAGGCGAGTTCACTTCTACCGAGTTCAGCAACTTTTGTAAAAGGAACGACATATTACGGCAGTTGACAACTCCTTATACACCTCAACAAAACGGAGTTGTAGAACGTCGTAATAGGACACTAATGGAGATGACGATAAGTATCCTAAAATCCATGGGTGTGCCGAATTATTTGTGAGGTGAAGCGGCCCGACATGCTACTTATCTTATAAATCGACCGCCTACGAAGGCCTTGCCAAATAGGACTCCGTACTAGAGGTATAAAGGGGAGAAGCCTAGTGTACAACATTTGAAGATATTTGGTTGCCTTGCGTATGCAAAAATTGATTCCTCACACTTGAAGAAGTTGGATGATAGATCACGCCTTTTAGTGCATCTTGGAAGTGAACACAGTACCAAAGGATACCGACTTTTTGATCCTAAGACAGAGAGTTATTGTAAGCTGTGATGTCATCTTTGATGAAAGAAGTGGATGGAAATAGGAGACAAATGAACTTGAAGTGGTCTAAACGCCGGGTATGTTTCAAGTCGTTTGGGGTTACACGATTGATGAAGGCACTGGGCCGGTGCATGTGAGCAGGCCACAACCGCAGCCAAGTGCAGCCGTAACAAGATCAGCCATGCCCAGGCAGCCCGAGCCAAGCCAGTCAGCACCATCACCAGGCCGCCGTCCCTCGGTCTCGGACATCCCATCCGAAGGTGAATCACCTGTGTATGATGAGGGTATGCCACCACCACATGTGTGTAAGTCTAGCCGAATGAAAAATCAACCAAGGTGTCTTGATGATTATGTGCTTGTTTCAAATAAAGATGAAGATGATTTTTTGTTGATGGTTGATGATGAACCGAGAAATTTTGTTGAAGCAAAAGACTCGAAAGAATGGATGATTGCAATGAAAAATGAGACTGATTCCATCAATAAAAACGAGACTTGGGTGCTAGTTGATAAACCCGAAGGTGTCAAGCCAATAGGGTTGAAGTGGATATTCAAGATCAAGAAACATATCGATGGTTCTATAAACAAGTATAAGGCTCATCTAGTTGCAAAAAGGTATGTTCAGAAATTCGGTATTGACTACGATGAAGTTTTTGCGCCTATGACACGCATTGAGACTATTCGACTACTTGTTGCTTTAGCCGCCTCTTATGGTTGGGAGATTCATCATCTTGATGTGAAGACGACATTCTTACACTGTGAGTTGAAGGAACAAGTATATGTGATGCAACCCAAAGGCTTCGAAATGAGGGGAGAGGAAGATAAAGTCTACAAGCTTTCAAAGTCCTTGTACGGTTTGCGTCAAGCACCAAGGTGTTGGAATATGAAACTAGACGAGATCTCAAAGGCTTGAGTTTTGTTCGATGCATAAAGGAAAAATCGGTCTACAAGAAGACGAGGGACAAAGGTTTGCTTATGTGGCTGTATATGTCGATGATTTATTTGTGACGGGGACAAGTGTATTTCTTATCAAAGAGTTCAAGAAAGATATGGCGACAAAATTTGAGATGGCCGAGATCGTACTACCTCAGCATCGGGTTTGATTGATTGCAATGCACCACACATTCCTATGGACCCCGACACTAAACTAATCAAGGCCGAAAATGAAGCAGTAGAGGACGCCATGCACTACCGAAGATTGGTTGGCTGTCTTCGATATTTGTTGCACACAAGACCTAATCTTACCTTTTCCGTTGGTGTTGTGAGCCGTTATATGCAAGACCCGAGAGAGTCCCACGAAAATGCTATTAAACATATCCTAAGGTACTTGAAAGGAACCACGACACTTGGGATAATGTTTAGACGAGGAAGCTTCAAGAAATTTGTCGGATATAGTGATGGTAGTTACGATAAAGATCAAGATGATGGAAAAAGCACTACCGGGCACATATTCTACTTCAATAATTCTCCGGTTACATGGTGTTTTCAGAAGCAAAGGACCGTTGCGTTATCATCGTGCGAGGCTGAGTTTATGGCCACCACATCCCTGGCATGCCAAGCTTTGTGGCTTCAAGAATTGTTGTGCAAAATAACAAGTTGGAAGCAAGAAAAGGTCGTCATATGTGTAGATAATAAATCGGCTATTGCACTTACGAAGAACCCCGTGTTTCATAGAAGGAGCAAGCATATACACACACGATATCATTTTATTCGAGAGTGTGTTGAGAATGGATTGATCGAAGTGGAGTATGTTAGTGGTGACGAGCAAAGGGCAGGTATATTGATGAAGCCGTTGGCGCGCACGAAGTTCAAAGAGATGCAAAGCTTGCTTGGTATTGAAGAAATTCCGAGGTTACACTCGGAAATTAAGGGGGAGAATGTTGGATAATTTCCTTATTTGATTAGGATTCCAAAAGTTCCTAAATTATAGAAACTTAAGATATCGTTTATTTCCTTAGTAGTGTTTATATATTCCAATTAGGTTTTGGTTTTTAATTAGACTAGGTTGTCTATATAAGAAGGGGCCGGCCATGGCAAAGTGTACCAAGAAAACGTTGTTTGGTTTTGAGTGATTTTCTAAATAATACAAGCGAGTTATGCTATATACGTGTTGTATCTTGA
>AP025047.1:10000911-10148911 GCA_036186865.1 Eustoma russellianum | reverse complement strand
TTTTTTTTTTGTTTGAGTAATATCTTGATGGATTAGTTTGTAAGGGAAGTTGATATTTTTTTTTGGCATTCACTTGAAAACATTTGATTCGTGAGTCAATTTCAACAGAATTCCATAATTCCTTAAAAAAAAGAATATTGTGGACACCGCAAAATATTGGTGTATAATATGTCAAGGAATATGTTGTGGATTTGAAACCATAAGATTCTAATAAGTGTTAAAATTCATTGCTGCCTGGGTTGATATGATACAAGTGAATAAATAAAGATGACCACAAACTTTTAATGTGAATTGGTAAATTACATGCTTTTTCAATTTACTAGATAGAAGCTATCCTACGCTAATTCATTGATGAATTGATTAGTGCAGGACAACTTTTATCTAGTAAATTCACAATGCATGTCTAAACCAAATATTATACAGTTATAGTGTTTTATGTCAAAATACAACAGCCTGTTCAAACAAAATGTTTTACCAGTTCAATGAGTTTTACCATTTTGATCATCCCAAAAAAGAACTTCGACCGAGTAATCAAGATGTTATATATTTTCAAAGAGTTTCATGCAATTAGAATTTCTTAAACATCAATCGACGATGGACGGCTTCTGCCGCCCTTAACACATCAAGGAACATGAGAATGAAGGCAATCTCTTGATGGATTACTTTGCGAGGGAAATTGAATTTTCTTTTGCCATTCACTTGAAAACATTCAATTCGTGAGTCACCTTCAAACTGAATCCCATAATTTTTTATTTTGAGAAAAGAACTTGCATGTAATAGAAAATAAATGCGCACCTCAAAAAATTGGTGTATACTACATGTTGGAATATGAATTGTTTTGATGAAGTCAAAAGATATTTGAAACGGAGTTAAAAATGTATTTCATACTTTGGAATTGAAACAAAATGAGAAAAACATACTGTTAGACATGATCACTCATATATATTGATTTATGTATACACCAGTCTCTAAAATAAGACATAGATTCATCTATGTAAGGACTGCTCAAAATTGAAAATTCACTGTCCAACATCGATTTCTTAGGTTGGAACACATCGATCAATTGATGTGACATCAGTCTCGAAAGTTAGAGACATCGATCGACCGAAGTGGTTAAGGTTCCTCACTGTCCAACATCAATCTCCCAAGGTGAAGGCATCGATTGCTCGATATGTACATCAGTCTCTCAAATAAGAGACATCGATCGATCGATGTAGGTAAGGTACAAAACTGAAACCACTCTGGAAGAGATCAATCTATCTACCTAAAGACATCAATCGATCTATGCAGACATCAGTCTCTACAACATGAGACATGGATCGATCGATGTCATCCAAAATTCAAATTTTTATGACCGTTGGAACAAAATCTAAGGAAGATTTAAAGTAACTCAATAATTATCCAACAATCTCCCACTTGAAGGCAAGTTTGCGACACTTGTAACTCAACAATTATTATCTTCCTTATTGCATTTTTATCCGCTCCAAGTGAACAAGACCGGCAACACTCGGTTAACACCGTCTGAGTCCAACCGAGGCTTTGCATAGCCTCCACTTCTACGTGGTGATGACTTAATGAACATGTCCACAAAATTTATTTCACCCGCAATCTTCTTCAATGATAAAGTTTCATCGTCTACTAACTCACGTATGTAGTGATACTTTAGTTGAATATACTTCGTTCTCGAGTTATATACTGGATTCTTCGCGAGACATAACACACTTTGGCTATTGGTGTAAATCGGTCTGCTACTTTGATCCCTTTCGATTTCTTTCCAAAAATTAAGTAACCATACCATCTCTTTTTGGCCTCTGAGATTGCAACATATTCGGCCTCCGCCGTAGAAAGTGCTATGGATTTTTTGCAATCTCAACATCCAACTTACCACTGTACCACCATACATAAAAGTATACCCAGACGTACTATTTCATCCGTTCGTGTCACCACCAAGTTCTGTGTCAACGAAGCCTTCAAGTCATTCATTAAGTATTTGATCCATTGTACCTCACACGTAGCCATAGCCATATATCTATATTCAGCCTCAGCTGAAGACCTTGGCACCGTTGTTTGCTTCTTTGCCCTCCAAGATATCAATGCATTTCCAAGAAACACTTAATATCCCGTAATGGATCTCCTAGTTTCATTGCAGCCTCCCCAGTCAGCATCCACAAAAGCTTTAAGCTGCAGGTCTCTTTCTCTTGGGAACAAGAATCCTTGGCCTACAGTGCCTTTTATATACCTTAACACTCTGTGAGCAGCTCTCAGATGATTCTCAGTGGGACAGTTTAGGAACTGATTCAATTTTTGCATAGGAAATATTATATCTGGCCTAGTGATGGTCAGATATATGAGCTTTCCAACAAGTTTGCTGTACTGTGTGCTATCAGACAGTCTTGGTGAATCATCATGGGTCAATCTAAGATGTGTTTCCGTAGGGCGTTTAGCTGGCTTAGCTTTTAAGAATCCAGTTTGTTGCAGTAATTCAATGGTGTACTTTTTTTGGTTGATGCAGAACCCCCTCTAGCCTTGGCTACCTCGATCCCAAGGAAGAACTTCAAAGTCTCCAATGTCTTTGATCTTAAATCTGGTATCAAGGGATGTCTTTATCTCATGAATAGCTGCTTCATTGGCACAGGTGACAATGATTTCATAAACATAACGACAAGTATAAGGAGATCAGAGCCTACTGGTTGTACGAAGAGAGTGTAATCTGACTTGGACTGAGTGAATCCTTGACTAGTGAGATGAGAAGTGAGGGTGGAATTCCATTCTCTACTGGCCTGTTTATGACCATAGAGGGATTTCTAAAGCTTACACACTGCTTGAGGATTTGGTACATTCAAGCCTGGAGGAGGTGTCATATAAATCTCTTCATAAATATCCCCATGGAGAAATGCATTATTTGTTGAGAAATATGTTTGGATAATTTTCAAAGTCATGATTTTAAGTGATGAATACTTAAAAATGTCACATATGGTGTTATAAATGAAAGAGTTGAATAAGTGAAGAAAAATGACACGATGTCTAGGGTTGTTAGAAGTATTTTTCTAAAATGTGATAAAATAGTTGTTTTTATTTTTACATGATTTATATATGTTTATCATGTTGTGATTATGTGATTTTTATGATGATAATATCTTGTGACCAATATGCCCTCGAAGTTTCTACAACTTACCAAAAAGGGCAAAAGTGGTATTTTGAGTTTTGTAGGTACTTGACATGGTGAATATGATTCAAGAAGATATTATCATCTTATTTATTATCAAGAAGGTGTTATTATATTTAATTCTGACCATCGGGGTCATTTCTGGAGTTTTATCTCACTAGGGGCATTTTGGTCATTTTACCCCCGAAGACAGTTTCGGTATTTTTACTCAAGGAATCTCTTGAGTATCTTATTATATTCATTCTGGAGTTCATTTAATATATTCTTGAAGATTATTTGGTGGTTTTCTATTTTATTCTCTCATTTGATGATTTTATCGACGGTAGCTGGATATGTGACGGTATTCGATGTCACGTTCTATTTTCTCTTGAAGACTCTTATATATATGTTATATGTGACGGTATTCGATGTCACGTTCTATTTTCTCTTGAAGACTCTTATATATATGTTATTGGAGGTTCTTAATCATCATCTTTCAGAGATTACAAGGTGTCCTTGGTGCAAGATTCATCACAATATGTCAAGGAGAAATGGGAATTTTGATATTATATGTTGACATAACCTTGTCAACTATTATTTGTTGATTTCTCCTCAAAATATGAGTTGGTATACATATACACGGCCTCCAAAACGTGATTATACAGATGGAGATGATGTTGTTCTCATTTTATGAGTTGGAGACAAGAAGACAAACCAAAAGCAAGCTAGTTGGCAAAAGTTGCCAACTTGAAATTTCAAATTTGAATGTAATGGAGACAAGATTGTTGGAGATGATTATGGAGGTGTTTTAATTTAAAATTCTCAGCCATCACATGGTCTAAAAGTTGGAGGGAATATGCCATCAATTCACTCTATAAATAGAAGGCAAGGTGAAGAAGAGAAGACATACACTTGAAAGCAAAATTGAAGATTGGTGTCTTGCTATTCTCTTCTCATATTTTGGTTCATACTTTGTGTAGCTAAGGTGTTCCAATTTTTTTTTGTTGTCCAGCTACACTATACACACCTTCTTGGGTTGGATTTGTATGATTGATTAGCCAAATTTATAAGGCTACATCAATAGGTGATAGAGGTGTTGTAACCAAGAGTTGCATAGAGGTGATTATCCAAGTCTTGAATAGGGTTGGTGTATAACCCAAGGTTCAAGCTTGGCTCTTGTTTTAAGGTGTTCATTTGATAGTGAAATCCAAGGAAAGGTGTTCCTTGGGACTGGAGTAGGTCACATTGACCGAACCAGGATAAATTCTCGGTGTTCTTCTCTTGTTTCTTTATTTCTGTTTTCTGCCCGTTTTTGACTGCAGTTTTCACACAAGTTCTCACAATTTGAAAAAATAGCTAAACATTTTCAAAATTCATGATTTTTGGTGGAGTTGTACTTCAGACTATTAGCTTTCATTTGCAACAAGAATCACTTGATTTGAGCACGGGAAAGTTAGTCTTTCAGTCTTTGCAAGATAACTGCTCCAATCTGGATGCAATGTGACCAGTTTTGAGAAAACTTAAATTCTGTATTTTTCAAGAGTTGGTTAAGGTCAGATCCTTATGGAAACTTCATCTACACATATTAAGGAGTGTTTTGATATAAAGATCAACCTTTTTGGTTGAGTATTCAAAGAGAAACACGTTTTGCAAAATCAGCAACATTCTGTCCAATTCTGTCCAGATTGAGCATCTGAATCTTTTTATTTATTTGAAGGGACAAAAGATCTTATTTTTTGTCTAATTTTTGGATAGAGTCTTTTTAACTCATTGAAGTTAAATTCTGAAAAGTTTCATAATTTTTGGAGTTGTGTACAAGTATTTGTAAATTTTTGAAAAACGGGTTCTGAATCTGAGGAGGTTTCAGATTCTGTTTTCAAAGGGGATTTTAACAAAGGGTTGTAGTGTAATTTCCGCTAACCACTATTCACTCCCCCTCTAGTGGTGCTTATTGCAGGTGCACGGTCCAACATTTGGTATCAGAGCAAGGTCTGCACCACTCGAAGAAGCAAGATTCAACACCATACAAACACGGCAAGGCCAAGAACCAACAACATAGTAGCCTGCTAATCACAAAACAAAGGTTTGGAGCATTTGAACATTTCAAGAAGGCTTGGAGCATTAGCATTCACTTTATTTAAAGATTCGAGGTATTCATCTAAAATCATACATCATGTCATCAATCCTTCCTAAAGAAGTGTACTTAAAGTCTACGAAACAGGTAACATCTACTCTTGATTTTGATTCTGATAACGAGATGACTTTTGATGAAATGTATGCTGAATTCATGAAAATGCATGCTCATGGTAAAAGGTTGTCAAAAGAGAAAAAGAAGCTAATTGAAAAGAATGAAAAGTTTAAGACAACCAACTTAGAACTTTCTAATCAATTAGAGTCTTTGAAACAAGAGTCATCAAGTACTCTTGATTCATTAAGGACTAAAATTGAGTCATCTAGAAATAATGAACAAGCCTTAAGAATTGAAAATAGTGTGT
This sequence comes from Eustoma russellianum, assembly GCA_036186865.1. NCBI lineage: Eukaryota > Viridiplantae > Streptophyta > Magnoliopsida > Gentianales > Gentianaceae > Eustoma > Eustoma russellianum. The sequence continues at coordinate 10,143,271 of AP025047.1, read as the reverse complement.
TGAAAACCAACATACAGGATTTTGAAAATGAAGTGTTTACACTTAAATCATGTAAACTAGATTTAGAGAAAACCTTAGAACAATTTAAATCAAGAACAAACATGTTAGATGTATTAATATCATCGCAAAAATATGAAAATGATAAAACCGGCTTAGGCTATAAAGAAGAAAATGAAAAAGTAAATAAAAAGACTAAGTTTGTTTCATCTAGTACAAAGTTGCCATATAATACAAAATCAACTTTGCCTGCTACATCTGCTTCTACATCTTCGTCTACTTATATCAAGGCAAAAATACAACACACACCCACCAATATACACACGCATAAATATACATCTAGGCCAAACTTTGCATCTAGACAATCTAGAAATTATGCCTACATGTATACAAATGCAACTAGACCGAATAAAATATATACAACTTATTATGAATCTAAGTATAGACAACACTCATATAAATCTTATAGAAATGCATATGAACATACATACATAGCGCCATTCAAGAAACAAAATTACATGTTTTATACACACTACCAAAATCGGCCAAGGCATAATAATTATCAACCATGGTGCAACATGTATAACAATGCATCTTCACTTATGTGGAATGATCATGTATATGCTAATTCTTCTTATTTTCAAAATTATAAGAATGCTAAAAATGTGCCTAGAAGGTATATCAAGTTTGGATACCTAAGGGATATCTAAACAAGAATAGTGCCCCTAACATTCAAGGACCCAAATAAAGGGTACCTAAAACTTTGTCTCCATTGTAGGATAAACGCAAGGAATGCAAGAAGGAGGTAAAGTCAAAGAATCTAAAAACCAAATGGTTTTTAGATAGTGGATGTTCGAGGCATATGACGGGGAACCCCAAACTATTCATCGAATTGGAACATACCAAGAATGGAGGAAAAGTAACATTCGGTGATAACAACAAAGGACAAGTTGTTGGAAAAGGAACAATTGGGGACCCTAACACATTTCAAATACGAAATGTGTTATTAGTAAGCAATCTATCTTATAATTTACTTAGTATTTCACAACTTATAGATTGTGGTTATAATGTCTCTTTTCTTCCCAATTCTTGTGATATAATGAAAAAGGAGAAACGGTTTTGAAAGGAAATAGAGATGAAAATATTTATACTCTTACCTTGGATAACATGTTAGATGCTAAGGTTAAGTGTCTAATATCACATGACTAAGATGTAAATTTATGGCATTGAAGATTAGGCCATATAGGAATTTCAACTATTAAGAAATTGTCTAAGAAGAATTTAATTAGAGGAATGCCTAAGTTAGACTTAGATAATTTTCAAATGTGTGAAACATGTATTAAGGGAAAACACATTGAAGAAACCTTAAAACCGAAACATGAAGTGAGTACTAGTCATGTACTAGAATTGCTTTACTTAGACTTATTTGGTCCAAGTAGGACAAGAAGTCTAGATGGACACTACTATGTGTGTGTCATAATAGATGATTACTCACGATACACATGGACATTGTTCTTAACACACAAAGACGATGCTCCATTGGTAATCGAAAATATTATTAAGCAACTTGAAAATCTTTATGAAGAAAATGTTAAAAGAATTAGAAGTGATAGAGGTGGAGAATTTAAAAACAAAGATATAATTAAGTTTTGTGAATTACATGGAATAAAACATGAATTCTCACCACCAAGAACACCACAACTCAATGGAGTTGTTGAACGTAAAAATAGAACACTACAAGAAATAGCTAGAACTATGTTGTGTGAAAACAAAGTCCCTAGATATTTGTGGGCTGAAGCTGTTAGTTGTGCATGTTATATAATAAATAGGCTTTCTATTAGAAAGAAATTAAATAAAACACCATATGAGTTATTGAATAATAGACAACCTAAGGTAGATTATCTTAGAGTATTTGGGTGTAAATGTTTTATACTTAATACCAAAGATAATCTAGATAAATTTGAACAAAAGTCTATTGAATGCATATTTGTTGGATATTCAACTAACTCAAAGGCATATAGGTGTTATAATCATGCATCTAGAAAAATAATTGAATCTATACATGTGAAATTCAATGAGAATGCATATTTTGATGTAAGTGATAAAAAGAAACAAGAGAATAATGTTGAAAATATGTTTGATGATGATGATATATTACTTGAGCCTGTTCATGATCATCTAGAACCAACTTCTCCTGAACAAGATGTGCATGAACCTTTAGGTGAAATAAATCAAGAAATTTTACAATTGGAAGATAATCTATCTAACTTACAGGATGTTCCAATTGTATATGAAAATGTTCACACGAATGAAACATTTGAACTAGAAGAAGGTGAACCTAGTCAACTTAGGAATTGGTGGCTTATAGAAGATAAACATAAACACCCTAAAGAACTAATCATTGGTGATCCAAGTGTTGGGGTTAGAACACGTAGAAACATAAGTCAAGCTGAAAGGCATATCTTAATATCACACTTAGAACCTAAAAATATTAAGGAAGCCTTAGGCGATTTATCATGGATAGATGCCATGCATGAGGAGTTAAACCAATTTATCCGAAATAATGTATGGGACTTAGTGCCTAAACCTGAAAATAAATCTATAATATGAACAAAATGGATATTTAGAAACAAAATGGATGAACAAGGAAACATCACAAGAAATAAAGCTAGACTAGTCGCACAAGGTTATAATCAACAAGAAGGTATAGATTATGAAGAAACCTTTCCACCCGTTGCACGACTAGAAGCAATTAGATTGTTACTTGCGATTGCAAGTCTAAGCAATATTAAGCTCTTCCAAATGGATGTCAAGAGTGCATTCTTGAATGGATACATTCAAGAAGAGGTGTTTGTCAAACAACCCCCTGGATTCGAAGATCCAAAGAATCCTAACCATGTTTACAAGCTTAAGAAAGCTCTATATGGTTTGAAACAAGCTCCAAGAGCTTGGTATGATAGATTTGCTAACTTTCTTATTGCAAATAATTATCAAAGGGGAACAATAGACAACACATTATTTCTAAGACGAAAAGATAATGATTTGTTAATAGTTCAAATCTATGTAGATGATATAATCTTTGGTTCAACAAACCCTACCTTAGTAAAAGACTTCAAAGAAAGTATGAAGTCAGAATTTGAAATGTCAATGGTAGGAGAGTTGAATTATTTCTTAGGACTTCAAATCAAACAAACCCCTCAAGGAATTCACATTAGCCAACTTAAGTATGTCAATGATATGATTAAGAAGTTTGGCTTTGAAGAATTAAAACCAACACCTACCCCCATGAGTGTTAGCACCAAACTAGACAAGGATGAAAATGGTAAAACTTTTGATGACACACTCTATAGGTCTATGATTGGATCACTATTATACTTAACTGCATCAACACCTGATATCATGTTTAGTGTGTGTATGTGTTCTAGGTTTCAATCTTGTCCTAAGGTATCACATTACAATGCAGTTAAAAAGATCTTTAGATATCTTAAGCATACACCTCACTTAGGACTGTGGTATGATAGAAACGCTAAGTTGGAATTACACGCATATAGTGATGCTGATTATGATGGTTGCAAATTAGATAGAAAATCCACTAGCGGTACTTGTCAATTCATAGGAACCAACTTGATTTCTTGGTTTTCTAAAAAGCAAGCTAGTGTAGCTCTTTCTACCACTGAAGACGAATATATCGCTTTGAGTTTATGTACTACCCAAATACTTTGGCTTAAACAACAACTTAGTGATTTTGGCATTAAAATGAATAAGATTCCAATTTTCTGCGATAGCACAAGTGCAATCAATCTTTCACGGAATCCGGTGCTTCATTCTAAGGCCAAACACATTGAGGTGCGATATCACTTTCTTCGTGATCATGTTCAAAATGAGGATATAGTGATAAACCACATAAGAACTGATCATCAAATCGCTAACATCTTCACCAAACCCCTTAATCAAGCCACTTTTGAAAACTTACGAGCCAAATTAGGAATGATGACTTACGATACCATTGTATAGTTCTATCTTTTGCATGATTTGCAAAATAAAGGGGGAGATAGAATAAGAACATGATTTTAGTTGGTAAGTCATGTTTTAGTTGGTAAGTCATGATGAATCATATGCTAAGTTTTTATTGGTATAAATTTTGGAGCATAGGTTAAGGGGAAGAGTATGAGTTGCGGGGGAGCGGCATACTATTTAAAAGTTGAAAACATAGTTGAAAACATTTGGTTAAACTTTTGGTTATAAGTTGTGACATTAAAATCATGTTAGGTTATTTTGAAAATCATCCAAAAGGGGGAGAATGTTGAGAAATATGTTTGGATAATTTTCAAAGTCATGACTTTAAGTGATGAATACTTAAAAATGTCACATATGGTATTATAAATGAAAGAGTTGAATAAGTGAAGAAAAATGACACGATGTCTAGGGTTGTTAGAAATATTTTTCTAAAATGTGATAAAATAGTTGTTTTTATTTTTACATGATTTATATATGTTTATCATGTTGTGATTATGTGATTTTTATGATGATAATATCTTGTGACTAATATGCCCTCGAAGTTTCTACAACTTACCAAAAAGGGCAAAAGTGGTATTTTGAGTTTTGTAGGTACTCGACATGGTGAATATGATTCAAGAAGATATTATCATCTTATTTATTATCAAGAAGGTGTTTCTATATTTAATTCTGACCATCGGGGTCATTTCTGGAGTTTTATCTCACTAGGGGCATTTTGGTCATTTTACCGCCAAAGACAGTTTCGGTATTTTTACTCAAGGAATCCCTTGAGTATCTTATTATATTCATTCTGGAGTTCATTTAATATATTCTTGAAGATTATTTGGTGGTTTTCTATTTTATTCTCTCATTTGATGATTTTATCGACGGTAGCGGGATATGTGACGGTATTCGATGTCACGTTATATTTTCTCTTGAAGACTCTTATAGATATGTTATTGGAGGTTCTTAATCATCATCTTTCAGAGATTACAAGGTGTCCTTGGTGCAAGATTCATCACAATATGTCAAGGAGAAATGGGAATTTTGATATTATATGTTGACATAACCTTGTCAACTATTATTTGTTGATTTCTCCTCTAAAATATGAGTTGGTATACATATACACAGCCTCCAAAACGTGATTATACAGGTGGAGATGATGTTTTTCTCATTTTATGAGTTGGAGACAAGAAGACAAACCAAAAGCAAGCTAGTTGGCAAAAGTTGCCAACTTGAAATTTCAAATTTGAATGTAATGGAGACAAGATTGTTGGAGATGATTATGGAGGTGTTTTAATTCAAAATTCTCATCCATCACATGGTCTAAAAGTTGGAGGGAATATGCCATCAATTCACTCTATAAATAGAAGGCAATGTGAAGAAGAAAAGACATACACTTGAAAGCAAAATTGAAGATTGTTGTCTTGCTATTCTCGTCTCATATTTTGGTTCATACTTTGTGTAGCTAAGGTGTTCCAATTTTTTTTGTTGTCCAGCTACAATATACACACCTTCTTGGGTTGGATTTGTATGATTGATTAGCCAAATTTATAAGGCTACATCAATAGGTGATAGAGGTGTTGTAACCAAGAGTTGCATAGAGGTGATTATCCAAGTCTTGAATAGGGTTGGTGTATAACCCAAGGTTCAAGCTTGGCTCTTTTTGTAAGGTGTTCATTGGATAGTGAAATCCAAGGAAAGGTGTTCCTTGGAACTGGAGTAGGTCACATTGACCGAACCAGGATAAATTCTCGGTGTTCTTCTCTTGTTTCTTTATTTTTGTTTTCTGCCCGTTTTTGACTGCAGTTTTCACACAACTTCTCACAATTTGAAAAAATAGCTAAACATTTTCAAAATTCGTGATTTTTGGTGGAGTTATACTTCAGACTGTTAGCTTTCATTTGCAACAAGAATCACTTAATTTGAGCAAGGGAAAGTTAGTCTTTCAGTCTTTGCAAGATAACTACTCCAATCTGGATGCAATCTGATTAGTTTTGAGAAAACTTAAATGCTGTATTTTTCAAGAGTTGGTTAAGGTCAGGGCCTTTTAGAAACTTCATCTACACATCTTAAGGAGTGTTTTGATATAAAGATCAACCTTTTTGGTTGAGTATTCAAAGAGAAACACGTTTTGCAAAATCAGCAACATTCTGTCCAATTCTGTCCAGATTGACCATCTGAATCTTTTTATTTATTTGAAGGGTCCAAAGATCTTATTTTTGTCTGATTTTTGGATAGTGTCTTTTTAACTCATTGAAGTTAAATTCTGGAAAGTTTCATAATTTTTGTAGTTGTGTACAAGTATTTGTGAATTTTTGAAAAACGGGTTCTGAATCTGAGGAGGTTTCAGATTCTGTTTTCAAAGGGGATTTTAACAAAGGGTTGTAGTGTAATTTCTGCTAACCACTATTCACTCCCCCTCTAGTGGTGTTTATTGCAGGTGCACGGTCCAACATTATTGACGTCCAATTGGTGTATAGGCCATCTGTTCCTAGCAGAAAAGGAATGTGTGCTCATGGAATATTACATCTCTAGATATGTAAACTGATTTGGTATTAAGATATTGAAGTATGTAGCCCTTTGTAGTGTATGACAGTCCAAGAAAAATAATCTTCCTGGACCTAGGAGCAATTTTTTCGTTGTGTGGTTGGGTACAAGCACCAAATACAAGGCAGCCAAAAAATCTTAAGTGTTGATATGAGGGTTGTTTTTGGTGGAGTATCTGAAATAGAGTTTGATTGTTTAGGATGGGAGAAGGTGTAATGTTGATTAAGTAAACTGAGTGTTGGACGCAGAATCCCCAGTAAGAGGATGGAACTTGGGCCTTTAATTTTAGGGCTCTTGCAACAGATAGAATATGTTGGTGCTTCCTTTCAACCACTCCATTCTGTTGAGGAGTGTAAGCACAGCTAGTCTGATGATTATTCTTTTGGATGCATGAAAGGATTCCATGTTGAACTCATGTCCATTGTCAGTCCTGATTATTTTGATATGAGCACTAAACTGAACTGAAACATACTCACAGAAGCTAAGCTATGTACAATGGGTCTTGTTTGTGATTTTGACCTCATCGAATATACCCAACAAAATCTACTATGATCATCCATAATAGTAATGAAGTAGTGTTGTTTACACATGGTGGGGCATTTATATGATCCCCAGATGTCAATTTGTACAAGATTAAAAGGGCTAGAGGTTACTGAAGAATAGATGGGGAATGGGTTTCTTTCTTGTTTAGCTAGGGGGCAGATATTACATTTATTCAAATCATCATGGGGTATCTGTACTAGGGGATCTGTCTTCTGCACTTCCTTCATCCTTGCAGAAGACATATGTCCCAGCCTGGTATGCCACAACATTGGTGTTGACAGACTTACAGAAAATGTCTTTGAAATGAAGTAGGCAGACTTAACCATGATAGGTTCTCCCTGCTGATAATAGAGCCCATGATCCGCTCTAGCTGAACTAATCGTCTTCCTGTTCTTGAGGTACTGAATGTGACACATATCGTTTACAAATGATACAACTATATTTGGATATTGGGTTAATATGCTTAAGGATAACAAGTTAAAGGCAAAAACTGGAACATGGAAAACATATGTGAGGAATAGGTCAGGGGAGATCATAATGGTTCCAACATGAGTGACTTGTGTTGTACTCCAACCGTACTGTACTTGAAACTATGATGAATTGGAGTAATAAAATATTTGTTCTTCCGAGTACATTTTATTGAATTTTAAAGTCGCTTCCTTAATTGTTTTCCTTAAAGTGAAAACTATAAGAAATAAAATAATACTCCAAGTGTGTATTACGGAATATGTGAAATGAATATTTTGCCCCTCCAAAATTTAGGAATTTTGGCCCCAAGGCCTTAAAGGACCTTAGAGTATTTTCCTTTTTAAGAAGACTAACCTAAATGGTCTTCTTAAAAGCAAGCCTAAAAACCTACATAAGAAATTAGACATTATAAGTTATGGTATAATTATACAATTATGAAAAGTGTGAAAGGACAAAAATGCCTTCCCCAAAACCTCCATGATTTCGGCCATCATGAAGGGATCTAGAAGACTCTATAGTCTTCACTTTCTTGGATATTTTGTTAAGCTAAGAATAAAATAATCTTAAGAGAACAAGCATGGGAGGCAAAAAGGTAGCCATTTACATGACCAAGATGCTTTTCTCACTTTTTAGGCAAAGCCTTGTCTCCCTCTTACCCCCATGCGCCGGCTCCCCTTTTTCTTTTACACCATAAAGCTTTCTTTATATTAACTAGAAGCTTCTTCCTCTATTTCCACCTTGAACACCTTCAAGAATTTCACAAGCAAGACATTGGAGAGCGTTGAACACTTAGGCTATTTCATCCCCATCATCATCCTTCTGTATGGCCCTTGAAGTTAGGAGATTCAAGACTATTATGATCTTCAAGCTCAAAGAATCACCTAGGTAAGTTGCACGTTAAGCTCCCTAAGTGAATTCCCTATTTCAAAGAATGAAGCTCACATGGTACCTCTTTCTCTTGCTAAAAACCCTGAGCTCCATATGATTCCTAGGTGCAACTCCATCAAGCTACTAAGTGGTGCTAACACTTTGGTGGTTTGAACTCCATTCAAGCCTCATTTTGGTAAGTAAATCTAGCATCTATCTAGATTTATTCCTTATTTAAAGTGATAGCTAATGTTCCTCCTTTTTTTCTCCCTCAAAACCATATGTAACATGGAGTAGAGGGGGGAAACTTCAATCCAATTTATCCAAGGCTCAAGCTAGGGGACGGTTTCTAGCTTACAAGAGGCAAGTATACTTTAGACTTTCATGATTTATTTAAGGAGTTAATGACTTGAATGTTTAGTCACTATAAGGTATGATCTTTAGATGACATAATAAGCATGAACTAGCAAGGTTGTGAACCTCAATGAATCATGAGTATGAAAGTTTACTCCTTCGGATTATGCTAAGTGATGGATATGTTAAGACACCTCTTTTAGCATGAAATATGGTATATAATTCTTATATTTTGGTTTCCATGGTAACATAATATGGAGTGGTATGATTCTTGTGTGTTGCATGTTCCAAGATGCTTGAAATTGCCAAAATGACAAGTTAAGTGGACTGTTTTTGGGTCTCTTGAAAGCCAGCCCTAGATGACATTTGAAGGTGTTAATGGATGTTCAAATATGGTATTATGTTTCACAAGAATGAGGGTCTAAGAACTCTTGATGAACTATGTTGAGAATAATGTTCAATCAAGAGTTGTGGATGAGTATGTTTGGGTGTGTGTTTCGGCCATCATAGGGTTTTTAGGAAATGGATGATGTTTATTTTTCTTTATATAGGAGCATGTTTAGGGCCTATTTCCATAATATTTTATCGCTGGAAAATTTGATTACCAAGTGTTAAATGAAGCCTATGTGTTCTAAGTTGTTAAAAGTGAAACTAGTCATGACGTTTGTATTTGTGGGTGTGCTTGGTTTCGTCGCTGTATGAATTTATAACAATGACCTTATAATATGAGAATGAAGATTTTTGTCTTTGACATTGTGGTTAATAAGTAGGATTAAAGGATGAAGGGGTAAATAATACATGTGACAAAGAGACAAGAAGTGGTTTAAGGAAGATTTCCAGAACATGACTGTTTTGAGTGTCGCAATGATTGGCCTGGAAATGAACCTTGTGATTGTGTAAATAACCTCAAATTTTGTATGATGACAGGCCATTATGTATATTAAACTTGTGTGGTGGTAAATCAATAAAAAGAATAGTTTTGCAATATTAAAGGAGCCCCAAGATGAACCTGTGCAAAAAAGAATTCTGGGCACGTATGTTCTGGAAAAATAATTGTTTAACCATTTTAAAGGTCTTGGATTGCCTTGAAATTTTTATGGGAGTCACTTAAAGCATTGGGTCAGATGACTATGTAAAGAAATTGGCTAAAAACATTTATTTGAGGGGTTAACAAATGAAGTAAAGTCGGATGAATGTTGCTGGAAATCTTGACAGAATGTTGGGTCACAATGCTTAGGCTTATCCTTAATTATTTAGGCGTGAAAATGGTGCTTGGGCTCAAGAAATTTATTTCCCAGTATGTTAGCTTTATTTTCTGGTGATATATGTAAATTTGTGATGATTTAAGGACCATGAAAACGAAAGGGAACAGGTACTGCCCAGCCAAAAGTTGGGCTGTGCCATGTCTTGTTGGAACCCGAATTTGAACCCCTTATGTTTATAAGATTTTTACGAAATTTTTATGGTTAATAGCTAGGACTCCAATATGCATGCTATGTAAAAAGGTCCGGAAAATAAGTTGTCTTGGTTACATTTTAAGCCAAGGGAAAGTAAGTACGAACTGCTGGAAAATTTTCAGCCCATGAGATTATGCCTATGGCATGTTCTACGAAATTTTTAAGGCGATTCATGCCATGAACTTGCATTGCATTTCATCCCGTGTATCACGCATGATCATGTGCATCACGAATCTGATTTTCTACGTTTTTCCATATGCAAGGAAGTTCTTTTGAAGCAAGCAAATTTTCTTATGCGTGTAAGTTATTTATGGTCCCATGATTTTCAAAAGAATGTTCTATGACTTCCTTGCTGGCTAAGCATGCTCATAACCCGATCCAGAAATGGGGTTAATAGGTCTGATGATATGATAAGTTTTGGACCCCTTCCGGACCCGGGGTCAATTAATCCGATGATATGTTCTGGACCCGACCCAGGCCCGGGGTTAATCAGCCTAACGACACGTTCTGGACATGTCCCAGACCTGGGGTTAATTGGTCTGATGACATGTTCTGGACCCGATCAGATCTGGAGTTAATTGATATAACACTGTTTTCTTTTATGCTTGCTTTATGGGATCAAATGATGATTTTGCCACGACATGACATCATGCATTGCATCTTGCATATTTCATGTGCACTTTGCATGTTAGGACGGTTAAGTAGGGAAGGGATATGATAATGTTAGAATGATATTACTTAAATTATGATTAGGATTATATCTTCAGCGGATCAGGGATTAAAGGCCAGGTATGAATTAATGTTTGAGGTTCTTGAGGTTTTCCATTCATGTTATGATTCTTTATTTATTTCATGACAATTTATTGTATGCATGCTGGGTGATTTTTATCACTCATACCTTTATTTTTCCCCAGAGCCAGAGAATGCTAATGTTGAGTGGATCAATGATGAACCGAGAGTGCCATACTTGTAGTCAAGGAGTCAAGAGGAGAATATGCTTAAGGACTTTTGTGCTGATATGATGTTTGTACTATGAGCTATGTTGGAACCTTTTGGATTTCGGTTTTATCTTGTTTGTTGGACTAATATTTTGGGACATAGTATTTCGGCATAAATGCTTATTTTAAAGTTTTAATTCTGCCTAAATTTTGCTACCATGTTAAATGTTAACATGAGAGTCCATGACTTAAGTTATAGATTTTCGCATGTTATGCACAATGCTTTGTACTCTCCATAGTGAAGTACGGCAGGTGCACCGCGTTCAGATAAGGTCCGGTGCGGGGTTCTACAGGTGGTATCAGAGACCAGGCTCTAGATTTCCGGCAGAACGTAGAACTAAGTGATGATCTTAGAAGTCTAAGCTTGATCTTAGATCTAAGTCATGATCTTAGATGAGTGATGGCCTTAGACTAGGACGACATAGACCAGATTTAGGATTTAATTCAATAATTAATCCTGACTATTAGACTCCGGACCTCTATCGTAAGATATGTCTTTTCTCTTCCTCGTTTAAAATTTTTGAGAACTATGACCTCTAGTCAAAATAATCTGGTTTTATCCCAACATTTATATAGATTTTTACACTCCGTAGTACAGATGGTGCGACCTCGTGGCAGGCCTCCTAGGGTTCGACCAGATGCACACGAGCCAGTTCCTTCTCTACTGGCTCAAGTTCTGCCGCCACCACCACAGGACCAGAATCCTCCTGTTCAGAATAATCCACCTCCACCACCGCAGGAACCTATTCCTCCGGTGATTCCTGATGTTAATGCCTTTCAGGCCTTTCGCCAAGTGGTCACGCAGATAGGTCAAAGCCTAATCCATCAGAATGCTCCGCCCCACCCACGTGAACAAGTGAGAGATGCTCAATATTATTTCGAGAAGATGAAGAGGACTAATGTACCACCATTCAAGGGAAAGCCAGATCCGAACATAGCTAAGAAGTGGTTAAATGAGGTCGAGAACTATTTCGAGCTAATCCAAGCCCCTGATGAGATGAAAGCTCAAGCCATAAGGCCCTTCTTGTTAAGTGAAGCAAATCAATGGTGGAAGATTAACTTACACCCCTTGCTAAGACCAATTGCTTGAGAAAGATTCCCGCAAGAATTCCATAAGTTTTACATTCCTCCATCGGTGAAGTTGCAGAAAAGGCATGAGTTTGAATCACTAAAGCAAGAGCCCGGTATGACCGTAGCATAATATGCTAATAAGTTCATTGCATTGGGAAGATTTCAGCCGGCCACTATGAATGATGAAGAGACAAAAATGCTAAAATTTGAAAGATGGTTGAACCCGAGGATCAGAACATGGTTGGTGAATGCAAACCCTGCAAATTTTAGAGCCCTTTTGGATGCCTGTTATAGAATCGAAAGAGATATTGTCCGCCCAGATAATGTGGGACAGAAACGGGAAAGACAAGTGACTGGAAACGAGAAGTTCAAGAAGGTAGCCAAGAAGAATTTCAGAGGATCTGTTCGTCAAGGGAGATCACAAGGTCAGAATCAGCGTCGCCAGCAACCTCAAGCTAATCAGCAAAAGAATCAAGCTTCACCCCAGCAGCTAGCTATACCAGTGTGCCCTCATTGCCTGAAGAGACATATGGGTGAGTGTCGATGGAACACTGGACAATGTTTTGGATACGACAAGGATGGCCACCTGATTAGAGATTGCCCAGACAGAGGAGCTCAGCAACAGCAGCAACAACCAAAGAACCAACGACCATGTGCAAATGCAAGGGTGCATGACATGACGGATGCAGATGTTGAGGAGACGGCAGACATAGTGACTGGTATGATTTAAAGTTTTATACCTTAAATATGTTTTGCCTACGCATGCCTGTGCTGTTACTTAGTCAAATATGCATGATTCATGAACTATCTTAGTATGTAGCATACCTGCGAATGTATTGTTCGTTCAAAAGTGGCGCCATCCACTCATTTATCTCCAGAAAGTTTACTAAGAATATCGATCATAACCCAGTCTGATTAGAATCACCCTATAGAGTACAAGCAACCGACGATCAGGTGTTTGTCTCTCATCATATCTTTAGAAATTGCACGCTCGAGTTCGATGATCAGCGATTTGAAGCCAATTTAATTCCCATATCCATGAGTGATTTCGATGTGATTCTTGGAATGGATTGGCTCTCGAAGAACCATGCCCACATGATTGCTGGAGTAGGCAAGTCATAATCAAGGACCCAGCTCGAGATGAAGTATCGCTCCAGGGAGGAGCCAAGTTAAAGAAACCATCCAAGAAGGTTTATGTTAATGAGGCTCGTGCCAGCCGAGCATTGAAGAAAGGACATGAAGGATTCTTTGTCTATGTCCTAAGTGCTGAGCAAGTGAGCCCCACCCTTGCTCAAGTTCCGGTTGTTAACGAATACCCTGATGTTTTTCCTGATGAATTACCTAGGTTGCCTCCCGACCGCGAAATTGCCTTCAAAATAAACCTTGTTTCAGGAGCCGAACCCATATCAAAAGCACCATATCGGATGGCACCTGTGGAACTGAAAGAACTTAAGGAGCAGTTGCACGAGCTGTTAGAGAAAAAGCTCATCCGCCCCAGTGTTTCACCCTGGGGTGTCCCTGTGCAATTCGTAAAGAAGAAAGATGGAAGCATATGTTTATGCATCGATTACGGGAACTTAACACAATCACCATAAAGAACAAGCACCCGCTATCCTGGATCGACGATTTATTCGATCACCTCAGGGTACGTAACTAACGATTCTTATTTCAACTTAGGTTTAAATTTTCCAAAACCCTATCTAAAGTATCTTAATGCAGGGATCTCGAGTTTTTAGTAAGATAGACCTGTGATCTGGATACTTCCAATTAAAGATTAAGGCTGAAGACGTCCCTAAGACTGCTTTCCGAACACGCTATGGACACTACGAATTCCTTGTCATGCCATTCGGTTTGACTAACGCCCTAGCCGCCTTTATGGATCTCATAAATCGAGTTTTTTAGGATCAGTTAGACAACTTTGTAGTGGTCTTCATAGACGATATCTTGATCTACTCACCAGATGAAGAAACCCATGCAGCCCATTTGAGAACGGTTTTGGACATTCTAAGAGAAAGACGCTTGTATGCAAAATTTAGCAAGTGCGAGTTCTGGCTGCATAGTGTATCTTTCCTCAGCCACGTCATATCAGAATATGGGATTTCAGTAGATCCCAAAAAAATTAAGGCCATTACAGAATGGCCCAGGCCAACTAATGTTACAGAGGTAAGAAGCTTCCTTGGACTGGCAGGGTATTATCAAAAGTTTGTTGAAGGATTCTCAAGGATAGTTGTTCCCCTCACCAGATTGACACAAAAGAAAACCAAATTTGAGTTGAATGCTGATTGTGAAAGGAGCTTCTCAGAGTTGAAAGCAAAGTTGACATTCGCCCCTATTTTGGCTCAGCCCGTTCCTGGCGAGAAATATGTTGTGTATAGTGATGCTTCAAAGAACGGTCTCGGATGTGTTCTTATGCTGAAGGATAGAGTGATAGCCTACGCATCCCGACAATTGAAGCCATTCGAGCAAAACTACCCCATTCATGATCTTGAGCTTGCCGAAGTGGTATTCGCATTAAAGATATGGAGGCATTACTTGTATGGTGAGAAATGTGAGATCTTTACGGATCACAAAAGCCTGAAATATCTTTTTACACAGAAGGAACTGAATATGCGGCGACGTAGATGGCTGGAGTTGATTAAAGATTATGACCTCTCGATTCAATACCACCCTGGGAAAGCTAACAAGGTTGCTGATACGTTGAGTCAGAAGACAAACCACCCACGTCAACCACCTCTTCAGCGAGACATGGAAGACTTTGGCCTCGAAGAAGTTGACTCTGTGGATGAAGTTCTCGCCAAATTGGTTCTTATTCCTTCACTGATTGATAGGATCAAAGAGGCTCAAGGAAATGATGAAGCCCTGAGGAAGATCAAGGAGGGGATGAAAGATAAGCCACTGAATAATTTTGAAGCTCGTAGAGATGGCAGTTTGTGGTACAGAGGACGGTTATATGTACCTGAGAACAAAGAGATTAGGGATGAAGTCTTGATGGAAGCCCATAACTCACGCTTATCTATACACCCTGGAGCTAACAAGATGTATCAGGACCTTAAGCAAAGGTTTTGGTGGCACGTCATAAAGAACCAAAGAGCTGAATTCGTTGAGCGATGCCTTGTTTGTCAAAGGATAAAAGCTGAGCACCAAAGACCCACCAGGTTATTGCAATCTTTAGAAGTCACTGAATGGAAGTGGGACAACATCACCATAGACTTCGTGACCGATCTACCGAGAACCAAGTATGGAAATGATGCTATATGGGTCATTGTGGACCTTCTGACCAAGTCTGCTCATTTTATGGCCATGTCGATCAAGGCATCTATGGAGAAGTTAGCTTCTATGTATATCGATCAGATTGTCTGCTTGCATGATGTGTCCATAAGTATTGTTTGTGATCGTGACCCCCGTTTTACCTCTAGATTTTGGACAGCCTTTCAAAAGGCAATGGACACTGAAATTAGGATGAGTTCTGCATTCCATCCTCAGACTGATGGTCAATCAGAAAGGACAATTCAAACACTTGAAGACATGCTTCGTGCTTGCACTCTTGATTTTGGAGGAAGCTGGGATAAGAGCCTTAATCTGGTTGAGTTTTCCTATAATAACAGCTTTCATAGATCCATTGGGATGGCACCCTATGAAGCCTTGTATGGGAGAAAATGTCAGTCCCCACTTTATTGGGACGAAATTGGAGACAAGATATATGTGGGACCCGACCTTGTAGAGCAAACCCGAGAAAAGGTAAAGATTGTTCAGAAAAGATTGAAGGCGGCACAAGATAGAAGTAAGATTTGGGCTGATGAAAGATGAAGACCCTTGGAGTTTCAAGGAGGGGAAAAAGTTTCCTTAAAGGTCTCTCCATCTAAGGGAGTTAAGAGATTTGACATAAAAGGAAAGTTGAGCCCAAGATTCATTGGACCATATGAAATTCTGGAGAGAGTTGGTGAAGTCGCGCATCGCTTGGGATTGCCCCCATCACTGTCCCAGTTGCATGATGTGTTCCACGTCTCCCAACTTCGCCGGTATGTTTATGATTCAAGACACATTCTTGCGGATCAACAATTGAAGGTTGAAGACCTTATATAGATGAGCTCTTAAAGATCATCGATTGTAAAGAAAAGAAGTTGAGGAAGAGATCTATACCTATGATGAAAGTCCAGTGGAAAAACCATTCTGAAGAAGAAGCCACTTGGGAAACTGAGGAGGACATGAGGAATCGATACCCACATCTTTTTGACTAGTCCTCTTAAGTTTCAAGGACGAAACTTATGTTAAGGGGGGAGGATGTTGTACCCCAACTGTACAGTACTTGAAACTATGATGAAGTGGCGTAATAAAATATTTGTTCTTCCGAGAACATTTTATTGAATTTTAAAGTCGCTTCCTTAATTGTTTTCCTTAAAGTGAATACTATAAGAAATAAAATAATACTCCAAGTGTGTATTACGGAATATGTGAAATGACTATTTTGCCCCTCCAAAACTTAGGAATTTCTGCCCCAAGACCTTAAAGAACCTCAGAGTATTTTCCTTTTTAAGAAGACTAACCTAAATGGTCTTCTTAAAAGCAAGCCTAAAAACCTACATAATAAATTAGACATTATAAGTTATGGTATAATTATACAATTATGAAAAGTGTGAAAGGACAAAAATGCCCTCCCCAAAACCTCCAAGATTTCGGCCACCATGAAGGGATCTAGAAGACTCTATAGTCTTCACTTTCCTGGATATTTTTAAAAGCTAAGAATAAAATAATCTTAAGAGAACAAGCATGGGAGGCAAAAAAGTAGCCATTTACAAGACCAAGATGCTTTTCTCACTTTAAGGCAAAGTCTTGTCTCCCTCTTACCCCCATGCGTCGGCTCCCCTTTTACTTTTACACCATAAAGCTTTCTTTATATTAACTAGAAGCTTCTTCCTCCATTTCCACCTTGAACACCTTCAAGAATTTCACAAGCAAGACATTAGAGAGCAATGAACACTTAGGCTATTTCATCCCCATCATCATCCTTCCATACGGCCCTTGAAGCTAGGAGATTCAAAACTATTCTCATCTTCAAGCTCAAGGAATCACCTGGGTAAGTTGCATGTCAAGCTCCCTAAGTGAATTCCCTATTTCAAAGAATGAAGCTCACATGGTACCTCTTTATCTTGCTAAAAACCATGAGCTCCCTATGATTCCTAGGTGCAACTCCTTCAAGCTACTAAGTGGTGCTAACACTTTGGTGGTTTGAACTCCATTCAAGCCTCATTTTGGTAAACAAATCTAGAATCTATCTAGCTTTATTCCTTATTTAAAGTGATATCTAATGTTCCTCCTTTTTTTCTCCCTCAAAACCGTATGTCACATGGAGTAGAGGGGGAAAAATTCAATCCACTTTATCCACGGATCAAGCTAGGGGACGGTTTCTAGTTTACAAGAGGCAAGTATACTCTAGACTTTCATGATTTATTTAAGGAGTTAATGACTTGAATGTTTATTCATTATAAGGTATGATCTTTAGATGACATAATAAGCATGAACTAGCAAGGTTGTGAACCTCAATGAATCATGAGTATGAAAGTTTACTCCTTTGGATTGTGCTAAGTGATGGATATGTTAAGACCCCCTCTTTTAGCATGAAATATGGTATATAATTCTTATATTTGGGCTGCCATGGTAACATAATATGGAGCGGTATGAATCTTGTGTGTTGCATGTTCCAAGATGCTTGAAATGGCCAAAATGACAAGTTAAGTGGACTGTTTTTGGGTCTCTTGAAAACCAGCTCTAGATGACATTTGAAGGTGTTAATGGATGTTCAAATATGGTGTTATGTTCCACAAGAATGAGGGTCTAAGCACTCTTGATGAACTATGTTGAGAATAGTGTTCAATCAAGAGTTGTGGATGAGTATGTTTGGGTGTGTGTGTTTCGGCCATCATAGGGTTTTTAGGAAATGGATGGTGTTTATATTTCTTTATATAGGAGCATGTTTAGGGCCTATTTCCATAATGGTTTATGGCTGAAAAATTTGATTACCAAGTGTTAAATGAAGCCTATGTGTTCTAAGTTGTTAAAAGTGAAACTAGTTATGACGTTGGTATTTGTGGGCGTGCTTGGTTTCGTCACCGTATGTATTTATAACAATGAACTTATAATCTGAGAATGACGATTTTTGGCTGTGTGACATTGTGGTTAATAAGTAGGATTAAAGGATGAAGGAGTAAATAATACGTGTGACAAAGGACAAGAAGTGGTTTAAGGAAGATTTCCAGAACATGACTGTTTTGAGTGTCGCAATGATTGGCCTGAAAATGAACCTTGTGATTGTGCAAATAACTTCAAATTTGGTATGATAACAGGCCATTATGTATATTAAACGTGTGTGGTCGTAAATCAATAAAAAGAATAGTTTTGCAATATTAAAGGAGCCCCAAGATGAACCTGTGCAAAAACCGAATTCTGGGCGCGTGTGTTCTGGAAAAATAATTGTTTAACCACTTTAAAGGTCTTGGATTGACTTGAAATTTTTATGGGAGTCACTTAAAGCATTGGGCCAGATGAATATGCAAAGAGATTGGCTAAAAACATTTATTTGATGGGTTAACAAATGAAGTAAAATCGGATGAACGTTGCTGGAAATTTGGACAGAATGTTGGGTCACAATGCTTGGGCTTATCCTTAATTATTTAGGCGTGAAAATGGTGCTTGGGCTCAAGAAATTTATTTCCCAGTATGTTAGCTTTAATTTCCGGTGGCATATGTAAATTTGTGATGATTTAAGGGTCATGAAAACGAAAGGGAACATGTACTGCCCAGCCAAAAGTTGGGATGTGCCATGTCTTGTTGGAACCAAAATTTGAACCCCTTATGTTTATAGGATTTTTACGAAATTTTTATGGTTAATAATAGGAACCCAATATGCATGCTGTGTAAAAAGGTCCGGGAAATAAGTTGTCTTGGTTACATTTTAAGCCAAAGGAAAGTAAGTACGAACTGCTGGAAAATTTTCAGCCCATGGGATTAAATGCCTATGTCATGTTCTAAGAAATTTTTAAGACGATTCATGCCATGAACTTGCATTGCATTTCATCCCATGTATCACGCATGATCATGTTCATCACGAATTTGATTTTCTAAGTTTTTTCCGTATGCAAACAAGTTCTTTTCAAGCAAGCAAATTTTCTTATGCGTGTAAGTTATTTATTGTCCCATGATTTTCAAAAGAATGTTCTATGACTTCCTTGCCGGCTAATCATGCTCATAGCCCGATCCAGACCCAGGGTTAATAGGTCTGATGGCATGATAAGTTCTGGACTCGTTCTGGACCCGTGGTTAATTGGTCCGATGATATGCTCTGGACCCGACCCAGGTCCGGGGTTAATCGGCCTGATGACACGTTCTAGACCCGTCCCAGACCCACGGTTAATTGGTCTGATGACATGTTCTGGACACGCTCAGATCCTGGGTTAATTTATCTGACACTCTGTTTTCTTTTATGCTTGCTTTATGGGATCAAATGATGATTTTGCCACGACATGACATCATGCATTGCATCTTGCATATTTCATGTGCACTTTGCATGTTAGCATGGTTAAGTAGGGAACGGATATGATAATGTTAGAATGATATTACTTAAATTATGATTAAGATTATATCTTCAGCGGATCAGGGATTAAAGACCAGGTATGAATTAACGTTTGAGGTTCTTGAGGTTTTCTATTCATGTTATGATTCTTTATTTATTTCATGACAGTTTATAGTATGCTTGCTGAGTGATTTTTATCACTCATACCTTTATTTTTCTCCAGAGCCAGAGAATGCTAAAAAGTGTCAAAGAGAGAAATAAAGATAGGTGAATGCCAAGTCTCTTACAATATACCCAATACCGCAATGTAATGCACAATTTTTACCCAAACTTGTCCAAATCGAATCTAACCCGCAATGAACTAAAACCGGCTGTTTTGACGCGTATTTGGTGTCAAAACGGCACTGAAATCAGATCCAAACAGCTACTGTTCTGCAGCTAAAACAGTCTCCAAAATGCTTCGAAATGGTCCGATTTTCTTCCAACTTGGTGCTGTACCAAATCAGCAAATTCCAGCACCTATATACCCTTAAAAACAGTGGAAAAACAGTCCAAAACAGTAGAAATCAGCAGCAAAATCAGCAATTAATCCGGGTATCAAAACTCTCAACTTGCACCAAAAAGGATATCAAACCTCACCAAAATAGACTCCAATGATTGGGACACCAACTTGAACAATTTAACTACGATTCAAAGAAGAAATGAAAACAAAATGATGTAAAAGGCTGAATCAAAGAAAGACTAGGGTTTGCCGTGGGCAATCTTTAGTCAATTTTGATCCTATGCACTTAAATCACAAAATGGCTCAAATGCATACAAAAATCAAATATTCAAGTGGGAAGCAATGTATATGGGTCAGATTATGGCTATAAAACTGAGTGTGCGGGCTGTTTTTGGTGAGTTTCGCAAGAACACGCAATATGGCCACAATGGTGTAATAAAGGTCCAACGGTTTTCCTTTTGCTTTTGCTTTTCTTTCTTCACTTTTTTGCCCTTTTTCTGTCTTTTTTTTTGTTTTCAAATTCTGAACTTTTTTTCTTTTTTTCCCGGGGGCAAAAATCGTAATTTTACACTTTCACCCTCAAAAATTCTGTTTTTTGGGCAGAATGTAGAATTGAACTCCGTGATCATCGTGGTACCTTCATTTTCAAGAAACACCCTTGGATTAGTGAGAATTTGGCCAAAAACAAAAATTAGGGTTAGGCAAAATTAGGGTTTGGGCTAATTTGGGGATTTTGATGAATTGAATTAGGGATTTTGGTTTGAGGGGTCAATTGGGGCTGTTTATGAGGTGTTTAGATGATTTTTGGGTGCTGATGAATTTTGGCCTGGGGGTTGAGTGCGGCCAGTAGGGTGGGGGTAGGGTAGGTGCCGCCTGGGGGGTTGGCTGAGACTCTTTTTTTTTGTCAAATGGGCTAAATGCTGAAAATTGATACTTGAACAAAGATCAATGTATGAATTCAGTCACAATATGAAATCAAGCCACATAAAAATCAAAATCAACCAATAGCTTCGGTAGCAACAAGATTGAATATGACTAGGTGGCTTTTTGGATAATGTAGGCAAATATTTGTGATGCTAAATTCAAATTCCTAATCAACGATCCTAAATGCTCAAGTTGTCAAAGAAAAAATGCAATCTTTTTTTTGAAATAAATCAGCTAAAAGAATTTATTTTTATTTTATTTTTTGATGAAAGGGAAACGTGTATGAGGAAAAGAAAAATAAAATTCAGATTATGAATGAAGAATGAATTAAAAGAAAATGCAGGATAATTGGTGGAATTGAGTGACCTGAGGCTCTGATACCAATTTGATGCAAGCTGACAAGCGTAGGATCTACTCTTCCACTTCCAACAACCTTTCCACAAGGGTTTAGGCACAAAGAAGTAAACTTCTCCTTGCTTCCGTTGTGTAGAAATTGTCGGCTTAAGCAATACCTTAGATTCAAGTGTGCGTTTGTAGGCAAACCTTCAAGGCCCTCCTAGACGGTCACTTCAACCCTTGGCAATCACCCTCAATTTGTTCGAGATTGAGAGATATTAGCCTTGATTTTTAGTGTAGAATCAAGAAAATAAAGTTTCACTCACTTGGAGAAGAAAACACACAAAATATTATTGATGATTGATTGTCTAATGAGGCCGGCGGCCTTGTGCTATTTATAGGCTAAAAATTTCAGCCAAAAACAATCAACAAGGAAAAAATAATCTCTATCTAATACCTACCAAAAAGTTAAAAGGGATAAATTGCAATTTTTCTAAAAGAACAATCTTGAAAATGGAATATTCCTTCTCCTACTAATGCAGCAGATTTCTTGCCTTTTTGAGGGACATTGGAGATCCATTTTTATGCCATGATAATCTTATCTCAATCTTCAAAAGTTTGATTGCAATCCTATCTTGATTGATTTTGGAATTTACTCAAATTCTCCTTCTTTTTCTTCCTTTTTGTCCTATAGTGTGGCTGGCCCTAATGTTGCTGAATTTTGACTGCCTTTTTTGTCCCTATGGCTGTATCATTTACCCTGGGTAATTCTACCAGGTGAAACTCCTAGCCAGGTGTCCCAAACTAGCTTACTCAGCTCAGTACCGAGCCACGTGGCGAGTATGCAAGAGCAAGAGTCATCCTTATGACCTCCTTGTCTATCACGATTTCCGGTCTCTGCCCATGCATTGGCCCAAGCCGCCATATAAAAGGCAAGAAACATGAGAGAGAATCACAAGTAACAATTCACAAATTACAACTGTGACTCATCTTCCTGACGGTGAAAACTTCCAGGTTTACCAGAAAACCTTCTACTTAAAACTTTCATCAGTATATAAACCTCTCCATAAATGGCCTCAACTGACCTGACCGTCGGAGGGTATTACCTGGGGCCATAGATCCCGGGTCCTCTGACCTCGTTCCTTTGTGCAGGTCGGCCAACAGCCTACTACAAACAACTGACGGAGAATTGACGGCGTAACCCCCCACATCATATTTAATACTTAGTGATAAATCTGACATCATCAACCATTAACTATTAATCATTAGTTATTGATTAGCCATACTAACATTTGCATTTTTTTGTCGAGTTTTTTTTTTTTTTTTGTGATAAACAAGAAGTAATCCTTATGCAATGACAAAAGGATAAACTAATTTTGGTAGTTGAATAAGCCCTTGTGAAACTGTCAGTGAAAGGGATAAGTTGATCTTTACCCAATTTCCTATTATATAAATGAACTCCATGATTGTGAAGAAATCATCCTTACCACAGGAGCAGATGGGCAAGCTTGCTTATTCCCTCATTTTTCATATGGATCATGTTGCATGGTAGAATTTCCCCCTCATTGTCCCGTCAGTTTTTGGTACACTGGTCACTGGTCAAGCAAGAGTATAGAAGCCTTAGAGTTAGCTGTTCGAATCTTATGTAGTTTGGAAATTTCGGCCCTTTTGGCTTTAGAATTTTGCTTCAAGCCTCTGTCCGCTTAAGTAGACCTTGCAATTTATATCCTGTAATTTAAGGCTTTTCTGTTACCAAAATTTTTGATAACCTGTGTTATTGTTTTACTAATAATGTATTTAATGATCCTTTTGACAGGAAATCTGACAGAACTGGAAGGAAGGAGAATGATAGGAAGTGAACTTGCATCTTCTCTCAGTTCAAGAAAACTACGTTTTGACTGTGAGATATTGACGTGCGAGAGCGATGATGATTGTGAGCCTAGTAATTGTTATTGTTCAGGTACAAGCTGTTCTTCTGATCCTTCTCTGCCTCCGGATTCATACAATGGAGGCTACCAGTGGATTCCTCCGCCGCCTCTGGATCCAGTGATCATTGTGTGGGATTCAAGCGAAAGAGGATACAAGTGGGTACCCTGGTTTCCTCCTCCAAATAAATAAGCATATATACTCACCACGACTGGTGATTTTCCTTGTGATATTTGCGTTAACATCTCCTTGAAGAATTTACTTTACTTTTTGTTGTTTTACGCTCTACACTATGATCATTGACCAATTTCTATGTACTTCTTAGACTCTGACGATAGCTTTTGCTGTCGTTGGAATATACCTATATTTACCAATTTCTCATGTACTTCCCAGACTATTGGCAATAGCTTTTGCCGTCGTTGCAATATACTGGGTATTTATTGTTATTGTCATGTACTTCTGCTTCGATGTAATCTTCTTTTAAGTTTGTTCAATTCAGTTCTGATTTTTTTCTACAATTTGGACCTTCAAATACTATTACTTTTCATATATTACTATTGTTTTAGCTTTGTGTAATAATATTGTGATCAGTACTTTAGGTAACAAGTGAAGACTGAACAAAATTGTAAAATGAATTTAACATCTTTGTATGTCCACACGCATGTCAGCCTTAAGGATATCATTAATAGCATCGTGAAAACTCAGGTCATCCTTCATGAATATATATGTGTGCGTGTGTATATATATATCTCGAAAGAGAAGAAAGAAAAGAGCTGCAAAAGTAACTTTTTTGGGGGTTAAAATTTGGTAGAGTAAAAGGAATATTACTTATATGCTAGTGTATATGATTTTAAAGCTCTCTCAATTTTCTCGGGTGTCTCTGACAAAATTGATCAATCTTGACAAAAATTGATCAAATCTTAAAGCCAAGACCAAAACTGTTATGATTTCAACTGCTCTATCTTCCTTAACTGGACCACACTTCTCCACATTGCTGGTCATCAGACTGTTGCTGCACTTCTCTTGTATCCGCAAGCACCTCTCTGGCGTCATCCGTTGCTTTAAAACCTTTAACACCCCCTCAATCCTGACTGACAGAACACATTACAAACACCCAATGCTTCAGTCAGGATGCTTAATCTTTTAGAATCGAACGACTTTGTGAATATATCTGCCAATTGCAAGTCTGTTCTAATTGGCATAGGCTTAACCACTCCATCTTGAAATTTGCTCCTCACAATATGACAATCAATTTCTATGTGCTTGGTTCTTTCGTGGAACACTGGGTTTTCTACAATGTAAACAGCACTTCTGTTGTCACAAAATATTTCTACTGGATCCGGAGGAGCCACTTGCAGGTCCTTCAAAAGATAGAGTATCCATTGAACCTCGCATATAGCAGAGGCAAGAGCTCTATATTCCGCTTCAGATGAAGACCTAGAAACCGTCGTCTGTTTCTTAGCCTTCCAAGAGATCAAAGCATCACCCAAGAACATACAGTACCCAGTGATTGACCTTCTGCTCTCTACACAACCACCCCAGTCCGAATCTGAAAAGGCAGTCAGTTTAAGCAACCCTTTGCTAGGGAAGAACAATCCCTGTCCTGGGGTTCCCTTGAGATATCTCAGCAACCTTTGTGCTGCCTTCCAGTGCATTTGTGTTGGTGTGTCCAAAAATTGACTCAGTTGTTGGAGAGTGTAACTGATGTCAGGCCTTGTGATTGTCAAATACAGCAATTTACCAATTAATCTTCTATAGCTGGATGTGTCTTCAAATGCTAAAGAGTCATTGTGTGAAAGTTTCAGGTTTTGTTCCATGGGGGTGCTTGCAGGCTTGGAAGCCAGGTGTCTCATGTCTTCTAACAGCTCAAGCGTATACTTCCTTTGGCAAAGTACTAGCGCCCCCTGAGACCTGGCCACTTCAAGGCCTAGAAAATACCTCAACTCACCTACGTCCTTAATTTGAAATGTAGAGTGGAGGCTGGCTTTAAGACTGTGGATTGCGTCCAAGGAATCACTGGCCACCAAAATATCATCAACGTACACAAGAAGGACCAGGAATGTACGATCCTGCTGTTTAGTAAACATGGTGTAATCGTGCTTGGACTGGGTGTAGCCTATTGACAAGAGAAACATGGTGAGTTTGGAATTCCATTGTCTGCTAGTCTGCTTCAAGCCATACAAAGACTTAGTGAGTTTGCAGACAGCGCCTGGGGGAGCAGGAAAACCTTCTGGGGGTGTCATATAGATCTCCTGATCTAAATCTCCATGAAGGAACGCGTTATTGACATCCAGCTGATGAATGAACCACCCTTTGATAGC
This sequence comes from Eustoma russellianum, assembly GCA_036186865.1. Classification (NCBI taxonomy): domain Eukaryota; kingdom Viridiplantae; phylum Streptophyta; class Magnoliopsida; order Gentianales; family Gentianaceae; genus Eustoma; species Eustoma russellianum. The sequence goes on along the minus strand of AP025047.1, from coordinate 10,117,394 downwards.
TGCTAGGGCCAGTACCAACCTCACAGTGGTCATTTTGGCAACTGGGGAAAAGGTGTCTCCGTAATCAACTCCAGCTTGCTGAGTATAACCCTTAGCCACTAGCCTAGCTTTGTATCTTTCAATGGATCCATCTGCCTTCCTTTTAAGTTTGTAGACCCATCTACAACCAATGGCTTTGTTTCCTGGTTGTAAGGTGGTAAGGATCCAAGTGTGATTAGCCTCTAAGGTAGCCAACTCCAGAGACATAGCCTTTTCCCAATGCACTGAACCAGCTGCCTGCTGATATGACTGAGGTTCTTGCTGCATACTAAGATTAAGGACTTATCTTTTGAACTTAGGAGTCAACTGATCCAGTGAGTGATAATGTTCAATAGGATAAGTGGGTGATTTGATGAGGGATGAAGAGCTTACAGAGGATACGGGAGCTAAGGATGCGTTAGCATGGTTGCAATAGTAATCACGTAAATAGGAGGGTTGTTTTCTGAGCCTTGTAACACGTTGGTCACTGTTTAGTGGAGGTAGAGGAGTATTGTGTGACAGTGAAGACACAGAAGGGACAGTGGAAGAAGAGGAGGCAGTTGATGGTGGTACATCTGCATTGCTGATGACCAAAGGAATATCAAGAGTAATGGAAGGAAATTGTGCTGGAGTTGGGTCTGATATTGGGGAAGCTGAGGAGGGAGCAGGTGATGGGGAAGAAGGTGAGGAAGGAACATAGGATGTAGAGGGACCAGAGGCAGGAGGAAAGGAAGTGTTGACAGGTGAGATGTACTGTGGAATAGGTGGAAAGAAAGGGACATGGTGATTTAGCTCAGAGGGGCCAGTACGAATGTGAGAATCAGAGAATGGAAAATGTGTTTCGAAGAATTGCACATTCCTGGAAACAAGGATATCTTTTGTATTCAAGTTCTACAAAATATAGCCCTTTGTTGTAGATGAAATTCCCAAGAATAAACATGGTATGCTTCGTGGGGTAAATTTGTGTTTGTTTGGTGTGGTATTATATGCATAAGCTAAACATCCAAAGACTCTGATTTGCTGATAGGTTGGGATACTCTGGAAGAGGATCTGATATGGACTTTTCTGGGACAAAACTGGTGTGGGAATGAGATTTATTAGATACACAGCATGTGTCACGGCAAAGCCCCAGTAGGAAGAAGGTAACTGGGCTTGAAATTTGAGGGATCTTGCTACAACCAAGATGTGTGGATGTTTTCTCTCCACGATTGTATTTTGCTGAAGAGTATAGACACAACTTGTTTGATGTACAATGCCATGAAGGTTATAGAAATCAGGTATCTTAAACTCAGAAGTACTGTCACTTCTTATGACCTTAATCTTCTTAGCAAATTGAGTTTGCACATAGGCATGAAAATTTTGTAAAATATGCCTAACCTCAGATTTAGAGTTCATCAAATACAACCAAATATATCTGCTACAATCATCTACAACAATAAGAAAGTATTTTTGAGAATACAATGTAGGATGTCTGTTGGGCCCCCAGACATCAACATGGATCAAATCAAAAGGTTGAACAGAAACAGATGTAGAAACAGGAAAAAGGTAGTCTTTTCAGTTTTGCCAAAGGGCAGATTGTACAAGACTCATTATGGTGTCCAGTTGTGACTGAGGCATCATACCTCTGGATCTCTTTTATTCTAGATATTGAGGCATGTCACAGTCTATAGTGCCATAGCATAGCTGGTGAAGTAATGGCAGTGTTTGAAAGGCAGACAGAATGTTGCTGATGTGGATCACTACTGAGGTAATAAAGGCCATGTGACAACTTAGCTGAACCAATCATCCTCTTGGATAATTGATCCTGAATCAAACAATAATCACCAGATATTTGAATAAGTATGTCTGGATTTGAGGCTAACTTGCTCAGTGAAACCAAATTATAAGCAAATGAGGGTACAAATAGAACGTCATGTAAGACAAGCATTGAACTAACAGTTACAGAACCAATGTGTGTGGCTGAAACAGAAAGGTTGTTGGGCAAGTTTATGGTGATATTTGTAACTGCTTTAACAGAAGTAAAGAGTGCAAGATTAGAAGAAATATGATCAGTGGCTCCTGAATCCAAAATCCATGTACTTAGAACATTAGCATGAGAATTACCTTTGTCTTTACCAGTCTGTGCAGATAGCACAATACCTTGAGTTACAGCTACATTCCCTTCAGGCTCACGTTCATGTTTGTTCAACCAGCTCAGCAACTTTTGATTCTGCTGGGGAGTAAGCACCAACGATTGCACAGCTCCAGTAGCCTGCATCTCCTGTGACTCATCTGATTGAGGTTCCAACGTCTTGCTCAAATTTACTTGGTTTCTGGAGTTAAATCCTGGAGGAAAACCGTGTTTTCGATAACATCGATCAACAGTGTGGCCTTGCATTCCACAATGTGTACATACAAAACATCTGGCATTTTCATTCCCAAACCTACCACCTCCCATTTTGTAACCTTGACCCCTTCCTGCATACGCCACAAATCCTTCTGTTGATTGACCTTCTACAGATAGGGCAACGGGGTTACTATCAAACGAACCAACAACACTGTCAGCCAACACCTTCCTCTCATACTTTCAAGCCATAGAGAAGGTGGTATTTATATCAGGCAAGGGAGTAAGCACAAGAACCTGTGACTTAACAGGATCAAAACTATCATTCAAACTTTTAACGAACTTGATCACATAATCAGTTTCCACAAATATCCTCATTTTGGTAGCTACATCGCATACACATCCTCTGCACACGCACACAGGAACTGGCCTTACGGCCATCAACTCTTCCCAAACAATTTTAAGTTTAGTAAAGTATTCACTGACACTTAAGGCATCCTGTTTAATACTGTAAAACGTTTCAAGCAAATCTGACAATCTGAAGGGGTCAGTACTTCCATACCTCAGTCTAAGATCATTCCAAGCATCGTGCGCACTGTCACACCACATGATACTCTGTGCAATGGAATGAGACACCGAATTCATCATCTAATAATGCACCATTGTATTAACCTGCCTCCAAAGAGAATATTGTGGATCTGTTGTAGGAGGCCGTTGAATCGTTCCATCTACGAAACCGATTTTGTTTTTAACTACCAACGCCATCTCAAACGTTCTGCTCCAAGTATGATAGTTATGCGAACTCAAAGGAGGCTGTGCAAGTACTATAGCCGGACTATCATTAGGATGAAGATAGTACTGATTTTGCAACGGATTATGCGCAGGAACCTCGAGTGCTTGACTTTGATCTCGATTCCCCTAGATCCAAATACTACATTCTATACTGGACTATCATTCAACGGCGTCTGACCAACTCTAGAACTTGAAGGATTGTTGTTTTGCGATGTCATTTTTTAAAAAAAAAAACCAGAAACCGTATATGCGAACAATCAGATGAATCACCAGAAAATCAACCAATATACAAGCATTCAAACGCAAGTCTCTGATACCATGACAAAATTGATCAATCTTGACAAAAATTGATCAAATCTTAAAGCCAAGACGAAAACTGAAATCAAGAGAAGAAGAAGAGAAATGCGCAAGGAATTGGTGCAGGAATTTGGTAACCACTCGATTGATTGAAGATACAATTCACAATTCGGTTATATACAACAGACAAAGCGGGAAAGAAGATAAATATAGGATTTTACACATTTGCCCTTTAAGCTACAACTACGCCCTTAATTTATTTAAGGGCAATATGGTAACTTCGCACCATTCAAACAGCTCCCGCCTTTTACCTTCACCTTCTTCCTTCTTCCAAACACCTCCTTCTGCTCCTACCTTGCACTCTACTGGATTTGGCCCGTGACAAGCAACTGCTCCTCTAATCTCAACTACAAGCCAATGATTTCAACTGCTCTATCTTCCTTAACTGGACCACACTTATCCACATTGCTATTCATCAGACTGTTGCTGCACTTCTCTTGTATCCGCAAGCACCTCTCTGGCGTCATCCGTTGCTTTAACACCTTTAAGAGTCTCTGCTACTTTGGACAAGGGCCTTTTTAACTATGAATAGTAAAGAACCGGATATGAAATAAAACATGAGATACTTGGATGAATGTTTGCTTGATTATTTACTTGAGAAATATTTTCGTTGTAAAGTCGCGATTAATAAAAGTAGAAATTTTTATATAAACATAACAAGTTGTCGTGAGCAATTGTGTGTATTTTAAATGATTTGGTTTGAAATGGTATTCTTATATTATTAAATTTTTTTTTCGTGTGTGTGTGTCTATATATATTCCTACTAATAAATTAGTCGTATATCAATGTTGATTGTATCTTTCCTGCTAATATTTTATGTGTGGAAAAATTGGAAAAACTAGAACAGCAACAAATTCAATGCTCAAAGCAAAAACTTATATGTGGAAGAACAGAACAATCGGTTGGAATCCAAACATGAACCAGCAGTCAAATTACTAAACGAATACAAAGGAGGAACTCATGAAGGAGCATAGAGGAAATTTAGAGAGCAAATTGGTGTCAAAATATCTTCCTTCATACGCAATTGATCCAGAGAAGCCAAGCACCCCTTTTATACAAACGAACAATAACCGCTTCTTCTGAAGAAAGAAGATGAAATAGGAAAAAGACGAAAACGCCCCGCTACTAAACAATATTACAATTATAAGCATAAGGACAAAACAGTAATTTCACCCATTTAAAAACACTCCCGCCTGCCTATTCCTCCTCCTTCCTCTTTCGCGCGTTGCTCCTCCTGCGCTATGGTACTCCAACAGCAAATGCTGAATCATCCAGCCTCCAGCACACTTTTCTCCACAATTTCATCCTCACGTATCTTCTAAAACTATTAAACACACACTGCACTCAACTGATCACCATTGGCACGCTTCATTGCTCAAGGTGCTCTGCATCTGAGCTGCCACTGCTCATCATCACCAACTTTAACCATTACTTTTAACAGCCCCCCTCAAGCTAAGCTTGCTGTAGAGATTGTACACACCAATTAGCTCAAGCAACTTCATCATTCGCCCAGAATCTAGGGCCTTAGTAAAGATATCAGCCAGTTGCAACTCTGTACGTACTGGCATCAACTTAATCGCTCCCTCTTGCACTTTGTCTCGCACCACATGACAGTCTATTTCTATATGTTTAGTCCTCTCATGAAACACTGGGTTTTCTGCAATATATATCGCACTTTTACAGTCACAGAACACCTCAACAGGTCTCTGATCTCCTAATCTCAAATCATCAAGCAAATACATCAACCACTGAACCTCACAGGTCACCACTGCCATGGCCCTGTATTCAGCTTCAGCTGAGGACCTAGACACTGTCGTCTGTTTCTTGGCTTTCCAAGAAATAAGTGCATCACCAAAGAAAACGCAATACCCCGTAATTGATTTCCTGGTCTCATGGCAACCCCCCCAATCTGCATCTACAAAAGCCTTCAGTTTCAAGTTACCTGTCCTGGGAAACAATAAACCTTGTCCAACAGAACCTTTAACATATCTGAGAACCCTATGTGCAGCCTTTAAATGATTCTCAGTGGGGCAGTCAAGAAACTGACTGAGCTGCTGTACAGGAAAAGCTATATCTGGCCTTGTAATCGTGAGGTAGATAAGCTTTCCAACTAAGCGTCTATAATGGGTACTGTCAGCCAGACTTGGGGAATCCTGGTGTGTTAAACTGGTGTGACTTTCCATAGGACTCTTGACTGGCTTGGATTCCAAAAAACCAGTTTGTTCAAGCAAATCCAAGGTATATTTCCTTTGATTAATATAGATCCCCCCCTGAGACTGGGCAACCTCAATGCCCAGGAAAAATTTCAACTGGCCTAAGTCTTTGATTTTAAAGGCATCATGTAAGGAAGCCTTAATGTCACTAATGGCTGACTCATCTGCACATGCAACAACAATGTCATCCACATATATCAACAAAACAAGAAGAGCATCTCCAACTGTCCTAGTGAATAATGTGTAATCACTCTTGGACTGACTAAAACCATGAGATATCAGAAAGCTAGTGAGAGTAGCATTCCACTCCCTGCTGGCCTGTTTGAGACCATAAATGGACTTCTGCAGCTTACAAACTAGGTTGGATCCTGCACATAAAAGACCAGGGGGAGGCTCCATATAAATCTCTTCATGAAGATCCCCATGAAGAAATGCATTATTAACATCCAGCTGGTGTACATGCCAATGGAATCTAGATGCCAAGGCCAGGACCAACCTCACTGTAGTCATCTTAGCAACTGGGGAGAAGGTATCTTGATAGTCAACCCCATATTGCTGTGTATATCCCTTTGCCACCAACCTAGCCTTATGCCTTTCAACTGAGCCATCAGCTTTCAGTTTTACCTTATACACCCACCTACATCCAATGGTCTGCTTTCCTTGTGGCAAAGGCATCAGTCTCCATGTGTTATTAGCCTCCAAGGCTGCCAATTCTGTGGCCATAGCTACCTGCCAGACAGGAAGACTGGCAGCTTCTGCATAAGAACTAGGCTCATTGTGCACACTTAAACTCAAAATATATGTTCTGTACTGTGGAGCTAGGGAAGCATATGTGACAGAATCATGCAAAGAGTGAGGAGAAGAACGTACTGAGCTACAAGATGGAATTGTAATAAGATTGCACTGATAATCTTGAAGGTAGGCAGGCATCTTCCTAGACCTATGAGGTCTGACTCCTGGACTAGGCTCAGAAATAAGTGGCAAATCTATAGTGATCTGACCCTTTGGTGATACTGTACCTTGGACATCACACAATGGAATGTGAGTATGGGATGAAGATGTAGAGTCAAGTACATTATGAGAAGGGGCTTGTGCATCAGGCTGAGACGAGCCAGTAGAGTTACCATCACTAGACGAAGTAACTGATGGATGAGGAATATAGGATGGGATATCATCATTCTCAGAATATGGATGACAAGACTCATTAGGAGACGGAGGATTTGAGGTTTGTGCTTGAGATGAGGAAACTGGATGAGAAACAGAAGGTTGACATGACTCCAAAGATGAAGACTGAGGCATAAAAGGAAATACAGCTTCATGGAAATGTACATCCCTAGAAACATATACTACTTTAGTATCAAGGTCTTGCAAAATGTATCCTTTTGTATTGTGAGATAATCCCAGAAATATGCTTTTTCTTGCCCTGGGAGAAAATTTTTCCCTGTGACTCTGAGTGTCAACTCCAAACGCTAAACACCCAAACACCTTAAGATTACTGTAAACTGGGACAATATTATATAGGAGTTCATGAGGTGTTTTCTGATTGAGAATGGGTGTTGGAGTAATGTTTATGAGGTAAACGGCGTGCTGAACACAGAACCCCCAATAAGAAGAGGGCAAAGATGACTGAAACCTTAATGCCCTTGCAACAGAAAGAATATGTTGATGTTTTCTCTCAACCACCCCATTCTGCTGGGGTGTGTTGACACAGGTTGTTTGATGAACAATTCCATTAGAGGCAAAGAAGGAATTCATATGAAATTCTGGCCCATTATCAGACCTGATGACTTTAATTTTAGCACTGAACTGAACACAAGCAAAATGATAGAAGCTCTCAACAATAGTTCTAACTTCAGATTTCGATTTCATCAAATATATCCAGCAAAATCTGCTGTGATCATCAATAATAGTGAGAAAATAGCGCTGGTCATACATGGTAGAGTATCTATACGGACCCCAAATATCCATATGTATGAGATCAAACGAACTACTGGAAACTGAATGTGAAATGGGGAAGGGCACCCTCCTCTGCTTAGCAAGGGGGCATATAGTACATTGGATAGAAGGATCAGGTAGTTTAACTAGAGGATCAAGCTTCTGGATCTCTTTTATTCTTGGGAGTGACATATGACCAAGTCTTGAGTGCCACAGCAGGGTATCTGAGAGACTGACAGCATAGACTAAAGGAGAAGACTGCACAGAAGAGATGGACGAGACTGCACTTTTTGGACTGCCATGAAGATGGTATAATCCTTGATCTACCTCAGCTGAACCAATCATCATCTTGGTTCTGAGGTCCTGAATCAAGCAAATGTCTGATTTAAAAAGGATTTGGAACTGATTGGACTGAGTGAGCTTACTCAAGGATATTAGATTAAAGGCAAAACTGGGAACGTAAAGCACATTTGTGAGAACTAGATACTGATTTACTCTCACTGTACCTACATGTGTAACTTTGGCAAGGGATTTATCTGGTAGCTTTACATAAACTGAATTGGCAGGTAGATAAGACTCAAACAAACACAAATGAGAGCACACATGATCACTAGCTCCAGAGTCAAGTATCCATATATTTGGATTTAAGTGCAACAATTTACCTGAATACTTACCAGTTGCTGCAGCCTGCTGTGCAGACATGATAGCATGATGTGTCCCCGCTACCTCTGAGGCCTTAGCATCCTGTTTCCCGATGCTTCCTTGGCGCTCCTGTAACAGGCTGATCAATTGAGCACATTGATCCTGTGTTAAACTCATTGTTGACTGAGGTAACTGAGGCACACTGGGCATCACTTCAGCATTATCAAGGCCACTGTTTTCGTTTTTAACCATGTTTACCTGACCTCTGGGCTTATATCCTGGGGGATACCCGTGTTTTTTGTAACACCTATCAACAGTATGTCCCGCTGTGTTACAAAAGGTGCAGAAAGGAGTTTTGGAACCATATCCTTTTGACTGGTTTTTTCTGAATCCTCTTCCATACGATTTGCTCCAAGACACATTGCTATTCCCAGCGTCAGAAGGCTTGTACGCATTATTCACATTCATAACAGACGAAGGATTGTTCGAAAACGATCCTTGAGTACCAGTATAATTCATCTTCCTTTCTAATTTGATAGCCATGGCAAATGCCGTCTTAAGGTCAGGTAAGGGAGCAGACAAAAGCACTTGAGATTTAACTGCTTCAAACTCATCATTCAATCCTTTTAAAAACTTAATAACGCAATCATTCTCAATGAACTTGTTCACCTCAAGCGCAAGATTACATGTACATCCATGACATCTACATGTAGGAATGGATCTCAGAACGAGCAATTCCTCCCAAACAGCTTTAATTCTTGTGTAATACTCAGTCACATTATTACTACCTTGTTTAATTGCATAAAACTCCTCTTGTAAATCAGATAATCTAAAGGAATCGGCATTACCGTATCTGAACTTCAAATCATTCCAAATATCGACTGCTGAATCTAACCAAATAATACTTTGTCCAATAGAAGGAATTAAAGCATTTACTAACCAGGAAGCCACCATATTGTTCGCCTTGATCCACGCGTTGTATCTGCGCGCTTTCTCCAACGGTTTTTGAATTGTACCGTCCACAAATCCTAGCTTGTTCTTCGACTCTAGTGCTCTCCTCATAGACCTACTCCAGCTGTGGTAATTATTTCCATCCAACAGCGGTTGCACTAAGACAACTGAAGGACTATCACTAGGATGAATGAAAAACGGATCATCAATTGGATCCAAATTAGAACTGGACGATGAAGGAACCACCGGACTATTGCTGTTATTGTTTGCTGCCATGAATGTTCCGAAATTCATGAATATCGCTCTGATACCATGTGGAAAAATTGGAAAAACTAGAACAGCAACAAATTCAATGCTCAAAGCAAAAACTTATATGTGGAAGAACAGAACAATCGGTTGGAATCCAAACATGAACCAGCAGTCAAATTACTAAACGAATACAAAGGAGGAACTCATGAAGGAGCATAGAGGAAATTTAGAGAGCAAATTGGTGTCAAAATATCTTCCTTCATACGCAATTGATCCAGAGAAGCCAAGCACCCCTTTTATACAAACGAACAATAACCGCTTCTTCTGAAGAAAGAAGATGAAATAGGAAAAAGACGAAAACGCCCCGCTACTAAACAATATTACAATTATAAGCATAAGGACAAAACAGTAATTTCACCCATTTAAAAACACTCCCGCCTGCCTATTCCTCCTCCTTCCTCTTTCGCGCGTTGCTCCTCCTGCGCTATGGTACTCCAACAGCAAATGCTGAATCATCCAGCCTCCAGCACACTTTTCTCCACAATTTCATCCTCACGTATCTTCTAAAACTATTAAACACACACTGCACTCAACTGATCACCATTGGCACGCTTCATTGCTCAAGGTGCTCTGCATCTGAGCTGCCACTGCTCATCATCACCAACTTTAACCATTACTTTTAACATTATGTATCCACCCTTGAATAGGAGGCTTCATTAGCGTAAGACAACCACAATCTAGTAAATTGAAAAAGTCTGTCCAAACAAATATTATACGTCTACAGAGCATTATGTGAAAATGGAACAGCCTATCCAAACCCAATGTTCTTCCATTTCAAAGCGTTTTACGCATTTTAATCGTCCTAAGATACTACTTGGGCCTTGTAATCCATATGTTGTATATTTCGAAAGAGTTTCATGCAATTAAAAATTCTTAAATATTAATCGAAGAACACATCAAGGAACATGAGAATCAAAGCAGTCTCTTGATGGATTAGTTTGTAAGGGATTTTTTTTTTTGGCATTCACTTGAAAACATTTGAATCGTGAGTCACTTTCAAACAGAATTCCATAATTTTTTTATTTAAACAAAAAGAAAATCGTGGACACCGCAAAATATTGGTGTATAATATATTAAGAAATATGTTGTGGGTTTGAAACCATAAGATTCTAATAAGTGTTAAAATTCAATGCTACTTGCGTTGATATAATGCAAGTGTATAAAATAAAGATGACACACAAACTTTTAGCGTGAATCGGTAAATCACATGCTTTTTCAATTTACTAGATAGAAGTTGTCCTACCCTAATCCATTCGTGAATTGATTAGCGTAGGATAACTTCTATCTAGTAAAAAGCATGTCTAAAGTAAATATTATACGGTTATAGTGTTTTATGCCAAAATAAAACAGCATGTTCAAACAAAATGTTTTATCAGTTCAAATAGTTTTACTATTTTGATAATCCTAAAAAACAACTTCGACCGAGTAATTAAGATATATATTTTCAAAGAGTTTCATGCAATTAGAATTTATTAAACATCAATCGAAGATGGACGGCTTCTGTCGCCCTTTACACATCAAGGAACATGAGTATGAAGGCAATCTCTTGATGGATTAGTTTGCAAGGGAAGTTGATTTTTCTTTTGCCATTCACTTGAAAACATTTAATTTGTGAGTCACCTTCAAACAGAAATCCATAATTTTTTATTTTGAAAAAGGAACTTGCATGCAATAGAAAATAAATGCGCACCTCGAAAAATTGGTGTATATTACATGTTAGAATATGAATTGTTTTAATGAAGTAAAAAAATATTTGAAAATGAGTTAAAAATGTATTTCATACTTTGGAATTGAAACAAAATGAGAAAAACACACTGTCAGAATCACTCATATAGATTGATTTATGTAAACACCAATCTCTAAAATGAGACATACATTCATATATGTAAGGACTGCTCAAAATTGAAACTTCACCGTCCAACATCGATTTCTTAGGTTGGAACACATCGATCAATTGATGTGACATCAGTCTCGAAAGTTAGAGACATCGATCGATCGAAGTAGTTAAGGTTCTTCACTGTCCAACATCAATCTCCCATGGTGAAGGCATTGATTGCTCGATGTGTACATCAGTCTCTCAAATAAGAGACATTGATTGATCGATGTAGGTAAGGTACGAAACTGAAACCACTCTGGAAGAGATCAATCTGTCAACCTAAAGACATCGATCGATCTATGCAGACATCAGTCTCTATAACATGAGACATGGATCGACCGATGTCATCTAGAATTCAAATTTTTATGACCGTTGGAACAAAATCTAAGGAAGATTTAAAGTAACTCAACAATTATCCAACAATCTCCCACTTGAAGGCGAGTTTGCGACACTTGTAACTCAACAATTATTATCTTGCTTGTTGCATTTTTATCCGCTCCAAGCGAACAAGACCGGCGACACTCGGTTAACACCGTCTGAGTCCAACCGAGGCTTTGCATAGCCTCAACTTCTACGTGGTGACAACTTTCATGAACATGTCCACAAAATTTATTTCACCCGCAATCTTCTTCAATGATAAAGTTTCATCGTCCACTAACTCACTTATGTAGTGATACTTTAGTTGAATATACTTTGTTCTCGAGTGATATACTGGATTCTTCACGAGACATAACACACTTTGGCTATTGGTGTAAATCGGTCTGCTACTTTGATCCCTTTCAATTTCTTTCCGAAAATTAAGTAACCATAGCATCTCTTTTTTGGCCTCTGAGATTGCAACATATTCGGCCTCCGCCGTAGAAAGTGTTATGGATTTTTTGCAATCTCGACATCCAACTTACCACTGTACCACCATACATAAAAATATACCCAGATGTACTATTTCATCCGTTCGTGTTACCACCAAGTTCTGTGTCAACAAAGCCTTCAAGTCATTCATTAAGTATTTGATCCATTGTACCTCACACGTAGCCATAGTCATAGATCTATATTCAGCCTCAGCTGAAGACCTTGACACTGTTGTTTGCTTCTTTGCCCTCCAAGATATCAATGCATTTCCAAGAAACACACAATATCCCGTAATGGATCTCTTGACTTCATTGCAGCCTCCCTAGTCAGCATCCACAAAAGCTTTCAGATGCAGGTCTCCTTCTCTTGGGAACAACAATCCTTGGCCTACAGTGCCTTTTATATACCTTAACACTATGTGAGCAGCTCTCAGATGATTCTCAGTGGGACAGTCTAGGAACTGACTCAATTGTTGCATAGGAAATGTTATATCTGGCCTAGTGATGGTCAGATATATGAGCTTTCCAACAAGTCTCGTGTAATGTGTGCTATCAGACAGTCTTGGTGGATCATCATGGGTCAATCTAAGATGTGTTTCCATAGGGCTTTTAGCTGGCTTAGCTTCTAAGAATCCAGTTTGTTGTAGTAATTCAATGGTGTACTTTCTTTGGTTGATGCAGACCCCCTCTAGCCTTGGCTACCTCGATGCCAAGGTAGAACTTCAAGTCTCCAATGTCTTTGATCTTAAATCTGGTATGAAGGGATGCCTTTACCTCCTGAATAGCTGCTTCATTGGCACAGGTGACAATGATGTCATCAACATAAAGGAAAAGTATAAGGAGATCAGAGCCTACTGGTTTTGTGAAGAGAGTGCAATCTGACTTGGACTGAGTGAATCCTTGACTAGTGAGATGAGAAGTGAGGGTGGAATTCCATTCTCTACTGGCCTGTTTAAGACCATAGAGGGATTTCTGAAGCTTACACACTGCTTGAGGATTTGGTACTTTCAAGCTTGGAGGAGGTGTCATATAAATCTCCTCACGAAGATCCTATGGAGAAATGCATTATTGACGTCCAATTGGTGTATAGGCCATCTGTTCCTAGCAGCAAGAGCAAGAACCAGTGTCACTGTAGTCATCTTGGCTACAGGAGAAAACGTGTCTTGATAATCAATCCCAAATTGTTTATTGTATCCTTTGGCAACCAACTTAGCTTTGTGTCTTTCCACTGTTTCATCTGATTTAAGTTTGACTTTGTATACCCATTTGCAGCCAATAGGATATTTGGCAGGAGGTAATTGCACAATGGTCCAGGTTTTGTTTGCTTCTAGAGCTGCTATTTCTGTTTCCATCACATCCTGCCACACAGCCGATCTAGCTACCTCCAAATAAGAATTAGGTTCTGTATTGCTGCATAAACTTAATACATATGCTTTGTATTTTGGAGCTAGAGATGCAAATGAATGATACTTATGCAGGGGATGGGGTGACGTATAGTGAGGAGTTGAGGTAGAAGACGAGTGACTAGGTGTAAGGTTACAGTGGTAATCTTGGAGATAGGAAGGAGCCTTTAGCGTACGTTGAGATCTCCTTTCATCATTACGTTCAGCATTGTAGTGCTCAGCAGTTAAATCTTGGTTAGAAATTGGAAGTTCAATGACAATGTTTCCTGGCAGGGAGATATGTTGTGACTCTGAAGAAGGATTATTTAAGTTGGCAGAAGCATGGGGAGAACTAGTTGAGGGAAGTTGTGATTGACCCGAGGCATGTTCCAAGTTACTGGGTGATGTGGTTGATGACAAGGGTACTGTGGCTTGACCATGAGCAATAGTATCATGAATGGTTGATTGAGGGTTAGTTGAGTCTGAAGAGCATGAGTTAGAGAGAAAGGACATGTATGAAGGCTGGTTAGGTGGTTTGTCGCTAGAAAGAGAAGGAGTATCACAAAAGGGAATGTGTGCTCATGGAATATTACATCTCTAGATATGTAAATTGATTTGTTATTGAGATATTGAAGTATGTAGCCCTTTGTAGTGTATGACAGTCCAAGAAAAATAATCTTCCTGGACCTATGAGAAATTTTTTCATTTGTAGTTGGGTACAAGCACCAAATGCAAGGCAGCCAAAAAATCTTAAGTGTTGATATGAGGGTTGTTTTTGGTGGAGTATCTGAAATGGAGTTTGATTGTTTAGGATGGGAGAAGGTGTAATGTTGATTAAGTAAACTGAGTGTTGGACGCAGAATCCCTAGTAAGAGGATGGGACTTGGGACTAGAATTTGAGGGCTCTTGCAATAGATAGAATATGTTGGTGCTTTCTTTCAACCACTCCATTCTGTTGAGGAGTGTAAGCACAGCTAGTCTGATGGATTATTCTTTTGGATGCATGAAAGGATTCCATTTTAAACTCATGGCCATTGTCAGTCCTGATTATTTTGATATGAGCACGAAACTGAACTGAAACATACTCACAGAAGCTATGTACAATGGGTCTTGTTTCTGATTTTGACCTCATCGAATATACCCAACAAAATCTACTATGATCATAAATAATAGTAATGAAGTAGTGTTGTTTACACATGGTGGGGTATTTATATGATCCCCAGATGTCAATATGTACAAGATTAAAAGGGCTAGAGGTTACTGAAGAAGAGATGGGGAATGTGTTTCTTTTTTGTTTAGCTAGGGGGCAGATATTACATTTATTCAAACCATCATAGGGTATCTGTACTAGGGGATCTGTCTTCTGCACTTCCTTCATCCTTGCAGAAGACATATGTCCCAGCCTGGTATGCCACAACATCGGTGTTAATAGACTTACAGAACATGTCTTTGAAATGGAGTAGGCAGACTTCACCATGATAGGTTCTCCCTGCAGATAATAGAGCTCATGATCAACTCTAGCTGAACTAATCGTCTTCCTGTTCTTGAGGTACTGAATGTGACACATATCGTTTACAAATGATAGAGCTATATTTGGAGATTGGGTTAATATGCTTAAGGATAACAGGTTAAAGGCAAAAACTGGAACATGGAAAACATATGTGAGGAATAGGCCAGGGGAGATCATAATGGTTCCAACATGAGTGACTTGGGCCAGTGATTTTCCTGGGAGCTTAACAAACAGTGAGGAAACAGAATGATAGGACTCAAAGAAATTGAGATAAGCACAAACAAGATCACTAGCTCCAGAATCCAAAATCCACATGTTTAAGTTTTGCATCAATAAATTACCTGAAGTCTTACCTGGCTCAGCAGCTTATTGTGCTGACATGATTGAATGGTGAGTTACTGCTGCACTTGAGGAATCAACATTCATCTTTCCTCCTTTTATTTGATGTCCCTGCAAAAAACTGATCAACTGATTATATTGATATGCTGTCAAAGTAGGAGATGCTACTACTTCATTCTGAGCACTCCCATCATTACTTTCAAATACTTCATACACTTCATTAGTCATTGTAATTCCATCCTGCTGAGACATCTGGTCTCCACATACTAAGTTTACATGGCCCTTTTGCTTGATGCCAGGGGGAATAACCGTGCTTCCTGTAACATCTATCTACAGTATGTCCTGAATTGTTACAATAAGTGTAGTAAGGAACTTTAGATCTGGTCTGATTAGGCCTGAAATTGCCCCTACCATCACCCCTGCCAGCAGTTTTCTGTGACAGTCCATATCTACTTTGATAAAATCTAGGGGAAAACGAACCAACCTGGACTGATTGTTACCAAAACTCACATTTAACACAGATGAAGGATTGTTAACAAACTGATTATGGCTATTAGAGTATATTAATTTTCTCTCCAACTTGACAGCCATTTCAAAGGTTGTTTTAAGATCAGGAAGTGGGGTAGACAACAGTATTTGAGATTTCACTGCTTCAAACTCATCATTAAGGCCTTTGAGAAACTTAATGACACAATCATTCTCCACAAATCTACTTATCTGCGTAGACAAGTTACATGTGCATCTATTATAAGTACATGTTGGATAGTTCTGAAAATGTACAGCTCTTGCCAAATTCCTTTAAGTCTACTTTAATACTCCGTTACAGAATTAGTTTCTTGTCTGATTGCATAAAATTCTTATTGTAAATCCGAAAGTCTAAATGAGTCAATATTACCATATCTGAATTGTAGATCATTCCAGATCTCTACAGCAGTGTCAACCCACATAATGTTCTGAGCTATGTTAGGTGTTAAAGAATTTACTAGACATGATGCTACCATGTTATTGGCCTTCATCCAAGCGTTGAACCTCCTTGCTGTTTAAACAGGCTTCACAAGCACTCCATTGATGAATCCAATCTTGTTCTTGGATTCCAGCGCGCTTCTGACTGACCTACTCCAACCATGGTAGTTATTGCCATCCAACAATTGCTGGACCAACACCATTGAAGGATTTTCACTCAGATGGATATAATACGAATCCTCAGTAGGATCAATCACCATATGAGTTGTATGTGAGGATGACTGATAGTCATTCGCAGTAGTAAAATTGTTGGACGACATGAAAGTACCAAAACTCTTCTACCAAACTCTGATACCATGTGAAAAAACTACGGAATTCCTTGATCAATCAAACACCACAAATAATACACTAAATCGTGTAAGAATCAGGTTAACAAGGTCACGAAATCATAAATTGAAGAAGGAGAGAATTCTTGAATTTGATCCCAATGGAAGAGCGGTTATTTTTCTCTGCTCTTCACCCGTCTGCAGAGGAGGTTATTTAACAAAGAAGAAGAATGCGAAATTGCAAGAAAGCCCTTAACTAAATTCCTATTCCAGCGTAATGTACAGCGGCATATTGGTCCATTCATCTCATTTTTAAACATTACGCGCACAGACTGCTTCTTCCTTCTTCTAACAACGAACTTCTTTCTTCTCCCATCTGCAACCGTTTATCCAGCTGCCTTCCTCCACTATTCCAAGATTCTCCTATTTCTCCTCACCAACTAACCGTCCCATTCCATGATTACTTGATTCGTATTTTACATTGCTGCTTTCCTTTTTTTTCATTTTTGCACTCTGATCTTTCTTGTCTGCTTCTTTGTTCATCATTCAAATTGGCCAATTCTTCAACGCAACGGGCAAGATACAGTCGTCCTCATCGTGAGGTCGGCGGATTATAATTTTTTTCTCATAAGAGTAAGATTGACTTTTTTAATTTTGTTGTTTTCAAATTGTCTGTTATTCTTTTTTTGTAAGATACTATCTTAAGTTCGAGCCAATGGAGTTAACGTTGAAGCCGCACATAGAAATTCCTTTACCAAGTCAAGGCATTAATCTGAGACACGCTTCCAACCATCGTAAGACTGGTATATTTTATTTTCCTTGTTTTCTTTACTTTTTTTATTCTATTAAGATAAATAAAATCTGAGATGATCAAATGAATTTTCCGTTTACAGTCTCTGCTCAAATTCTGAAACCGTACCTGGGCTTTTTGTTATCACAAGTCAAGGCACAAATATAATATAACATTACTACACACATAAGCGAGCCAACTGTCAACTCTATGAATTTATACACCAAGAATTAAAATCATATCCAGTGTGGTAACTGAAGTTAATGGTTCACTTTTGAAATAATTATGGGTTGAGTTTAAAAAAGAAATAATTTAGTTCAAATAACAAAATAAAATTTGCTAATATACAACTTTGCACGTACATACTGAAAATCGTCATAGAATTCAAGAAGTAAATAGTTAGTTTTACCTAAAAATAATCTCTGTTGATGAGCCCATGAAGGACCAAATAAATAAGGTGAATTGCGTCTAACTATATTTTCTAGGCACTGAAATTTATGTGCACTTTCGCTATAATATTTTTCTGCTTTCTTATAAAAATACTTTGAACCACAACAAAGACATAATATATGTGGTACGTTTGCATCGTGATCATAGTGTATTGTTGATTGGCTCATACACTGCATTGCGAGCGTGCTATATCTTGAGTTCATAATGCTCACGGTGTATACGATACTGTGTGATAGTATTGACCCTTAGATGCTTGTGTTTGAGCATTGTGATTAGTGTGTTTTCAAATTAGGTACAGCATGATCACGGTGTTTTTAAAGCCTAAGATGTTTGAAGACTGTTATATGAATAAGCTCGAAGGAAGTGTAATTTAGGTGAAGTTCACTCAGTGATCAGAAAATACCTTTAGGGCCATGTTTTGAAACTCAGATAACAGACCTTAAGTTAGGACCATTCTAAGAAAAGTCAAAGAACATTATTGAGGATCATTCTTCGGACGACAGAGATCGGCTTTGAAATAGGGTCATTCTATAGCAACTTTAGCCTTAGGACTATATCCTTGTACCATAAATTTTGTTGACATTTGTTGAAAAAGTATGTTAAAGTACTCTTTCTTAATGCTCCAAACTTATATAAAGCTTATATGAGGTTGTTTGAGAGTTTGAAGTGATGTAATGAACACTTTAAACTTGAAATAGGTCACTTGGATCTATCCATGTCTAGGCTGGATCGAACCAAGTGAATGCTGGAATAAACTTAAGTGTTCTGGAGGACTTGGAACGATCAATGTAAGAGACATCGATCGATCGATGTGGTATGTTCCAACTCTGGAAGCATTCTGTCCAACATAGATCGATCACATTGATCGATCTATGTGACATCGATCGATCGATGTGATCGATCGATGTAAGAAAGAATGATAAGTGTAAGTCTCTGTCCGACTTCGATCGATCGATGTGCCAACGGACAGAACTTTTTACTTGGAATTACAGCTTTTGGTCCAAGGATCATCTCTCTTCGCCTGTGAACGGTAATCAACGGCTTTTGGAAGTTGAAATGAGGCTGAGACTGGTTTCAAAAGGGTTTTCTAACACACCCCAAGATCTATATATATGAGATCTTGATATCTTCAACATATACAATTCATTCTAGCAAAAACTAAGTGAAAACTCTCAGCATTCTTCTTCATCTCCTTCTTCTCTATCATTTCCTTCAAAAGCAAGTTCAATTCTCTTCTTCTAGAGCAAAGGAAAGGAGGATAGCCGTTATATCCTGGGAAGCATTTGCTTGAAGACTACCTTGCTCTTCGGTAGGAGCAAAATTGCTTTAAGGATAGTGACCAACTTGTCACGTTTCGGCTTTATGATTCACTTGGTTTCCATATTCCTACATATTTTCCTAAAATCTTAAAGCAATTTTGAGAATATGGCAATCAGACACGCACTAGTTCCCGACATGTCAAAGATGGAGCCATTCGATGGCAAGTTCTTCAAATGATGGGTGGCCAAGGTGCTGTTTTTCTTGGAGATGATTTCTGTTTCATATGTGTTGACACGAGACAAACCTTCAGATGAAACAGAAAGAATCAAATATGAGGCTGATAACACAACATGTAGAGGACATATTTTGCACTTCCTCTCCAATTCGTTGTTTGACATATATGTCAAGTTTACTTCAGCGAAGGATATCTGGACAGCACTTCATAACAAATATGGTTCTGAAGGTGTTGGTAATAGAAAGTATGTGGTCAGTGAATTTCTTAAATTTCAAATGGTAGACCACATACCGATCAATGATCAGATTCACCAATACTAACAATTGGTGGATAATTTGGAGCAAGAATGCATCAAAATTGATGAGACTTTTCAAACAGCATCCTTGCTAGAGAAGCTTCCATCTTCTTGGAGCAAATACAAGAAGAGAGAGAAGCATGACGATGCTAGGTTGACTATGGATGGAGTCATCAAGCATATCCAGATTGAAGAGAACAACAAACTTGATGACAAAGGTCATGACGAAGGTCAATCTCAAGCCAATGTGGTGGAGCACAAACCCAAAAGACAAAAGATTCAGCACAATAGCAAAGGTAAGACTTTTGTGCAGGGACAAGGAAAGAAGAAACTAAAAGGAGCATGCTGGGTGTGCGGCAAGTTTGGTCACCGGGCAGCCAAGTGCGACCAGCGAAAAGGCCAAACTAGTAATCAAGCACATCTAGTGGAATCTTCAAAGACGGACGAAGAAGTCATTGCTGTGGTCGTCTTATCTGAGGTAAGCCTTGTCAGTGGTGCTACGGAATGGATGGTAGACACAGAAGCTACCAAGCGCATTGCCACCAATAAGGATCTATTTTTTGATTTTCAAGAAATAGGTGATGGCGAACAAGTCTTCTTGGGAGATGCACATGGTATCCAAGTTCTTGGAAAAGGAAAGGTGCTTCTCAAGTTGACTTCAGGCAAAAGACTGGAATTAAGCAATGTGCTACATGTTCCTACCATGCATAGAAACCTGATCTCCGGAGTACTACTGAACAAGGCTAATATCAAACTTGTTCTTGAATCTGACAAACTTGTACTTTCCAAGAATGGTGAATTGGTCGAGAAGGGTTTTCGTTCGAGCGGTTTACTTGTCCTTGATGTAGTTTGTGTTATGAATAATAAGAATGCATCTAGTTCTGCTTATGTTGTGGATTCTCTTAATATTTGGCATGCAAGATTAGGTCATGTTAATAAGGACGCCTTAAAGAGATTAAAGTTCACTAACTTCATATCTTATACAAGTAATGATAGCTTTAATAAATGTGAATTCTGTGTAGAAGTTAAGCACCATAAAAAGTCGTTTAAGTCAGTTAAAAGAGTTACAGAAAAATTGGAACTCATTCACAGTGACTTAGGAGACTTTAAAGGTTATACAAGTAAAGGTGGTAAGAAGTACTACATTACTTTCATTGATGACTTTTCTAGATACACTAGAGTTTACTTGTTTGCACATAAAGATGAGTCTGAAAGCATGTTCATCAGGTATAAGAATGAGGTTGAAAATGAACTAGATAGAAAGATTAAAAGGTTAAGGACAGATAAAGGTGGTGAGTATAATGTATCATCTTTAAAAAAGTTTTGTGAAGATAATGGTATTATACATAAGTTCACACCTCCATACACCCCTCAATCTAACGGAGTTGCTGAAAGAAAAAATAGAACTCTTAAGGATATGATGAATGCCATGCTAATTAGTTCTGGATTGCCTAATAATATGTGGGGAGAAACAATTCTTTCGGCATGTCACATCTTAAATAGAATTCAACATAAGAAGATCAATAAAACTCCTTATGAACTTTGAAAAGGTTATGCACCTAACTTGAATTACTTCAAGGTATGGGGGTGTTTAGCCAAGGTTGGATTTCCGAATTTTAAAAGGAGTAAAATAGGTCCTAAGGCTAACGATTGTGTTTTCATTGGTTATGCTCAAAATAGTGCTGCATATAGATTCTTGTCAATAGATAGTGGTTCCATTATTGAATCTAAGAATGCTGAGTTTTTTGAGCATATTTTTCCTATGAAGAAAGAAGAGTTGATAAGTTCGGGGCTATGAAAAAGGTGAGTCTAGTAAAGTTGCAAATGATAACAATATCTCACCGAGGAAAAGTAAGAGGAAAATAGTAGAAAAATTATTCAGAGATGATTTTGTTACTGCATTCATTATAGAAAATGATCCAACCACTTATCAAGAAGCAATAAAGTCTATAAACTCTATGTTTTGGAAAGAAGCCATCAATAGCGAACTTGATTTTATACTTAGCAATAATACTTGGGAACTCGTAGACTTGCCTAGAGGTTGTAAGCCTATCAGTTGTAAGTGGGTCTTTAGAAAGAAACTAAATGCAGATGAAACAATTGATAAGTTTAAAGCTAGGCTTGTTGCTAAGGGTTTCACTCAACAAGAAGGAATAGATTTCTTCGACACATATTCACCGGTTGCTAGGATAACATCTATTAGAGTTTTAGTAGCATTAGCCTCCATTTATAAATTTCTTATACATCAAATGGATGTTAAAACTGCATTTCTAAATGGTGATTTAGTAGAAGAAATTTATATGAAACAACCGGAAGGAATGATTGCTAAGGGTCAAGGGCATAAGGTTTGTAGATTGAAGAAGTCATTGTATGTTTTAAAACAAGCACCTAAGCAATGGCATGAAAATTTTGACAATGCCATGTTCGCTAATGGATATGTTGTAAATGAAAGTGATAGGTGCATTTATAGCAAATTCGAAAATCTTGATGGTGTGATTGTTTGCTTATACGTGGATGATTTGTTGATTTTTGGAACAAGTATTGATGTGGTGAATGATACTAAATCCTTTTGTCCTCTGTTTTTGAAATGAAAGATATGGGAAAAGCAGATTTAATACTCGGTCTCAGATTAGTAGAGAAATGTGGGGGTTATATGCTTTCTCAATCTCATTATGTTGAAAAGATTTTGAGGAAATTTAATCATTTTGGTGTTAAGCCTGTTAGCACTCCATATGATGCATCTTTGAGATTTAAAAAAATAAAAATGATGGTGTATCTCAATGTGAATATGCTAGGACCATTGGTAGTGTCATGTAGCTAATGAATTGCACTAGACCAGATATTGCATATTCGGTAAACCGGTTAGCTAGATATACTCATAATCCTAGTAAAGAACATTGGGATGCTTTAAAACGATTATTGAGATATCTAAGAGGTCATGGATTTGGGACTTATGTTTAGTGGTTGTCCAACAGTTTTAGAAGGTTATTGTGATGCTAACTGGGTCACAGATAATGATGAAATAAACTCCACTAGTGGATATGTTTTTACTTTAGGTGGTGGTGCTATTTCGTGTAAATCTTCTAAACAAATGTGTAAAGCTAAATCAACAATGGAGTCAGAATTTGTTGCTTTAGAACTTGCATGTACAGAAACGGAATGGTTAAGGAATCTACTTGTTGATATTTCTTTATGGACTAAACCTATGCCTTCTGTGTTTATTCATTGTGATTCACAGGCAGCCATCCCTCGAGCAAAGAATTAAATATACAATGGGAAGAGCCGGCACATCCGTTTGAGGCACAACATTGTGCGTGATTTGATTAGTTCTGGGGTGGTTAACTTGGGGCACGTGAGAACCGAGTTAAACCTTGCAAACCCCTTAACTAAAGGACTGAACCGTAAGATTGTTCTTAAAACAACGAGAGGAATGGGACTTTTTCTATCGGGTGTGAATTCTCTAAGACAGGAACCCAACTCGCTATTAGTAAAAATCCTACAAACTGAGTTCAATATGGTAAAATCACGTCATAGAAGAATTCTATAAAGTACTATCGTATTTGTCCTTTCCTATGTTGTTGAATGTGGATAATACTTACTGAACGTTTGAGGGTGAGATTTAAGTCTCTTAATGGATAATTCATAGCCATTGTAAATGGTGGTGTGTTGCAGTACACACTTGATGAACATCACTTATATAAGTGTGGAAGTGGGGCCGCTTCCTATAAGAGCCTGGAAAACTCTCTAGAGCGCTTATGAATTCTGGGATTGGGTGCAGGGCCATTAATGCACCACACCGCGAACTTGTATGAAGTTAGATATTGGCATGTCGTTCGTATGTTCATATAAACAATAGTGAAGTAACTGGTTCAAGACGATTGTCATCCTATTTCCGTGTATATAACCTCGAATTGTACTACTGGATAGTTCAAGATGTTTGTCACTGCTCCGCTATGTGTCATTATCTTCATTTGATAGAGAAGAAATTCGTTGACTATCGTATGGAAGGCTTGTGTATAAGTTTGGATCACGTGGGAGATTGTTGGAAAAGTACGTTAAAGTACTCTTTCTTAATGCTCCAAACTTATATAAAGCTTATATGAGGTTGTTTGAGAGTTTGAAGTGATGTAATGAACACTTTAATCTTGAAATAGATCACTTGGATCGATCCATGTCTAGGCTGGATCGAACCTAATGAATGCTGGAATAAAGTTAAGTGTTCTGGAGGACTTGGAACGATCCATGTAAGAGACATCGATCGATCGATGTGGTATGTTGCAACTCTGGAAGTATTCTGTCCAACATAGATCGATCACATCGATCGATCTATGTGACATCGATCGATCGATGTGATCGATCGATGTAAGACAGAATGATAAGTGTAAGTCTCTGTCCGACTTCGATCGATCGATGTGCCAACGGACAGAACTTTTCACTTGGAATTGCATCTTTTGGTCCAAGGATCATCTCTCTTCGCCTGCGAACGGTAATCAACGGTTTTTGGAGGTTGAAATGAGGCTGAGAAGGGTTTTCTAACACACCCCAAGATCTATATATATGAGATCTTGGTATCTTCAACATATACAATTCATTCTTGCAAAAACTAAGTGAAAACTCTCAGCATTCTTCTTCATCTCCTTCTTCTCTATCATTTCCTTCAAAAGCAAGTTCAATTCTCTTCTTCTAGAGCAAAGGAAAGGAGGATAGCCGTTATATCCTCGGAAGCATTTGCTTGAAGACTACCTTGCTCTTCGGTAGGAGCAAAATTGCTTTAAAGACAGTGACCAACTTGTCACGTCTCGGCTTTATTATTCACTTGGTTTCCATATTCCTACATATTTTCCTACAACATTGTCATCATGGTGAAGTGCACAGTGTTATCACGGTGTATGAGTGATATATAAATTTTGAATTTATGAGAAATTTACACTACACGATTATATCATCATCACTGTTATTATGGTGGGAATTGTTGTGTATGAGTGGTATCTCAACTTTAAATTTTTAAGGAATTTGACAGCACATGATGATAACCTCGTCGCCATGTTGACAGTGTCGCACTCATTCATGATTATGTATAAATGAAATTTCAGTTTTGAATTTTTGAAAATTTAGTTGAAATTGTTTTTTCAATAGTAATCCTTATTTTTAAGTAACACAAATTCAAAGGAAACGTGCACATGAAAACTCAAACCCGCTTTGTTCTATAAGGGTATTACTCTCATTCTAAGTGGAGTGAGATGCAAAGCAATTTTAGTCGAGATAATAAACCATCATGTGTCCTCGTGCATAAACAAGGTCCTTTCATGTTTAACATTCACGGTGCAGCGCACTGTCTGAAACTAGGGTTTCGGTCCAGTGCATCCGACGTACTCTACTACAAGAAGTACAAGACGTCGATACATACATGTGTTTGTCGATATGAAACATGAATTGATATAGCATAAGCGATATAAAGATAAACATACGACATGCATAAACATACAAATCGTCATAATCTGTACAATGTTATAAGGTACAAATGCCGAATTAACATAAATACAACATGATCAAACGTCTAATATAAATCCCAAAAGCTAAATCCTGGCATACTTCACGCTCACGGGTAGTCTGCGTAGGGTTCGTCCTCTACGAACCCGATATCGCAAACCCTGTCCTCTGCAAAGTGATTAAAGGCAAGTATGAGCGATAAACATAATCGTCCAGCATGCAGTCCTGTTGATACGTCATGTGGATCATGTATGTGGAGACGGGGTGATAAAATAAATACGCATTATAACGAACATAATATGACACATCTCCATATAAACAAGTAAAACGACGTAACATAGTACAAGCATCTAACATAAAATACATATGAAACTTAACGTCGTAACATAGTGAACATTTCATTCTACGTAGTCCATAACATCACACACATGTTCATGCTTAGTTTCTAAACCGTGACTTACTCTATGGTCTCGAATCTTATACTCACTATACTTTCATGCATAATCTCTACATTGTCAACTTAATAACATTATAGACTTAAGAATGCTCCAACACTAACTTAAGGGTATCATGGACATAAAACAATTCATATTTCATGAGTTTAAATCATGTTTTTTCATAAAATCATAACATGGCTTTTCTATAAACATGCATAACATGGCATTTTAATAACATGAAGACATAACATTTTCATAAACAGCCATAGCACTTTCATAAGAATAATAACGCATGACATACCTAATGATTTCCCATGTATTAACATGTAAAACATAAAACATAAGTACATGCTCTAACGATGACGCGTTATGATGGAGACCTAATACACATACCCGGTGCTACACTCAGTCATAACGAGAACAGATGCTCCTGACACCTACCACTCCGATCCCGATATCAGGACGACGCAACATCACATATCATAACATAACATGTGTCGTTGGAATCAACAGTCTCGTGTTTATTATTCGTACGCGTATGAACTTTTAAAATATGTGATGCGATAAAAATAATTTTTCAAACATTTATTTTATGCAACATAAATCTCGGCCAAAAAGGGCAATTTGGTCACTCTACAGTTTAATTTTAAACATTCATCACTTATCTACATTCTACATGTATAACTTAAGAAAATACCAGTTTTACCCCTATAGGGTGCCCCTCAGCCACCATCACAAAATAGTCCCTTTTTGATAATTTTTACATAACACCACTTTCTTAAATTGTATATTTAATAATCGACAACCATAAACTATTTTTAGAAGTTAAGTTTTACATAAGATGAAAAACTAACTCTGCATTTAAAGAATCAAGACTTATCTATCCTTGAAATATAAGTATTTTTATAAGAGACTTTTGTAAAAATCTCAAAAAAAAAATATTATTTTTTGGTAAGCTCGAGACTCGGAAAATTACAAGCTATTATAAAAATATAAAAACTCATCGTGAACAACTGTATATTTTATAAGGTTTGGTTTTTCTTATACAGCAATGATATTCTTATATCTTTAATCTGATATAACTAGTATATATATTTATATATTGATTTTCTTTTAATAATGACTGTACCTATCAAATAATATAGGTTTATAGGGTTTTATGTCAAAATGAAACATCCTGTCAAAACAAATGTTATACAGTTTCATGGAATCAGATTTCCATAAATATCAATCGAAAATGAACACCGGAAAATAATTTTTTCCCTACCATCAAAAAAAAAAACAAATTGAGTTATGTGTTTCAATTTAAAAATGTACATAGGCTTAAGATCGAACTCTCCTTAAACTATTCAAATACTCAATTTCAAATCTTTATAATAAAAAATAAATATTAATTATTGTCACGTGTTTGATCAGTGAACTATGCTTTAATTAAGTACGTCAATTGTGTTTTTTCTGGTTGCGTTGATGTGGCTGAGATCATGGAGGCTTCAAGTGAGGTAAAATATACTCGACGCTACGTGTACAAAGTGACCCGTGGTTTACTTTTTGTTTTTAAAAAAAGAGTCACTTTGTACACGTGGCGTCGCGTGATTGAACACCTCATATTTTGCTTCACTTGAAACCTCCTCAGATCTCAACCCTGCGTCGATGATGGGCTATTGACGGGATTCAGTTCAGGAGAGGCAGAAAGTAAGACAAAATATGAGGCATCCAGTCACGGGCTGTCACGTGTACAAGTATCTCTTTTTTTTGAAATTTTTTTAAACCTTTGCACTTTTTGTACACGTTGCACCGCCTGATTGAAGGTCTCATATTTTACCTCACTTTCTGCCTCCCCTGATCTAAACCCCTCTTGACGAAGTCTTTTAAAGGTGTATGTATGGCTTTATAACTTTTCTTTGTAGAAACGAAATTTATTCCCCATCATCCGCCATTGATTTTGTTCCATTTGTCCACTCTATCACGGAGCTCCTTTTTTTAAATCATGATGGCCCCTTTTTCCCAAAAGAGCTTTCTTTGACTTAGCCATTTTGAACCTTACCAAGTGAAGTCAACGAGCAAGACACGGTCGTTCTCATCGTACGGTCGGCAGATTATAATTTTTCTTCTCATTAGTGTAAGATTGACCTTTTTAATTTTGTTGTTTTCAAATTGTCAGTTTTTCTTTATTGTAAAATACTTCGCCGATGGAGTTAACGTTGAAGCCATACATAGAAATTCCTTTACCAATTCAAGACATTAAGCTGAGACTCGTTTCTAATCATCGTAAGGCTGGTATATTTTAATTTCCTTATTTGTGCCTTGACTTGTTATCACAAGGCACAAATATAATATAATATTACTGCACACATAGGGGAGCTAACTGTCAACTCTATGAATTCATACACCAAGAATTAAAATCATATCCAGTGTGGTAGCCGAAGTTAATGATTGAGTTTTGAAATAATTGTGGGTTGTGTTTAAAAAGGAATTAATTTAGTTCAAATAACAAAATAAAATTTGCTAATTCACAACGTTGCACGTACATACTGAAAATCGTTATAGAATTCAAGATGTAATTAGTTATTTTACCTAAAAATCTCTGTTGATGAGCCCATGTAGGACCAAATAAATAAGGTGAATTGTGCACAACTATATTTGTTAGAGCGATTTTGCTTTGGATCTAGGCACTGAAATTTATGTGCACTTCGCTAATGATATTTTACTGTTTTTTTCTAAAAATATTATGTGATACGTTTGTATTGTGTTCACAGTGTACTCATACATCGCGTTGCAAGTGTGCTATATCTTGAGTTCATAATGATCACTGTATACAACACACAGTGTGATAGTGGTGAGTACATTGCGATTGCGGTGTTTGAACAATGTGATTAGTGTGTTTTCAAATTAGGTACAGCGAGATCACGGTTTTTTTGGGAGACTAAAATATTTGGAGAATGTTCTATGAATAGCCTGGAAGGAAGTGTACTTTAGGAGAAGTTCACTCAGTGATTAGAAAATACTTTTAGGGCCATGCTTTGAAACTCATATAAAAGACCTTAAGTTAGGACCAATCTAAGAAAAGTCAAAGATTACTATTGAAGACGTGAGGGATCGGCTTTGAAATAGGGTCATTCTATAGCAACTTTAGCCGTAGGACTATACCCTCGTACCATCAATTTTGTTGACATTGTCATCATGGTGAAGTATATATATACTCTTATCAAAGTGTATGAGTGGGATCCAGATCTCCTCACCGCAACTCCCTCACCGCACGTTCACCGCGTGATACGTAGTTAGAGAGTGGGGTGAGTCACCGTACGGTGAGGTGATCCCATCCGGTATGAGTGAAGTACCAATTTTGAATTTGTTAGAAATTTACACTACACCATTATATCCTTATCACAGTTATTATGGTGGAAATTACGGTGTACGAGTGATATCTCAACTTTGTATTTTTAAGAAATTTGACAGCACATGATGATAGCCTCGTCACCATGTTGACAGTATCGCATACACATTCATCATTATGTATAAATGAAATTTCAGTTTTGAATTTTTGAAAATTTATTTGAAATTATTTTTTCAATAGTAATCCTTATTTTTAATTAAAACAAATTTAAAGGAACGCTTTGTTCTGTAAAAGTATTACTCTTGGATCAAAAGGTGATACCTAGGTCTTAAGAGCCCCACCATTCTAACCCCAAGAAACATTGTAGAGGTGCAAATCAGGAGTTCATCAGCCTCTTATATTGAGTGAAGACTTACTCAGTGACCCACACAAGGTGCCCCCCGCAACCTAGGCGTTCGGCTTAGCAGCAGTGGAACACCCACACTGTACGTAACCATGGAATCGAACACTTGACCTTTTGAATCAAATCTCAATTCGAGTACCAACTGAGCTATGCCCATAAAGCGGTAAGGATAGTACTCTCATTGTCAGTGGGGTGAGATGCAAAGCAATTTTAGTCGAGATATGAACCATCCCGTGTCCTCGGACATAAACAAGGTCCTATCATATTTAACATTCACGGGCCCTTTTATTTACTACTAATAAACTCAAGATCAAAATACAATAGGACAATAGTTCAAATTGAATGGGAGTATGGTATTGTTAGAATATAGTCTTACTATATTTAGCCAAAAGGAATAATTCTGTAGTTAATATGTATCCTTTTAGAATTAGGAAATAGAATATTCTTTCATTATGATTGATTGAAGATACCATGTATGAGAAGAGTGTAAACAGTATAAGTTAGGCCATATTAATGAAAAACATATTTTTCAAGTTCCACTTTGATCATGGTATCAGAGCGGGTTTAATTTCCGTTTTCTGCTCTGATTGTGAGATCTGTTAGCATAGGCTCAGAGAAAGTCTCATCATAGCCTTATGTACCTTTCCCGGCCATTCTCCGGTCAATATCCGGCAGCTATACCATCTTCCAGCCGTTCGACGTGAGCCACCTTTGAAAACTGGTCCCTGCGAAATTTCAGAATGTCAGAAACCGAATCAAACCCACATGAATCAAAACCAGAATCGTCTACCATCCCTTCTCCGGGAGATTTGGCTATTCAAGTAGCCCAAATTCTTAAAGATAGCCTCAGTCCTCCACCACAACACTCAGTACCCTTACCTGAAAACCTGAATATCGCAGTAAAATTAACAGCTAGCAACTATTCCTTATGGTCACGGGTCATTTACAGGGCCATCCTTGGTCGGGGGAGGCAACACCACCTCATAGGGGTACCACCTCCACCTCCAGCAACGGATCCCAGGTATCCCCGATGGGAGCAGGATGATAACTCAGTATTCACCTGGATACTGCAAAATGTGGATGCTAGCATGATTAATAACGTCTCACGCTACCCAACCGCTAAGGCGCTCTGGGACAATTTGTCCCTTACTTATGGATCTCGAGGAGATTCTTTACAGGTGTTTGATTTACACAGAAAAGTAAATAATATTCGGCAGGGAGACGGCAGTCTTGAAGACTGCTGGAACAGCCTTCAAGACCTATGGGTCTCCATTGATTCTTTGGATACCAACCCCATGACATGTCCTCAAGATATATCTGCCTATAATCAAAAACTGCAAGAGTTTAGATTATACCAATTTCTCACTGCAGTAAGCGACAGATTTGAGGCAGAAAAAAGGAACTACTGAAGAGAACTCCGCTGCCAAATGTAGAAGCCACATTTTTTAAGTTCAAACGGGCAGAGACACAGGCAGGATTGATTAAGCATGGCCCCTCAGAATCAAGTTCATCATTGGGGATAGGCCAAGGGTTGGCCGTCAAACAACCGACTGGATGGGGACGGGGCCGAGGGACACCAACTGACTGAAATAGTTTCTCTCCACAAGGGCAATCATCCTCTCGTTCAGGCCAACCATCACCATGAGTGGACAAAATCTCTCTTGTTTGTTAAAACTGTGGAAAAAAGGGACATCTTAAGGAGAAGTGCTTCCAAATCTATGGCTATCCAGAATGGTGGGAAGGGAAGAGAGTCACCACTGGACAGAAAGGACAGGATGCTACCACCAGGGCCCCAGAAATTGGAGTCAGCAACAGTGAACCCTCAAATGCAGAAGAACAGAGCGGGAAGAATGGAGACAGCGAAGGAGATGCAGCCGCCGCAGGAGGTAAAGGGCTGGGGTTCAACCCTAGCCCTAAATCCCTTTTTAAACCCTTAATTACATATCAAGGGCCTGGATTAATTACTGCCCTCTGCTTCTTCTGATTTTATACCCCGACCCCCAAAGTTTTTTTGCCTCGGTTAATATGGTCCAGAATAGTTGTAATTGTGCACCTCAGTCCCCGAAGTCTCATATTTCGCCTAATTTAGTCCAGCACACTGATAATTGTGCACATAACCCCCTTAATGTTCCAGCTAGTCCATTTAGGTCTGAAATTCCTCAAAATTCTGGTTTGCACTCTACTTTATCACATGCCTTCACTAACACTACTAAGTGTCCCACCTCACAATGGATTTTTGATTGCGGTGCAACCGACACTATGACATTTGATCCAAATGACTTTGTGCATACCTCAACTCCTTTAAAATCACATGTTGAGACAGCCAGTGGCGAAATTGTACCAGTTCAGGGGAGTGTCTCTATTTCCATTACCCCCGATATTACCCTAAAGAATTGTTTGTTTGTTCCATCTCTATCCACTAAATTATTGTCTATTAGCCAACTTACGAAAGAGCTTGACTGTGTTGTTCTCATGTATCCTACTTTTTGCGTTTTGCAGGACATTCATACTCAGGAGATCATTAGACGTGGTACTGAGAAAGGTGGTCTGTATTATGTGGATGTAGTGGAGCAACATGGCCAGTCTCATCTTCCCAATGGATCAGTTACTCGCCAGATCTGGTTGTGGCATCGTCGGTTAGGACATCCATCTTTTAGCTACTTACGAAAACTTTTCCCTCGTTTGTTTTCCAGTACCCTACCCCAGTTACAGTGTGATACTTGTCTCCGGGCAAAGCAACCTAGGGCTACTTATTATTTGAATAATACTCGTGTCGACATGATTTTTTCTTTGATACATTCGGATGTTAGGGGACCATCCCCACATCCTACTTCTCTGGGTTTTAAGTATTTTGTTATCTTCGTTGATGATTTTTTCAGAATGACCTGGCTGTATGTTCTCAAAAATAAATCAGAAGTTTCTACTAAATTTGTTGAATTCTATAAAATGGTCCAAACTCAATTTCATTCGACCTTTCAAATTCTGCGATCTGATAATGGGGGGAGTACTTTGCTCGTGCACTTAAAAAATTCTTTTGCGATCACGGTATTGTTCATCAGACATCCTATCCCAACACACCTAAACAAAATGGCGTTGCAGAACGAAAAAATCGTACCCTTTTTGAAATGACCCGCGCCATAATGTTAGAATCCTGTGTCCCACGGGGGTTTTGGCCGGAGGCAGTATCCACCGCTACATATCTCACCAATCGACTACGCACTTCTACTCTACACCATAAAACTCCACTTGATACCTTAACCACTCAAACCATTCTACCCTCCATCTTAACTCTACCGCCCAAAGTTTTTGGGTGTACAGTCTTTACACACATACCAAAGAAAAACCGTAATAAACTGGAACCTTGTGCTGACAAATGTGTCTTTGTTGGATATGGTACTACCCAAAAAGGCTACCGCTGTTACAACCCTCGCACCCGACAAATCCATATCACCATGAACTGCGTCTTCCTTGAGACCGAGTTCTTCTTTGCCACCCCATCTCGGTCTCAGGGGGAGCTAGCTAGTGATGGATCCCACGACTAGGTGTCTAATCTGCCCTGGCCAGTAACTGATTCGATAAGGGAAGTGTGTGACCCCGATTGCTCTTCGACTCCCTACGATAATATGGCTATTGATCAAGGGCCTGCCAATGATACTCCTGAGGTGAATACTCCGCAACAGGTAAACTGTAGCATGCATGATAACAATAATAGTCATGATCCTAGTAAGTCTGGCATTCATTTTTCACCACTTGACTCCCCTGATTCCCCTGACACATCTGACACACCTACAACTGAAAATATACCCATTCCCGACCACAATTTTACTGGACTGGATCATACTAACCTGTGTGCAGAAGAACAGGGCCAGGTACTCCCATCAAGAAGAAACAGGGGAGTTCTACCAAATAGATACTCGCTCTCAAAGGTAGCTCGGGCTTCTAAGTATCCCATATTTGTACCGAGGAGAAATATGAGTGGTACAACAATGTCCTTCCTGACCAGAATATGTTCTGAAAGAATTCCTAAAACCATTGAGGAAGCCTGTAGCCGACCACAGTGGAAGGAGGCAATGATGGCGGAAATGAGTGCCCTCAAAAAGAATGAAACGTGGGAACGCTGCCAACTACCCTCGGGTAAGAAACTAGTTGGGTGTCGATGGGTGTTTATGATCAAATATAATGCAGATGGGGGTATTGAAAGACACAAAGCGAGGTTAGTTGCGAAAGGCTATACACAGACACATGGCGTGGATTACTCTGAAACATTCTCGTCGGTAGCTCGGATTGATACCATCAGGATACTATTTTCTATTGATGCCACAAAAAATTGGCCCCTACACCAGTTCGATGCAAAGAATGCATTTCTACATGGGGCCTTGAAAGAAGAAGTGTATATGGAACCTCCACCCAGCTTCTCAGACGAATTCTTGCCTGGACAAGTGTGCAAACTCACACGAGCTCTTTATGGCCTCAAACAGTCACCTCGAGCCTGGTTTGGGAGATTTATCTCGGCGATGAAACAGGATGGATACCAGCAAAGTAATGCTGATCATACACTATTCATTAAACGAAAGGGAAGTCTTGTTACCTGTCTTATTATTTATGTTGATGATATGATTATTACTGGGGACGATACTAATGAAATCTTACATCTCAAGGAATATTTGTTCACATAGTTTGAGATGAAAGATCTTGACAGACTCAAGTACTTTCTGGGAATTGAAGTTCTACGATCACAAGCAGGCATCTATATCTCTCAGCGAAATTATGTCCTAGACCTCCTAGCTGAAGTCGGCCTGATGGATGCAAAACAAGCAGACACGCCAATGATTCCGAATCACAAGCTGGAGTTTTTACAGGGGGCCCCTCCAACAGACTGGGGACAATATCAACGCTTAGTGGGCAAACTCATATACCTATCTCACAAGCGGCCAGATATTGCGTATGTTGTCGGTGTTGTAAGTCAGTTCATGCATAACCCTCAGAAACAACATTTTGAAGCTGTTTTGAGAATTATGAGGTACTTGAAAGGTACGCCTGGACGAGGTCTACTGTTTAAAAACAATGGACATCTAGATATTACTGAGATACTTTGCACTGGTTGGAGGAAATGTTGCCACTTGGAAGAGTAAGAAACAAAAGGTGGTTGCATTGTCAAGTGCAGAAGCAAAATTTCGAGGCATTGTGAAAGGTATAACTGAGATCTTGTGGATTCGCAAGCTACTGAAGGAACTTGGGATTCCGATAACTAATCCGACGTGCTTAATGTGTGACAACAAAGCATCAATAAGTATTTCAGAAAACCCTGTTCAACACGACCGTACTAAACATGTGGAGGTTGACCGGCACTTTATTAAAGAACAACTTGATGAAGGCATTATAAGTATCCCATATGTTCGCTCCGAGGACCAACTTTCAGATATCCTAACAAAGGCAGTCAATGGAAGGATATTTGATTCAATACTGTGCAAGTTGAATATTAGGGATCCCACTATTCAACTTGAGGGGGAGTGTTAGAATATAGTCTTACTATATTTAGCCAAAAGGAATAATTCTGTAGTTAATATGTATCCTTTTAGAATTAGGAAATAGAATATTCTTTCATTATGATTGATTGAAGATACCATGTATGAGAAGAGTTTAAACAGTATAAGTTAGGCCATATACACGAAAATCATCAATGAAAAACATATTTTTCAAGTTCCACTTTGATCAGGTATGGCATGATTCCACAGACAAACAGAAGATAATCCAAAAGAAAAGGTAACATTCATCCTATAAACTTTTATACTGCTATTGTATTCATTGTAATAATTTTACGTTCGTCAATCAGTAAAGGAGAACTGATATGCTTGTGGTGAGGAGCGTACTAAAACATGAAAGCAATAACCATTAACTATTAATCCTTATGCAACGACAAAAGGATAAACTAATTTTGGTAGTTGAATAAGCCCTTGTGAAACTGTCAGTGAAAGGGATAAGTTGATCTTTACCCAATTTCCTATTATATA
The DNA here is from genome assembly GCA_036186865.1 of Eustoma russellianum. Taxonomy (NCBI): domain Eukaryota; kingdom Viridiplantae; phylum Streptophyta; class Magnoliopsida; order Gentianales; family Gentianaceae; genus Eustoma; species Eustoma russellianum. The sequence continues at coordinate 10,081,905 of AP025047.1, read as the reverse complement.
AATGAACTCCATGATTGTGAAGAAATCATCCTTACCGCAGGAGCAGATGGGCAAGCTTGCTTATTCCCTCATTTTCATATTGTATTTAATGATCCTTTTGACAGGAAATCTGACAGAACTGGAAGGAAGGAGAATGATAGGAAGTGAACTTGCATCTTCTGTCAGTTCAAGAAAACTACGTTTTGAATGTGAGATATTGACGTGCGAGAGCGATGATGATTGTGAGCCTAGTAATTGTTATTGTTCAGGTACAAGCTGTTCTTCTGATCCTTCTCTGCCTCCGGAGGCTACCAGTGGATTCCTCCGCCGCCTCCGGATCCAGTGATCATTGTGTGGGATTCAAGCGAAAGAGGATACAAGTGGGTACCCTGGTTTACTTCTTAGACTCTAACGATAGCTTTTGGTGTCGTTGGAATATACTCATATTTACCAATTTCTCATGTACTTCGCGATAGCTTTTGCCGTCGTTGGAATATACTGGGTATGTATTGTTATTGTCATGTACTTCTGCTTCGATGTAATCTTCTTTTAAGTTTGTTCAATTCAGTTCTGTTTTTTTTTTTCTCTACAATTTGGACCTTCAAATACTATTACTTTTCATATATTACTATTGTTTTAGCTTTGTGTAATAATATTGTGATCAGTACTTTAGGTAACAAGTGAAGACTGAACAAAATTGTAAAATGAATTTAACATATTTGGTCATCGCTAACTTTCAAGCCATACTTGGCACTAGATGGTAAATTATGGAGTTCCATACGTACTAATCAATATTACTTTATATCTTTGTATGTCCACAGGCATGTCAGCCTTAAGGATATCATTAATAGCATGGTGAAAACTCAGGTCATCCTTCGTGAATATATATGTGTGTGCGTGTGTATATATATATCTCGAAAGAGAAGAAAGAAAAGAGCTGCAAAAGTAACTTTTTTTGGGGTTAAAATTTGGTAGAGTAAAAGGAATATTACTTATATGCTAGTGTATATGATTTTAAAGCTCTCTCAATTTTCTCGGGTGTCTCTGCTACTTGGACAAGGGCCTTTTTAACTATGAATAGTAAAGAACCGGATATGAAATAAAACATGAGATGAATGTTTGCTTGATTATTTACTTGAGAAATATTTTCGTTGTAAAGTCGCCATTAAGAAAAGTAGAAATTTTTATATAAACATAACAAGTTGTCGTGAGCAATTGTGTATTTTAAATGATTTGGTTTGAAATGGTATTCTTATATTATTAATTTTTTTTGTGTTTGTGTGTGTCTATACATACATACATACATACATATACATATATATATATATATATATATATATATATATATATATATATTCCTACTAATAAATTAGTCGTATATCAATGTTGATTGCATCTTTCCTGCTAATATTTTATGTATCCACCCTTGAATAGGAGGTTTCATTAGCGTAAGACAACCACAATCTAGTAAATTGAAAAAGTCTGTCCAAACAAATATTATACGTCTACAGAGCTTTATGTGAAAATGGAACAGCCTATCCAAACCCAATGTTCTTCCATTTCAAAGCGTTTTACGCATTTTAATCGTCCTAAGATACTACTTGGGTGTTATGGCCGAAAAAAAAAAGAAGACAAAAAAAGATATATATATATATATATATATATATATATATATATATATATATATATATATATATATATGTCGATATATATATATATATATATATATATATATATATATATATAATATAGATATATATATGTAGTAGATATATGTATACATAAATCTTACCAAATAGGATAATAATAATGATAATAATGAAAAAGGTGATAATGATTAACAAAGATAATTATAAACTAATAGTGATTAGAGTCACATTAGGAAACCTAAACCAAAATCAAATGGGAAACCTAAAAATCTATCCTAATTCCCCCACCACATATACACATACACGCACATCATCAAGTGGCCACACACGCATACACACACACGCACGGCTAGGGAGAGGAGAAAAAAAAGAGAAGAAGAAAAAGAGAGAAGAAGAAGGAAGGCGAGACCCCGAACCCAAGTTTTAGTCCGTTGAATTTATTGGTGTTATCGTCAATCGAGGTAGGTGCCTCTTCCCCCCTCAAACGGGTATAATACATGCATTCCTTGATGATATATTTTATGTGATTTACTTGTTTTAATTATTTATATTATAGATGTGTATTTGTTTATAATTGAAAAGCATGAGGTAACTGTTTACTTGCTGCTACGTATGTGTATGAATGTGAATTTGATGGTAGGATTGGATTAGGGTGAGAATACGCTTTAAACAACTCAAAAGATTAGGGATTTACATACTTAGGGGGTTTAAAAATTTCGTTTTGACCTTAGAATAACTTCATCTAGCCTGGAATAGGTTAGGGATTGGTTGAAAATTGAAAAAAAGGGTCTGACGGACGCGTTTCAGAGGGGTGGCGCGTGGGGCCCACGCGCGGCCCCTGACGGCGCGTCCGGACACGTGATGACGTGTCCACCTTCAAAAGTTGCGTCTCGTTATAACGAGTCCAACGCAACTGGTTTGAGGTCAATCGGAGTTAAAACGAAGATTTTATGGAGGTTAGAAGAAAATAGAAAAAAAAATAAAAAAAGAAAATACTGTTGGACCGGCCAGGCTGCCGGACCGGACCGGATGGCCATCGGACCGGACCAGGCAGCAGGCCGGCCCAGGCCGAAAATTAAAAAAAAATCTGAAATTAATTTCTGAAATGATTAAACAATAAATAATTGACTAAAATTAGTTTAAAATTCTAGAAAAATATATTTAATTATTAGAAAATTCTAAATAAATTACAGAAAATATAAAATGTTAAAATTAAATTATTTCCACTTAATTTATGAATTTTGGTAAATGTAAGTACTTAAAAATAATTAGTAATAAATAGAATTAAATAAGGAAAAATTAGTAGAAAATTCTAGAAAATTAATACAAGTTAAGGAAAAATGAGGGGATGCTAAATAACAACTTTTCAATGTTCTTAAAATTTACTAAACTAAATATTATGTGCCGGAGATGGTGAGGATGGACGTACGGGCCCCAGACGACTAGTGTTGAGAGCCGGAGTTGGTGAGGATGGACGTACGGGCCCCAGGCGATTTTGTTGTTGCATTCATGGCACGTGCATTGCATTGGGAGTGGGCTGAGATGTACGGGTCTCAGACGCTCGAGTGAAGAGGATCATGGTGTACGGGCCATGGATACTTGGTTACGGTGGATCGTGGTGCACGGGCCACGGGCATCGGTTGGGGTGGATCGTGGTGCACGGGCCACGGGCATCCGCAAGGGTGGATTGTAGTGCACGGGCTACAGGCATCCAGTCAATCCCGGGATCATGCATTGCATATAGGTCTAGGGCATATTGCATGACATGATTCTTGTTGCGTGTGACACGTTAATTGAGCATGCATCACGTACTTGCGCATTTTTATGTGGAGTGACTTACTTACCGCATTTACTTTATCTTATGCATGTTATCTTATATTTATGTGCTATGTGTTATATCATGTTTATGTGCTATGTGGCTATATCATTTTGGTATGTACGTTTTGTATTTGTTTGAGGCGGGCATCTACTGGGTGATTTCTGTCACTCACCCCTACTTCCCAGGTGAGCCGGATGAGGACTACGAGCATATCTTCATTGAGGACGGGACGGACATAGCAGAGTGGGCTGGATTGAGAGCTGCGGCTAGGATATGAGGGGACGCTGCAGTTGTTTTGTTCTTATTTATATTTTGAGGATTTCCACACCCTACTTTACTATTTTATTTCCAGAGTTTTAATTAGCAATGTAATGACGATTATTGGAGTTTAATATATGTTATGGTTTACGTTTCCGCGAAAAATTTCTACGTCATTTTGACAAGTAAGAGATTGATTCGACGCTTTGTATTCTCCTTAGTGAGATACGGCGGGTGCACTGTTCCCGATGTTAGGGCTCGGGAGCGGGGCGCTACAGGTGGTATCAGAGCCGAGGCTTCAGATCCGCCTCGGAAACACAGGATTAACTAGATCACTAGACGTAAGTTACGATCTTTTGTAAAATGACGATTTTACCCCTAATAAACAAAGTAGACTTAAGAGATGATTTTAGACCTAAGTTATGATCGGGTTATGGGAGGTGTGTGCCGATGGTGAGCTTTTCTTGTCTAATTATCAATTTATCCGTGTTCCACCTTTCAACTTATTATCGACAAATCTGTATTCGTTTCATGAACTCAAATTCCGGATAATGCCTCCACGACGCGAGCCGCCAGCTAGGAAACGGAGGACACGATGGCGATGATCAGCAGGGTCAGGGGACCATTCCTTAGGTCCTTGTAGATACCCTGGCCAGGCTGACTGCATTGATAGCCCAGCAGCAGATACAGATGGCTCACCTACAGCAGCAACAGCAGCAGCAGCAGCAGCCACCTCCAGCACCACCACCCCAGGGGGCTTCGATTTTTCTACCGGGAGATGCAGAACTGCCGGGTACCTATGTTCAGAGGTACCACACGACCAGAGGAGCAGAGATCTAGCTCAAGAATGTGTATGAGCAGTTGAGATTGATGCAAGTTACGGATGGCCTGAAGGTTGATGCGGTTGTACCATTCTCCGAGGGTAATGCCGAGCAATGGCGCAGGGCATGACACGCAGATTGACTCCATCACCGATATGGACCTGGTTCAGGGAGGAGTACCAAAAGCACTATGTTCCTAAAAGTGTCATTTAGAGGAGGATGATGGTGTTTCAGCTTCTGACGTAGGGGTCCATGACTGGGAACCAGTAGTTTGAGAGGTTCCATGCACTTGCGAGTTACATGCCCGTCATCATGGATAACGAGAAAGCGAAGATGCTGGAGTTCAAGACCAGCTTGAGCTCTCGCCTTCAGTCATTGATCATCTGCAATCAGCCTCCACTTTTGAAGAGTTGCTGGAAGTGTGTCTTGAGGTTGAGGGTGATCTCGAGAGGGTTGGAGCGGTCGACAGGGCTAAGAGACCGCGAGAGGAGTTCCGTCTTAGGAGATAGGAGAGATGGTTAAAGATCTCATGCTGCCATCTGACCGGGCAATCTTTCAGATCACCACAGTAGGGACAGGGATCAGCGTCTCGACCATTGATGATTGAGGGTCCCGCAGCGACAGCGGCACAGCCACTCAAGGCAGTTGTACCGCCACCCCCAGTAGGTACACATTGTGGTTATTCGCACATAGATCATTGCTAGAGAGCTCAAAAAGGTTTGCTGCAACTGTGGCAAACAGGGACATTATGCTAGAGAGTGTCCTACACCGGCACAAGCCCCTCCACCACAGGGTCAGAAGTAGCAGAAAGCAAAGGGGAGGACATTCCAGTGGTATGAGAAATTAAGGACGGCTTCTCTGATGAGCTATCATTTTCACCACCGAGCAGGGAAGCAGAGTTCAAGATTGATCTTATACCCGAAGGTAAACCGATCTCGAAGGCGCCATACAGGATGGCAACAACATAGTTAAAAGAGCTCAAGGAACAGTTATAGGGGTTGCTGGACCGAAAGTTCATCAGACCTAGTGTTTCGCCCTGGGGACCCCGGTATCATTTGTGAAGAAAAAGGACGGTAGTCTGAGACTATGCATCGACTATCGTAAGCTTAATAAGATCGCTATAAAGAATAATACCCACTACTGATGATCAATGAGTTAAACGATCAGTTGAAGAGTGCCATGGTATTGTCGAAGATTGATCTTCGATCATGCTACCATCAGTTAAGGATTAAGGCAGAAGGCATAGCAAAGACTGCGTTCTGTGCTCGATATGGCCACTACGAGTTTCTTGTAATGCCCTTTGGACTGACGAATGCACCTGCGGCTTTCCTGGATCTGATGAACACAGTATTCAGGGAGCAGTTGGACCATTTTATGGTGGTGTTCATCGACGACATCTTGGTGTACTCGTCTAATGAGGAGGCTCATGCTGAACACTTGCGGGAGGTATTGGAGACTCTTAGAAAGAAGATAGAGGCGATCACGGAATGGCCACGACCTACTAACGTCACTGAGGTACGCAGCTTTCTTGGCCTTGCCGGTTATTATCGCAAGTTTGTGAAGGGATTTTCGAGGATTGAAGCACCACTGAGTCGACTGACTCAGAAAAAGACTAAGTTTGTATGGACCTCCGAGTGTGAGAAAAGCTTTGCAGAGTTGAAGCAGAAATTGACGACTGCACTAGTGTTAGCATAACCCTCTGGCACTGAAGGATTTGTCATCTATAGCGACGCCTCAAAGAATGGGCTAGAATGCGTGTTAAGGCAGGGAGATAGAGTTATTGCATACGCTTCGAGACAGTTGAAGCAATATGAACCAAATTTCCCGACTCATGATCTGGAGCTGGCAGCGGTGATGTTTGTATTAAAGAGTTGGTGTCATTATCTATACGGTGTAAAGTGCAAATTCTTCACAGATCGTATGATCTTGAAGTATCTATTCACACAGAAGGAGTTGAATATGCATCAGAGGAGATGGCTTAAGCTATTGTAGGATTATGACCTGACCATTAGTTATCATCCGGGAAGGCAAACCGAGTTGCAGATGCCTTGAGCAGAAAGTCTAATCACGCTGGACAGACACCATTAGAGAAAGAGATGGCAGAGTTTGATCTCGACATTGTTGATTCCACTGCTAATATTCTGGCAGCCTTAGAAATTACACCATCTCTGGTTGAGCGGATCAAGGAGGCGCAAAAGGAAGATGTGACGCTTAGTGATATCCGAGAGAGGATGTTAACCAATTTAATTGAGGGCTTCCAGATTCATGATGATGGAAGTATTTGGTACCAAGGAAGGTTGTGCGTGCCTGACGATGAGGAGCTAAGGAGGGAATTGCTGAAGGAGGCATACAATTCGAAGTTGTCGATCCACCCCGGTGCTACGAAGATGTATAACGATCTAAAGAAACACTACTGGTGGAGTGGGATGAAAAGACACATTGCTGAGTTCATTGAGAGATGTCTCGTTTGTCAGCAGGTTAAGGCAGAGCATCAGAGGCCGGGAGGTTTGATGTTGCCATTAGAGATACCGGAATGGAAGTGGGAGCATGTGACGATGGACTTTATAGCATGACTTCCTAAAACAAGAAACGGTAACGATATGATCTGGGAGATCGTTGATCGATTGACGAAGACTGCTCACTTCCTACCCGTGCCTAGTGATGTGACCGTGCAAAGACTGGTGACATTATATATTGATGATGTTGTTAGCCTACACGGAGTCCCAGTCAGTATCGTCTCAGACCGTGATTCGAAATTCACCTCTCGATTCTGGTCAGCTTGCCAAAAAAGGTTGGGGGCGGAGCTGCGACTCAGTACCGCTTTTCATCCACAGACAGACGGGCAGTCTGAAAGGACCATTCGGACATTAGAAGACATGTTGAGAGCGTGTGCATTGGACTTCAAGGGGAACTGGGACGGTATGATCAAGCTAATTGAGTTTTCCTACAACAACAGTCACCATAGTGCCATCGGCATGGCACCCTTTGAGGCGCTCTATGGACGTAAGTGCAGGTCTCCTGTTCATTGGGACGAGGTTGGCGAGCGTGTTATTACCGGCCCTGAGTTGGTTGAGCAGACTAGAGAGAAAGTAAAATTGATACGAGATAGACTAAAGGTTGCTCAAGACAGAAGCAAAAGCTGGGCCGATTCGAAACGACGTCCACTGGAGTTCGACATGGGCGAGAAGGTTTACTTGAGAGTGTCACCTATGAAGGGGGTTTCGCGATTTGGTATAAAGGGTAAACTGAAGCCTCGCTACATTGGTCGATACGAGGTGCTCGAGAAGGTCGGTACCTTGGCCTACCGACTGGCATTACCCCCTACCTTGGCTCAGGTTCACAACATATTTCACGTTTCTCAGTTGAGGAAATATGTTCCGGACCCGAGCCATGTTTTGGATGCGCCACCGTTGAGGATCCGACCGGACATTACATATGAGGAGACTCCTATCAGGATAGTGGATCGCAAGGACCAAGTGTTGAGACACCGAGTCATCCCTTATGTCAAAGTGCAGTGGACCAATCACACCGAGCGCGAGGCGACTTGGGAGCTTGAGGAGCAAATGCGAGAGAGATATCCACAGCTTTTCGAATAAGGTACGTCAAGTTTCGAGGACGAAACTTCTTGTAAGGTGGGTAGGTTGTTATGGCCGAAGAAAAAAAGAAGAAAATTAAAGATATATATATATATATATATATGTCGATATATATATATATATAATATAGATATATATATGTAGTAGATATATGTATACATAAATCTTACCAAATAGGATAATAATAATGATAATAATGAAAAAGGTGATAATGATAACAAAGATAATTATAAACTAATAGTGATTAGAGTCACATTAGGAAACCTAAACCAAAATCAAATGGGAAACCTAAAAATCTATCCTAATTCCCCCACCACATATACACATACACGCACATCATCAAGTGGCCACACACGCATACACACACACGCACGGCTAAGGAGAGGAGAAAAAAAAAGAGAAGAAGAAAAAGAGAGAAGAAGAAGGAAGGCGAGACCCCGAACCCAAGTTTTAGTCCGTTGAATTTATTGGCGTTATCGTCAATCGAGGTAGGTGTCTCTTCCCCCCTCAAACGGGTATAATACATGCATTCCTTGATGATATATTTTATGTAATTTACTTGTTTTAATTATTTATATTATAGATGTGTATTTGTTTATAATTGAAAAGCATGAGGTAACTGTTTACTTGCTGCTACGTATGTGTATGAATGTGAATTTGATGGTAGGATTGGATTAGGGTGAGAATACGCTTTAAACAACTCAAAAGATTAGGGATTTACATACTTAGGGGGTTTAAAAATTTCGTTTTGACCTTAGAATAACTTCATCTAGCCTGGAATAGGTTAGGGATTGGTTGAAAATTGAAAAAAAGGGTCTGACGGACGCGTTTCAGAGGGGTGGCGCGTGGGGCCCACGCGCGGCCCCTGACGGCGCGTCCGGACACGTGATGACGTGTCCACCTTCAAAAGTTGCGTCTCGTTATAACGAGTCCAACGCAACTGGTTTGAGGTCAATCGGAGTTAAAACGAAGATTTTATGGAGGTTAGAAGAAAATAGAAAAAAAATAAAAAAAAAAAGAAAATACTGTTGGACCGGCCAGGCTGCCGGACCGGACCGGATGGCCAGCGGACCGGACCAGGCAGCAGGGCGGCCCAGGCCGAAAATTAAAAAAAAAATCTGAAATTAATTTCTGAAATGATTAAACAATAAATAATTGATTAAAATTAGTTTAAAATTCTAGAAAAATATATTTAATTATTAGAAAATTCTAAATAAATCACAGAAAATACAAAATGTTAAAATTAAATTATTTCCACTTAATTTATGAATTTTGGTAAATGTAAGTAATTAAAAATAATTAGTAATAAATAGAATTAAATAAGGGAAAATTAGTAGAAAATTCTAGAAAATTAATACAAGTTAAGGAAAAATGAGGGGATGCTAAATAACAACTTTTCAATGTTCTTAAAATTTACTAAACTAAATATTATGTGCCGGAGATGGTGAGGATGGGCGTACGGGCCCCAGACGACTAGTGTTGAGAGCCGGAGTTGGTGAGGATGGGCGTACGGGCCCCAGGCGATTTTGTTGTTGCATTCATGGCACGTGCATTGCATTGGGAGTGGGCTGAGATGTACGGGTGTCAGACGCTCGAGTGAAGAGGATCATGGTGTACGGGCCATGGATACTTGGTTACGGTGGATCGTGGTGCACGGGCCACGGGCATCGGTTGGGGTGGATCGTGGTGCACGGGCCACGGCATCCGCAAGGGTGGATTGTAGTGCACGGGCTACAGGCATCCAGTCAATCCCGGGATCATGCATTGCATATAGGTCTAGGGCATATTGCATGACATGATTCTTGTTGCGTGTGACACGTTAATTGAGCATGCATCACGTACTTGCGCATTTTTATGTGGAGTGACTTACTTACCGCATTTACTTTATCTTATGCATGTTATCTTATATTTATGTGCTATGTGTTATATCATGTTTATGTGCTATGTGGCTATATCATTTTGGTATGTACGTTTTGTATTTGTTTGAGGCGGGCATCTACTGGGTGATTTCTGTCACTCACCCCTACTTCCCAGGTGAGCCGGATGAGGACTACGAGCATATCTTCATTGAGGACGGGACGGACATAGCAGAGTGGGCTGGATGAGAGCTGCGGCTAGGATATGAGGGGACGCTGCAGTTGTTTTGTTCTTATTTATATTTTGAGGATTTCCATACCCTACTTTACTATTTTATTTCCAGAGTTTTTAATTAGCAATGTAATGACGATTATTGGAGTTTAATATATGTTATGGTTTACGTTTCCGCGAAAAATTTCTACGTCATTTTGACAAGTAAGAGATTGATTCGACGCTTTGTATTCTCCTTAGTGAGATACGGCGGGTGCACTGTTCCCGATGTTAGGGCTCGGGAGCGGGGCGCTACATTGGGCCTTGTAATTCATACGTTGTATATTTCGAAAGAGTTTCATGCAATTAAGAATTCTTAAATATTAATCGAAGAACACATCAAGGAACATGAGAATCAAAGCAGTCTCTTGATGGATTAGTTTGTAAGGGATTTTTTTTTGGCATTCACTTGAAAACATTTGAATCGTGAGTCACTTTCAAACAGAGTTCCATAATTTTTTTATTTAAACAAAAAGAAAATCGTGGACACCGCAAAATATTGGTGTATAATATATTAAGAAATATGTTGTGGGTTTGAAACCATAAGATTCTAATAAGTGTTAAAATTCAATGCTACTTGCGTTGATATAATGCAAGTATATAAAATAAAGATGACACACAAACTTTTAACGTGAATTGGTAAATCACATGCTTTTTGAATTTACTAGTTAGAAGTTGCCCTACCCTAATCCATTCGTGAATTGATTAGCGTAGGATAACTTATATCTAGTAAAAAGCATGTCTAAACCAAATATTATACAGTTATAGTGTTTTATACCAAAATAAAACAGCCTGTTCAAACAAAATGTTTTATCAGTTCAAAGAGTTTTACCATTTTGATAATCCTAAAAAACAACTTCGACCGAGTAATCAAGATATATATTTTCAAAGAGTTTCATGCAATTAGAATTTCTTAAACATCAATCGAAGATGGACGGCTTCTGTCGCCCTTTACACATCAAGGAACATGAGTATGAAGGCAATCTCTTGATGGATTAGTTTGCAAGGGAAGTTGATTTTTCTTTTGCCATTCACTTGAAAACATTTAATTCGTGAGTCACCTTCAAACAAAAATCCATAATTTTTTATTTTGAAAAAGGAACTTGCATGTAAAAGAAAATAAATGCGCACCTCAAAAAATTGGTGTATACTACATGTTAGAATATGAATTGTTTTAATGAAGTCAAAAATTATTTGAAAATGAGTTAAAAATGTATTTCATACTTTGGAATTGAAACAAAATGAGAAAAACACATTGTCAGACATGATCACTCATATAGGTTATTTATGTAAACACTAGTCTCTAAAATGAGACATAGATTCATCTATGTAAGGACTGCTCAAAATTGAAACTTCACCATCCAACATCGATTTCTTAGGTTGGAACACATCGATCAATTGATGTGACATCAGTCTCGAAAGTTAGAGACATCGATCGATCGAAGTAGTTAAGGTTCTTCACTATCCAACATCAATCTCCCATGGTGAAGGCATTGATTGCTCGATATGTACATCAGTCTCTCAAATAAGAGACATTGATTGATCGATGTAGGTAAGGTACAAAACTGAAACCACTCTAGAAGAGATCGATCTGTCAACCTAAAGACATCGATTGATCAATGCAGACATCAGTCTCTATAACATGAGACATGGATCGACTGATGTCATCCAGAATTCAAATTTTTATGACCGTTGGAACAAAATCTAAGGAAGATTTAAAGTAACTCAACAATTATCCAACAATCTCCCACTTGAAGGCGAGTTTGCGACACTTGTAACTCAACAATTATTATCTTCCTTGTTACATTTTTATCCGCTCTAAGCGAACAAGACCGGCGACACTCGGTTAACACTGTCTGAGTCCAACCGAGGCTTTGCATAGACTCAACTTCTACGTGGTGACGACTTTTATGAACATGTCCACAAAATTTATTTCAACCGCAATCTTCTTCAATGATAAAGTTTCATCGTCCACTAACTCACTTATGTAGTGATACTTTAGTTGAATATACTTCATTCTCGAGTGATATACTGGATTCTTCACGAGACACAACACATTTTGGCTATTGGTGTAAATCGGTCTGCTACTTTGATCCCTTTCAATTTCTTTCCGAAAATTAAGTAACCATACCATCTCTTTTTTGGCCTCTGAGATTGCAACATATTCGGCCTCCGCCGTAGAAAGTGTTATGGATTTTTTGCAATCTTGACATCCAACTTACCACTGTACCACCATACATAAAAATATACCTTGATGTACTATTTCATCCGTTCGTGTCACCACCAAGTTCTGTGTCAAGGAAGCCTTCAAGTCATTCATTAAGTATTTGATCCATTGTACCTCACACGTAGCCATAGTCATAGCTCTATATTCAGCCTCAGCTGAAGACCTTGACACCGTTGTTTGCTTCTTTGCCATCCAATATATCAATGCATTTTCAAGAACCACACAATATCCCGTAATGGATCTCTTGACTTCATTGCAGCCTCTTTAGTCAGCATCCACAAAAGCTTTCAGATGCAGGTCTCCTTCTCTTGGGAACAACAATCCTTGGCCTACAGTGCCTTTTATATACCTTAACACTATGTGAGCAGCTCTCAGATGATTCTCAGTGGGACAGTCTAGGAACTGACTCAATTGTTGCATGGGAAATGTTATATCTGGCCTAGTGATGGTCAGATATATGAGCTTTCCAACAAGTCTCCTGTAATGTGTGCTATCAGACAGTCTTGGTGAATCATCATGGGTCAATCTAAGATGTGTTTCCATAGGGCTTTTAGCGGCTTAGCTTCTAAGAATCCAGTTTGTTGCAGTAATTCAATGGTGTACTTTCTTTGGTTGATGCGGACCCCCCTCTAGCCTTGGCTACCTCGATGCCAAGGAAGAACTTCAAGTCTCCAATGTCTTTGATCTTAACTGGTATGAAGGGATGTCTTTACCTCCTGAATAGCTTCTTCATTGGCACAGGTGACAATGATGTCATCAACATAAACGAGAAGTATAAGGAGATCAGAGCCTACTGGTTTTGTGAAGAGAGTGCAATCTGACTTGGACTGAGTGAATCCTTGACTAGTGAGATGAGAAGTGAGGGTGGAATTCCTTTCTCTACTGGCCTGTTTAAGACCATAGAGGGTTTTCTGAAGCTTACACACTGCTTGAGGATTGGGCACTTTCAAGCTTGGAAGAGGTGTCATATAAATCTCCTCATGAAGATCCCTATGGAGAAATGCATTATTGACGTCTAATTGGTGTATAGGCCATCTGTTCCTAGCAGCAAGAGCAAGAACCAGTCTCACTGCAGTCATCTTGGCTACAGGAGAAAACGTGTCTTGATAATCAATCCCAAATTATTGATTGTATCCTTTGGCAACCAACCTAGATTTGTGTCTTTCCACTGTTTCATCTGATTTAAGTTTGACTTTGTATACCCATTTGCAGCTAATAGGATGTTTGGCAGGAGGTAATTGCACAATGGTCCAGGTTTTGTTTGATTCTAGAGCTGCTATTTCTGTTTCCATCAGCTACCTCCAAATAAGAATTAGGTTCTGTATTACTGCATAAACTTAATACATATGCTTTGTATTTTGGAGCTAGAGATGCAAATGAATGATACTTGTGTAGGGGATGGGGTGACGTATAGTGAGGAGTTGAGGTAGAAGATGAGTGACTAGGTGTAAGGTTACAGTGGTAATCGTGGAGATAGGAAGGAGCCTTTCGCGTACGTTGAGATCTCCTTTCATCATTACGTTCAGCATTGCAGTGCTCGGCAGTTAAATCTTGGACAGAAATTGGAAGTTCAATGACAATGTTTCCTAGCAGGGAGATATGCTGTGACTCTGAAGAAGGATTATTTAAGTTGGCAGAAGCATGGGGAGAACTAGTTGAGGGAAGTTGTGATTGACCCGAGGCATGTTCCAAGTTACTGGGTGATGTGGTTGATGACAAAGGTACTGTGGCTTGACCATGAGCAATAGTATCATGGATGGTTGATTGAGGGTTAGTTGAGTCTGAAGAGCATGAGTTAGGGAGAAAGGACATGTATGAAGGCTGGTTAGGTGGTTTGTCGCTAGAAAGAGGAGTAACACAGAAAGGGAATGTGTGCTCATGGAATATTACATCTCTAGATATGTAAATTGATTTGGTATTGAGATATTGAAGTATGTAGCCCTTTGTAGTGTATGCCAGTCCAAGAAAAATAATCTTCCTGGACCTAGGAGCAAATTTTTCGTTTGTAGTTGGGTACAAGCACCAAATGCAAGGCAGCCAAAAAATCTTAAGTGTTGATATGAGGGTTGTTTTTGGTGGAGTATCTGAAATGTAGTTTGATTGTTTAGGATGGGAGAAGGTGTAATGTTGATTAAGTAAACTGAGTGTTGGACACAGAATCCCTAGTAAGAGGATGGGACTTGGGACTGTAATTTGAGGGCTCTTACAACAGATAGAATATATTGGTGCTTCCTTTCAACCACTCCATTCTGTTGAGGAGTGTAAGCATAGCTACTCTGATGGATTATTCTTTTGGATGCATGAAAGGATTCCATGTTGAACTCATGGCCATTGTCAGTCCTGATTATTTTGATATGAGCACTAAACTGAACTGAAACATACTCACAAAAGCTATGTACAATGGGTCTTGTTTCTGATTTTGACCTCATCGAATATACCCAACAAAATCTACTATGATCATAAACAATAGTAATGAAGTAGTGTTGTTTACACATGGTGGGGTATTTATATGATCCCCAGATGTCAATATGTACAAGATTAAAAGGGCTAGAGGTTACTGAAGAAGAAATGGGTAATGTGTTTCTTTTTTGTTTAGCTAGAGGACAGATATTACATTTATTCAAACCATCATAGGGTATCTGTACTAGGGGATCTGTCTTCTGCACTTCCTTCATTCTTGCAGAAGACATATGTCCCAGCCTGGTATGCCACAACATTGGTGTTGACAGACTCACAGAACATGTCTTTGAAATAGAGTAGGCAGACTTCACCATGATAGGTTCTCCATGCAGATAATAGAGCTCATGATCAACTCTAGCTGAACTAATTGTCTTTCTGTTCTTGAGGTACTAAATGTGACACATATCGTTTACAAATGATAGAGCTATATTTGGAGATTGGGTTAATATGCTTAAGGATAACAAGTTAAAGGCAAAAACTGGAACATGGAAAACATATGTGAGGAATAGGCCAGGGGAGATCATAATGGTTCCAACATGAGTGACTTGGGCCAGTGATTTGTCTGGGAGCTTAACAAACAGCGAGGAAACAGAATGATAGGACTCAAAGAGATCAAGATAAGCACAAACATGATCACTAGCTCCAGAATCAAAAATCCACATGTTTAAGTTTTGCATCAATAAATTACCTGAAGTCTTACCTGGCTCAGCAGCCTATTGTGCTGACATGATTGAATGGTGAGTTACTGCTGCACTTGAGGAATCAACATTCATCTTTCCACCTTTATTTGATGTCCCTGCAAAAGATTGATCAACTGATTATATTGATCTGCTGTCAAAGTAGGAGATGCTACTACTTCATTCTGAGCACTCCCATCATTACTTTCAAATACCATCCTGCTGAGACATCTGGTCTCCACATACCAAGTTTACATGGCCCTTCTGCTTGAAGCCAGGGGGAATAGCCGTGCTTTCTGTAACATCTATCTACAGTATGTCCTGAATTGTTATAATAAGTGTAGTAAGGAACTTTAGATCTGGTCTGATTAGGCCTGAAATTGCCCCTACCATCACCCCTGCCAGCAGTTTTCTGTGACAGTCCATCTCTACTTTGATAAAATCTAGGGGAAAACAAACCAAACCTGGACTGATTGTTACCAAAACTCACATTTAACACAGATGAAGGATTGTTAACAAACTGATTATGGCTATTAGAGTATATTAATTTCCTCTCCAACTTGACAGCCATTGCAAAGGCTGTTTTAAGATCAGGAAGTGGGGTAGACAACAGTATTTGAGATTTCACTGCTTCAAACTCATCATTAAGGCCTTTGAGAAACTTAATGACACAATCGTTCTCCACAAATCTACTTATCTGCGTAGACAAGTTACATGTGCATCTATTACAAGTACATGTTGGATAGTTCTCAAAATGGACAGCTCTTGCCAAATTCCTTTAAGTCTACCGTAATACTCCGTTACAGAATTAGTTTCTTGTCTGATTCCATAAAATTCTTATTGTAAATCCTCCCACATAACGTTCTGAGCTACGCTAGGTGTTAAAGAATTTACTAGCCATGATGCTACCATGTTATTGGCCTTCATCCAAGCGTTGAACCTCCTTGCTGTTTCAACAGGCTTCACAAGCACTCCATTGATGAATCCAATCTTGTTCTTGGATTCCAGCGCTCTTCTGACTGACCTACTCCAACCATGGTAGTTATTGCTATCCAACAATTGCTGGACTAACACCATTGAAGGCTTGTCACTCAGATGGATATGATACGGATCCTCAGTAGGATCAATCACCATATGAGTTGTATGTGAGGATGACGGATAGTCATTTGCAGCAGTAAAATTGTTGGATGACATGAAAGTACCAAAATTCTTCTACCAAACTCTGATACGATGTGAAAAAACTACGGAATTACTTGATCAATCAAACACCACACAATAATACACTAAATCGTGTAAGAATCAGGTTAACAAGGTCACGAAATCATAAATTGAAGAAGGAGAGAATTCTTGAATTTGATCCCAAGGGAAGAGCAGTTATTTTTCTCTGCTCTTCACCCGACTGCAAGGCAGTTATTTAACAAACAAGAAGAATGCGAAATTGCAAGAAGGCCCTTAACTAAATTCATATTCCAGCGTAATGTACAGCGGCATATTGGTCCATTCATCTCATTTTTAAACATTACACGTGCAGACTGCTTCTTCCTTCTTCTACCAACGAACTTCTTCCTTCTCCCAGCTGCAACTGTTTATCCAGCTGCCTTCCTCCACTATTCCAAGATTCTCCTGTTTCTCCTCACCAACTAACCGTCCCATTCCATGATTACTTGATTCGCATTTTACATTGCTGCTTTTCTTTTTTTTCATTCTTGCACTCTGATCTTTCTTGTCTGCTTCCTTGTTCATCATTCAAATTGGCCAATTCTTCAACGCAACGGGCAAGATACAGTCGTCCTCATCGTGAGGTCGGCGGATTATAATTTTTTGCTCATAAGAGTAAGATTGACTTTTTTAATTTTGTTGTTTTCAAATTGTCTGTTATTCTTTTATTGTAAGATACTATCTTAAGTTCGAGCCAATGGAGTTAACGTTGAAGCCACACATAGAAATTCCTTTACCAAGTCAAGGCATTAATCTGAGACACGCTTCCAACCATCGTAAGACTAGTATATTTTATTTTCCTTATTTTCTTTACTTTTTTATTGTATTAAGATAAATAAAATCTGAGATGATCAAATGAATTTTCCATTTACAGTCTCTGCTCAAATTCTGAAACCGTACCTGGGATTTTTGTTATCACAAGTCAAGGCAGAAATATAATATAATATTACTACACACATAAGCGAGCCAACTATCAACTCTATGAATTTATACACCTAGAATTAAAATCATATCCAGTGTGGTAACCGAAGTTAATGGTTCGCTTTTGAAATAATTCTAGGTTGAGTTTAAAAAAGAAATAATTTAGTTCTTGGAGCATGTACATACTGAAAATCGTCATAGAATTCAAGAAGTAAATAGTTAGTTTTACCTAAAAATAATCTCTGTTGATGAGCCCATGAAGGACCAAATAAATAAGGTGAATTGCGTCTAACTATATTTTCTAGGCACTGAAATTTATGTGCACTTTCGCTATAATATTTTTCTGCTTTCTTATAAAAATACTTTGAACCACAACGAAGACATAATATCTGTGGTACATTTGCATCGTGATCGTAGTGTATTGTTGATTGGCTCATACACTGCATTGCGAGCGTGCTATATCTTGAGTTCATAATGCTCACGGTGTATACGATACCGTGTGATAGTGGTGACCCTTGGATGCTTGTGTTTGAGCATTGTGATTAATGTGTTTTCAAATTAGGTACAGCGTGATCACGGCGTTTTTAAAGCCTAAGATGTTTGAAGACTGTTATATGAATAAGCTCGAAGGAAGTGTAATTTTGGTGAAGTTCACTCAGTGATCAGAAAATACCTTTAGGGCCATGTTTTGAAACTCAGATAACAGACCTTAAGTTAGGACCATTCTAAGAAAAGTCAAAGAACATTATTGAGGATCATTCTTCGGACGTCAGAGATCGGCTTTGAAATAGGGTCATTCTATAGCAACTTTAGCCGTAGGACTATATCCTTGTACCATAAATTTTGTTGACATTTGTTGGAAAAGTACGTTAAAGTACTCTTTCTTAATGCTCCAAACCTATATAAAGCTTATATGAGGTTGTTTGAGAGTTTGAAGTGATGTAATGAACACTTTAATCTTTAAATAGGTCACTTGGATTGATCCATGTCTAGGCTGGATCGAACCAAGTGAATGCTTGAATAAAGTTAAGTGTTCTGGAGGACTTGGAACGATCAATGTAAGAGACATCTATCGATCGATGTGGCATGTTGCAACTCTAGAAGCATTCTGTCCAACATAGATCGATCACATCGATCGATCTATGTGATCGATCGATGTAAGACAGAATGATAAGTGTAAGTCTCTGTCCGACTTCGATCGATCGATGTGCCAACGGACAGAACTTTTCACTTAGAATTGTAGCTTTTGGTCCAAGGATCATCTCTCTTCGCCTGTGAACGGTAATCAACGGCTTTTGGAAGTTGAAATGAGGCTGAGACTGGTTTCAAAAGGGTTTTCCAACACACCCCAAGATCTATATATATGAGATCTTGGTATCTTCAATCTATACAATTTATTCTTGCAAAAACTAAGTGAAAACTCTCAGCATTCTTCTTCATCTCCTTCTTCTCTATCATTTCCTTCAAAAGCAAGTTCAATTCTCTTCTTCTAGAGCAAAGAAAAGGAGGATAGCCGTTATATCCTTGGAAGCATTTGCTTGAAGACTACCTTGCTCTTCGGTAGGAGTAAAATTGCTTTAAGGATAGTGACCAACTTGTCACGTGTCGGCTTTATTATTCACTTGGTTTCCATATTCCTACATATTTTCCTACAATCTTAAAGCAATTTTGAGAATATGGCAACCAGACACGCACTAGTTCCCGACATGTCAAAGATGGAGCCATTCGATGGCATGTTCATCAAATGATGGGCAGCCAAGGTGCTATTTTTCTTGGAGATGATTTCTGTTTCATATGTGTTGACACGAGACAAACCTTCAGATGAAACAGAAAGAATCAAATATGAGGCTGATAACACAACGTGTAGAGGACATATTTTGCACTTCCTCTCCAATTCGTTGTTTGACATATATGTCAAGTTTACTTCAGCGAAGGATATCTGGACATCACTTCAGAAAAAATATGGTTCTGAGGATGTTGGTAATAGAAAGTATGTGGTCAGTGAATTTCTTAAATTTCAAATGGTAGACCACATACCGATCAATGATCAGATTCACCAATACTAACAATTGGTGGATAATTTGGAGCAAGAAGGCATCAAAATTGATGAGACTTTTCAAACAGCATCCTTGCTAGAGAAGCTTCCATCTTCTTGGAGCAAATACAAGAAGAGAGAGAAGCATGACGACGCTAGGTTGACTATGGATGGAGTCATCAAGCATATCCGGATTGAAGAGAACAACAGACTTGATGACAAAGGTCATGACGAAGGTCAATCTCAAGCCAATGTGGTGGAGCACAAACCCAAAAGACAAAAGATTCAGCACAATAGCAAAGGTAAGACTTTTGTGCAGGGACAAGGAAAGAAGAAACTAAAAGGAGCATGCTGGGTGTGCGGCAAGTTTGGTCACCGGGCAGCCAAGTGCAACCAACGGAAAGGCCAAACTAGTAATCAAGCACATCTAGTGGAATCTTCAAAGACAGACAAAGAAGTCATTGTTGTGGTCGTCTTATCCGAGGTAAGCCTTGTTAGTGGTGCTACGGAATGAGTAGTAGACACAGGAGCTACCAAGCACATTGCCACCAGTAAGGATCTATTTTTTGATTATCAAGAAATAGGTGATGGCGAACAAGTCTTCTTAGGAGATGCACATGGTATCCAAGTTCTTGGAAAAGGAAAGGTTTTGACTTCAGGCAAAAGACTGGAATTAAGCAATGTGCTACATGTTCCTGCCATGCGTAGGAACTTGATCTCCAGAGTACTACTAAACAAGGCTAATATCAAACTTGTTCTTGAATCTAACAAACTTGTACTTTCCAAGAATGGTGAATTTCTCGGGAAGGGTTTTCGTTCGAGCGGTTTACTTGTCCTTGATGCAGTTTGTGTTATGAATAATAAGAATGCATCTAGTTCTACTTATATTGTGGATTCTCTTAATATTTGGCATGCAAGATTAGGTCATGTTAATAAGGACGCCATAAAGAGATTAAAGTTCACTAACTTGATATCTTATACAAGTAATGATGACTTTAATAAATGTGAATTCTGTGTAGAAGCTAAGCACCATAAAAAGTCAGTTAAAAGAGTTACAGAAAAATTGGAACTCATTCACAGTGACTTAGGAGACTTTAAAGGTTATACAAGTAAAGGTGGTAAGAAGTACTACATTACTTTCATTGTTGACTTTTCTAGATACACTAGAGTTTACTTGTTGGCACATAAAGATGAGTCTGAAAGCATGTTCATCAGGTATAAGAATGAAGTTGAAAATGAACTAGATAGAAAGATTAAAAGGTTAAGGACAGATAAAGGTGGTGAGTGTAATGTATCATCTTTACAAAAGTTTTGTGAAGATAATGGTATTATACATGTGTTCACACCTCCATACACCCCTCAATCTAACGGAGTTGCTGAAAGAAAAAATAGAACTCTTAAGGATATGATGAATGCCATGCTAATTAGTTCCGGATTGCCTAATAATATGTGGGGAGAAGCAATTCTTTCGGCATGTCACATCTTAAATAGAATTCCACATAAGAAGACCAACAAAACTCCTTATGAACTTTGGAAAGGTTATGCACCTAACTTGAATTACTTCAAGGTGTGGGGGTGCTTAGCCAAGGTTGGATTTCCGAATTTCAAAAGGAGTAAAATAGGTCTTAAGACTAACGATTGTGTTTTCATAGGTTATGCTCAAAATAGTGCTGCATATAGATTCTTGTCAATAGATAGTGGTTCCATTATTGAATCTAAGAATGCTGAGTTTTTTGAGCATATTTCTCTTATGAAAAAAGAAGAGTTGATAAGTTCGGGCTATGAAAAAGGTGAGTCTAGTAAAGTTGCAAATGATAACAATATCTCACCGAGGAAAAGTAAGAGGAAAAGAGTAGAAAAATCATTCGTAGATGATTTTGTTACTGCATTCATTATAGAAAATGATCCAACCACTTATCAAGAAGCAATAAAGTCTATAGACTCTAAGTTTTGGAAAGAAGCCATCAATAGCAAACTTGATTTTATATTTAGCAATAATACTTGGGAACTCGTAGACTTGCCTAGAGGTTGTAAGCATATCAGTTGTAAGTGGGTCTTTAGAAAGAAACTAAATGCAGATGGAACAATTGATAAGTTTAAATCTAGGCTTGTTGCTAAGGGTTTCACTCAACAAGAAGGAATAGATTTCTTCGACACATATTCACCGGTTGCTAGGATAACATATATTAGAGTTTTAGTAGCATTAGCTTCCATTTATAAATTTCTTATACATCAAATGGATGTTAATATTGTATTTCTAAATGGAGATTTAGTAGAAGAAATTTATATGAAACAACCGGAAGGAATGATTGCTAAGGATCAAGAGCATAAGGTTTGTAGATTGAAGAAGTCATTGCATGGTTTAAAACAAGCACCTAAGCAATGGCATGAAAATTTTGACAATGCCATGTTAGCTAATAGATATGTTGTAAATGAAAGTAATAGGTGCATTTATAGTAAATTCGAAAATCTTGATGGTGTGATTGTTTGCTTATACGTGGATGATTTGTTGATTTTTGGAACAAATATTGATGTGGTGAATGATACTAAATCCTTTTTGTCCTCTGTTTTTGAAATGAAAGATATGGGAAAAGCAGATTTAATACTTGGTCTCAGATTAGTAGAGAAATGTGGGGGTTATATGCTTTCTCAATCTCATTATGTTGAAAATATTTTGAGGAAATTTAATCACTTTGATGTTAAGCCTGTTAGCACTCCATATGATGCATCTTTGAGATTAGAAAAGAATAAAAATGATGGTGTATCTCAATGTGAATATGCTAGGATCATTTGTAGTGTCATGTATCTAATGAATTGCACTAGACCAGATATTGCATATTCGGTAAACCGGTTAGCTAGATATACTCATAATCCTAGTAAAGAACATTGGGATGCTTTAAAACGATTATTGAGATATCTAAGAGGTACTATGGATTTGGGACTTATGTTTAGTGGTTGTCCAACAGTTTTAGAAGGTTATTGTGATGCTAACTGGGTCACAGATAATGATAAAATAAACTCCACTAGTGGATATGTTTATACTTTAGGTGGTGGTGCTATTTCATGTAAATCTTCTAAACAAACGTGTAAATTCTAAATCAACAATGGAGTCAGAATTTGTTGCTTTAGAACTTGTATATACAGAAGCGGAATGGTTAAGGAATCTACTTGCTGTTATTCCTTTATGGACTAAACCTATGCCATCTTTGTTTATTCATTGTGATTCACAGGCAGCCATCGCTCGAGCAAAGAATAAAATATACAATAGGAAGAGCCGGCACATCCATTTGAGGCACAACATTGTGCGTGATTTGATTAGTTCTGGGGTGGTTAACTTGGGGTACGTGAGAACCGAGTTAGACCTTGCAGACCCCTTAACTAAAGGACTGAACCGTAAGATGGTTCTTAAAACATCGAGAGGAATAGGACTTTTTATATCGGGTGTGAATTCTCTATGACAGGAACCCAACTCGCTATTAATAGAGATCCTACAAACTGAGTTCAGTATGGTAAAAACACGTCATAGAAGAATTCTATAAAGTACTATCGTATTTGTCCTTTCCTATGTTGTTGTATGTGGATAGTACTTACTGCACGTTTGAGGGTGAGATTTAAGTCTCTTAATGGATAATTCATAGCCATTGTAAATGGTGGTGTGTTGCAGTACACACTTGATGAACATCACCTATATAAGTGTGGAAGAGGGGCCGATTCCTATAAGAGCCTGGAAAAATCTCTAGAACGCTTATGAATTATGGGTTTGGGTGCAGGGCCATTAATGCACCACACCGCGAACTTGTATGAAGTTAGATATTGGCATGTCGTTCGTATGTATAAACAATAGTGAAGTAAGTGGTTCAAGACGATTGTCATCCTATTTCCGTGTATATAACCTCGAATTGTACTACCGGACAGTTCAAGATGTTTGTCACTGCTCCGCTATGTGTCATTATCTTCATTTGATAGAGAAGAAATTCGTTGACTATCGCATGGGAGGCTTGTGTATAAGTTTGGGTCATGTCGGAGATTGTTTGAAAAGTACGTTAAAGTACTCTTTCTTAATGCTCCAAACTTATATAAATCTTATACGAGGTTGTTTGAGAGTTTGAAGTGATGTAATGAACACTTTAATCTTGAAATAGGTCACTTGGATCGATCCATGTCTAGGCTGGATCAAACCAAGTGAATGCTGGAATAAAGTTAAGTGTTCTGGAGGATTTGGAACGATCAATGTAAGAGACATCGATCGATCGATGTGGTATGTTGCAACTCTGGAAGCATTCTGTCCAACATAGATCGATCACATCGATCGATCTATGTGACATCGATCAATCGATGTGATTGATCGATGTAAGACAGAATGATAAGTGTAAGTATCTGTCCGACTTCGATCGATCGAAGTGACATCGACCGATCGATGTGATCGATCGATGTGCCAACGGACAGAACTTTTCACATGGAATTGCAGCTTTTGGTCCAAGGATCATCTCTCTTCGCCTGTGAACTGTAATCAACGGCTTTTGAAAGTTGAAATGAGGCTGAGACTGGTTTCAAAAGGGTTTTATAACACACCCCAAGATCTATATATATGAGATCTTGGTATCTTCAACATATACAATTCATTCTTGCAAAAACTAAGTGAAAAGTCTCAGCTTTCTTCTTCATCTCCTTCTTCTCTATCATTTCCTTCAAAAACAAGTTCAATTCTCTTCTTCTAGAGCAAAGGAAAGGAGGATAGCCGTTATATCCTGGGAAGCATTTGCTTGAAGACTACCTTGCTCTTCGGTAGGAGCAAAATTGCTTTAAGGACAATGACCAACTTGTCACGTCTCGGCTTTATTATTCACTTGGTTTCCATATTCCTACATATTTTCCTACAACATTGTCATCATGGTGAAGTGCACAGTGTTATCACGGTGTATGAGTGATATATCAATTTTGAATTTATGAGAAATTTACACTACACGATTATATCATCATCACTGTTATTATGGTGGGAATTGTTGTGTATGAGTGGTATCTCAACTTTAAATTTTTAAGGAATTTGACAGCACATGATGATAACCTCGTCACCATGCTGACAGTGTCGCACTCATTCATGATTATGTATAAATGAAATTTCAGTTTTGAATTTTTGAAAATTTAGTTGAAATTGTTTTTTTCAATAGTAACCCTTATTTTTAAGTAACACAAATTCAAAGGAAACGTGCACATGAAAACTGAAACCCGCTTTGTTCTATAAGGGTATTACTCTCATTCTAAGTGGAGTGAGATGCAAAGCAATTTTAGTCGAGATAATAAACCATCATGTGTCCTCGTGCATAAACAAGGTCCTTTCATGTTTAACATTCACGGTGTAGCGCACTGTCTGAAACTAGGGGTTTCGGTCCAGTGCATCCGACGTACTCTACTACAAGAAGTACAAGACGTCGATACATACATGTGTTTGTCGGCATGAAACATGAATTGATATAGCAGAAGCGATATAAAGATAAACATACGACATGCATAAACATACAAATCGTCATAATCTGTACAATGTTATAAGGTACAAATGCCGAATTAACATAAATACAACATGATCGAACGTCTGATATAAATCCCAAAAGCTAAATCCTGGCATACTTCATGCTCACGGGTAGTCTGCGTAGGGTTCGTCCTCTACGAACCCGATATCGCAAACCCTGTCCTCTGCAAAGTGATTAAAGGCAAGTATGAGCGATAAACATAATCGTCCAGCATGTAGTCCTATTGATACGTCATGTGGATCATGTATGTGGAGACGGGGTGATAAAATAAATACGCATAATAACGAACATAATATGACACATTTCCATATAAACAAGTAAAACGACGCAACATAGTACAAGCATCTAACATAAAATACATATGAAACTTAACGTCGTAACATAGTGAACATTTGATTCTACGTAGTCCATAACATCACACACATGTTCATGCTTAGTTTCTAAACCGTGACTTATTCTATGGTCTCGAATCTTATACCCATTATACTTTCATGCGTAATCTCTACATTGTCAACTTAATAACATCATAGACTTAAGAATGCTCCAACACTAACTTAAGGGTATCATGGACATAAAACAATTCATATTTCATGATAGTTTAAATCATGTTTTTTTCATAAAATCATAACATGGCTTTTCTATAAACATGCATAACATGACATTTTAATAACATGAAGACATAACATTTTCATAAACAGCCATAGCACTTTCATAAGAATAATAGTGCATGACATACCGAATGATTTCCCATATAGTAACATGTACAACATAAAACATAAGTACATGCTCTAACGGTGACGCGCTTTGATGGAGACCTAATACCCAGACCCGGTGCTACACTCAGTCATAACGAGAACAGATGCTCCTGACACCTACCACTCCGATCCCGATATCAGGACGACGCACCATCACATATCATAACATAACATGTGTTGTTGGAATCAACAGTCTCGTGTTTATTATTCGTACGCGTATGAACTTTTAAAACATGTGATGCGATAAAAATAATTTTTGAAACCTTTATTTTATGCAACATAAATCTCGGCCAAAAAGGGCAATTTGGTCACTCTACAGTTTAATCTCAAACATTCATCAGTTATCTACATTCTACATGTATAACTTAAGAAAATATCAGTTTTACCTCTATAGGGTGCCCCTCAGCCATCATCACAAAATAGTCCCTTTTTGGTAATTTTTACATAACACCACTTTCTTAAATTGCATATTTAATAATGGACAACCATAAACTATTTTTAGAAGTTAAGTTTTACATAAGGTGAAAAACTAACTCTGCATTTAAAGAATCAAAACTTATCTATCCTTGAAATATAAGTATTTTTATAAGAGATTTTTGTTAAAATCTAAAAAAAAATATTATTTTTTGGTAAGCTCGAGACTCGGAAAATTACAAGCTATTATAAAAATATAAAAACTCATCGTGAACAACTGTATATTTTATAAGATTTGGTTTTTCTTATACAGCAATGATATTCTTATATCTTTAATCTGATATAACTAGTATATATATTTATATATTGATTTTCTTTTAATAAATTTGTCTTGCATTAGTGTTGGTTATACCTTTACTGCTAATACTTTCTGGATCCGTCCTTTACTAAGATGTTTGATTAGGGCAGGACAACCTCCATTGAAAAGCCTGTACCTATCAAATAATATAGGTTTATAGGGTTTTATGTCAAAATGAAACATCCTGTCAAAACAAATGTTATACAGTTTCATGGAATCAGATTTCCATAAATATCAATCGAAAATGAACATAGGCTTAAGATCGAACTCTGCTTAAACTATTCAAATAGTCAATTTCAAATCTTTACAATAAAAAATAAATATTAATTATTGTCACGTGTTTGATCAGTGAGCTATGCTTTAATTAAGTACGTCAATTGTGTTTTTTTGGTTGCGTTGATGTGGCTGAGATCAAGGAGGCTTCAAGTGCGGTAAAATATACTCGACGCTACGTGTACAAAGTTGTCAGTGGTTTACTTTTTATTTTAAAAAAAAAGTCACTTTGTACACGTAGCGTCGCGTGATTAAAGACCTAATATTTTCACCACAAAAACAAAAGTCTATAGCGACAGACAAAACACGTCGCTATTTCGTCGCTACAGGCATATAGCGACGAAATAGCGACGAAAAATGAAGGTCGTTATACGGCTTGTCGCAAAGCAAATTTCGTCGGCAATGCGTCGCTGTATTGTGACGAAAAAAATTGCGTCGGTGTATCGTCGCAAAACTGCGACGAGAAACTGTCAGGTCTGCGACCTTTTTTCTGTTGTCGCTGTTTCGTCGGTAAATTATTTCGTCGCTATTTCGTATTTTTTATTTTTTTATTAATGTTCTGCGACAAAGAATTTCGTCGCAACATTTCGTCGGTATATGTTTTACCGTCGCTATTTATTATTTTTTTATTTTTTGTTTCCGTTTTATTTCGTCGCAAAATGTCGTCGTTAATATGTCTTTTCGTCGCTAATTTTAAATTTTTGTTTTTTTATTTCCGATCTGCGACAGACCAATTTCGTCGCCGGTTCGTCGGTATTTGTTATTTTTAAAAATATTAAATTTACTAATAATTATTTTAAATACATTATTTAATATTAAATTTTAAATTTTTTTTGATTTATTAATAATATTAATACATTATTAATTAAAAAGTTTTTATTATTATTATTTAATTTCTATAATATATTTTATTTTGTATATTAAATCATTTGTACAAATATTATACAGTAATACGGTATTTGCGCATTCAAGTTCGTATAATTAAACAACACAAACGAAATAGAATCCGTAAAATTGTCAGATAGAATATATAAAAGTACAAAGAAAATGTCAATACAACAAATGAAATACACTGTACAAACAATGAAAAAATAAAAAACTATGCAGAGGAAGATGGAGGGGGATCATGCGGAGAAGAGTGACCATCAGGAGGGCGGGGCTGAGGCTGAGGCTGAGGCTGAGGCTGCGAGGAGTTGGAAATGAAAGTCATGACGACCTGCGACAGCTGGAAGATTTGCTGGTTCGTTGCCTGCTGCACCTGCATCGTCTGATGCTGCGCATGCTCAAACGCCTGCTGAAGCGCCTGCTGAAGCGCCTGCTGCATCGCCTGCTGCTGCGACTGCAGTGCTTGTAAACTCTCCTCTTGCCTCGTCCTGATGGACTCTATCTCACGCTGCAGCGCCGCATTATCTGCTTCCAGGCGCGAAATATCCTCTGGCGTCGCAGAAGGCGCGGAGGTGCTGGCCTCAGAGGAAGCACCTGGATGCAGAACTTCGGAAAAGAATCGCGGCGCTGCTGATCCAACCCCGTACACCTCCTTCTTCTTCTTATTCTGAGGGCCGACGGTCCGAACCGCATCCCAATAAGCGCGGTTCTTGTCGGCCTGTTCGCCCCTATCTGCGAGTAATCTGTTGTACTCGTCCTGAAATGAGAATATGAATTGTTATGGTTTAGCAATAAAACAAACTAAGGAAAAAAAACAAATGATATCGTAGTCTACTTACACTGATGTCGCGGGCCTTCGTCGTGATCCAGTCCTCCGTTCCGTCGGAGGCTCTCTTCCGATGCGTCTTGTAGAAGAGATCGTAGGAGGCTGGCCACTCCCCCGTCTCCTGGTGCTGAAAGAATGAAATAAAATATGTTAGTGATATGCAGAATTTTTAAAAATTTCGGCATGACCTATTCGTTTATCGGAGGTATCCCGGCCTTAAAGGCCTCTCCCAAGTCAAATCACATGTACCACTTAAAGTAACCATATACGAATACCAAAAAAACAACAGCGCAACATAAGTAATTAACGAATATAGATAATCCACTTAACTCACTGAATGTAAATAATCCACTTAAGTCGATGAATGTAAATAATCCAATGAAATCAATGAAGGTCGTTACAATCCAATATTAAAATACTCACCATAGAACGCATCGTGGTGGCGTGGGAAACCGAACCACCTGAGTGTGTGGCAGGTGCTGGGCCCTGTACGTTGCTGCTGCGCCGGTTCGCCGCGTTCCGGGTGCTGCGGGCTTGGTAAGCAGAGTCCCTCCACCCTTCTACCCACGCCGCCCAGACGGCCTCGGATACGTAGGCAGGCCTTATCCACGTGGGGTCACGCTCCGACTTGGTCTTGAGGGAGTTGACGAAGTCCCCGTAGCGTTTGGCGGCCCTATGCCGCCAGGCCTGCTCCACGTCGCGGGCGATGTCGGCTGGCCAGCTGTACGACTTCTGCAATTATCATACGGAGGAATAATAAAAGTGTGGTTAGAAAAGTAATGATTGATTACGCATCAAAAAGTGAAATTCATCAAATTTGAATACCTGAAACTCATCCCAGTAGAACCTACGTGTCTCCGGGGTGACACGGCCCCAGGTATATCCAGATGGGTCAAGCCTCAGGTGGAAGGACCGGGTGATGCAACCGGAAAGCGCGCCATTGTCCGATCCAAACCTGAAAGAGTTTAAGTTGTTAGGAAAAAATAACGCGTGAAATATATTTGAAAACATGTTAAATAAATTAATCATTACTTACGTATGGGTATCATTTGACCAAGGGAGGGGACGACGCCCTGATATGACACCCTGGTCCGATGCCGCATCAGACGCCGGATGAGGTGCTGAAACGCTGGGTGTGGGTGGCGTCGTATGTCTGGGGGGTGCGGACATGTCGGCAGACCGTAAAAGGTCTGAGTCCGCAGCCAGAGCGGCGGTCGAAACCGAGGCATACGTATCATGCTGAGAAATGAACGCATCGAACTCTCCTTGAAGGTCCTGTGTAGATGGTGGGTATGTGGATCTCGTCGGTAAACCGTCACTAGCCATCAGATCTGAGAGGAACATATTAATAATTTTTAAACGGAGGTTTCCCAGCCTTAATGGCCTCTCCAAAGACAAATGCAAATCATACCGAAAATCATATGCAAACCTCTTACAAAACAGTTTGTACATGCATCATTCATTGGCCAAGCACACCACATTTCTACTAATTCAACCTTAACAACAATATTGGTGCATATATACCATATATACCCGTATATACCCGTACATACATATATATACCATATACATATATACCCGTATATACATATATATACCCGTATATGCATATATATATATATACCGTATATACATATATATACCATATACATATATGTACCAAAAATAGATTATATAATTATAAATATATTTAAATAGGAAAAATATATATACATACATAATTCTACCAAAAAAAAAACAGTTTCTAATAATTTTACATATATTTATATACAAAAATTACAAAAGATATATTACAAATCTATTAAAAACAGTTTTTACAAATTTAACTATATTTAAATACGAAATTAAATATATGTACCGTATATATGTACCGTATATATGTATTTGTGCGTGTATATATGTATTAAAACATATACATACATATACCGTATATATGTATATGTGCGTGTACCATATATATGTATATGTGCGTGTATATATGTATTAAAAACATATACATACATATACATATACATATACATACATTTACAAATCTATTAAATACATATACATACATATACATACATATACATATACATACATACGGTAATTGCAATAAAAACGAAATACATACATATACATATACATACATACGGTACATACATACATATACATAAAAACGAAATATACAAATACATATACATATACATACATACGGTACATACATACATGCGGTACATACATACATACGGTACATACATACATATACATAAAAACGAAATATACATATACATTTACATACATACGGTACATACATACATACGGTACATACATACATATACATAAAAACGAAATATACATATACATATACATATATATACGGTAATTGCAATAAAAACGAAATAGGAAGAAAAACTAACCCGAGAGGGGAGGTCAACGGAGAGGAAGCTCGTCGGGGGGGTTCGCCGGAGGGAGGTTTCTTCGCGAGGGGAGGTTTTCGCCGGAGGGAGGGGATTTCTTTCGCGGGGGGAGGGAAATGGGGAAGAAGAAGGGGGATTTCAGCTTTTACGTCGAAATTTTGCGACGACATAGCGACGGATGTTCGTCGCTATTTGGTTTCGTCGCTATTTTTCATGGGTCGTCGTTATTTCAAATTTAGCGACGAAATATTTCGTCGGTAACTCGTCGGTGTTATCATTTTTGAAAAAAAAATAATACAAAATATAAAGTAGTATATACATGAATATAAGTACATCAACACATACACACTTTCATATAAAGAGGTACATAAAAAATTTTGGCTAACGTCAATCTTCCTGGTCATCTGCATCCTCATACGCATCTTCATCTTCATCTTCGTCTTCATCTTCATCTTCATCTACATGCTCGTCGTCCTCTTCATCCTCGTATTCGTCTTCGACTACGTCTTCAATATTGTCAGGCGGTTGTATGTTGAGATGAATTTCGATAAAACCGCCGTTGGGGTCATTTAGAGGGAGGTCGTGCAGTTGAACATGTGTCGTATCTAGAACGAACGGGTTTTCTTCTTGAAATGCGGCGTCCATACCATCTGAAACTGTCTGTATACTCACATCAAACTTGCTCGATTTCACTTTGCACACGGCTCGCCAGTCTTTTGAGCTCGCATTCATCCTCGTTGTTGGATACGATAGATAGTACACCTGGGACGCTTGACTAGCCAAAACGTATGGATCGTATTTTCTGTACCGTCGCCCTTGGTGTATGTCTACCAACTTATATTGGTCGTGGACCTTTGTGCCAACGCGATAACCTTCTCGAGTTGGATCGTACCATTCGCACTTGAATAGGACCACCCGCTTTATAGGCAATGCGGGATATTCGAGCTCAATGATGTCAGTAAGGTAGCCGTAGAAGTCATCCTCGTCCGGGCTATTGTCATAACGCTTGACACACACTCCGCTGTTCTCCGACGATTTTCGGCTGGCATGGGAGACTGTGTGGAATCTATACCCGTTGACAAAACACATGTCGTGTCGCGTGACTCTGTTCAATGGACCCTCGGCTACTGGCGTCAGAATGTAACCGTACTCATCGTCAGCCAGATGACCTTTGCTCGACTGTAAAAGGACAAGTAAGTATACATCAACGGGGCAATAAATGTGTATCACATATCGTACACGTAACAGGCAAATACTAAACTTACATGCCACCTGAACCAATCAGCAAACTTGGAATCTAACTCATTGTTTATTGCATCGCTCGATATACCCGGTGAACGGTGTTGCAATAAATCAACGAACAAGCTGAAGCAAATTACGAATGAGTACCCTGTATATCTTTGTAACATAATGGATAGAGTATCGCAAGGTATTTACAAAATAAAATGGGAAATCGTTTATACCTCTGGAAACGGTCGACTTGACGGCAGTTGCGCAGAACATAAGAATGAGCAATCTTCAGCTCGCTGTCCCCCAATATCATTTCCTTTCCTTGTCCGTGAAATCTGATCGGATGTGTGAATATTGGGAGGACACCGGATCTGGAAATGCCGTCGTCGTTCCGGGGAACATCTCTGCACCTCGACGGGACATCTGGCTCGAAGTAATGAGACACGAAGGTCGATGCTTCCTCCGTCAGATAGGCATTGCACATAGAGGCCTCGACTTTCGCCTTGTTCTTGATGTTCAGCTTCAAATGCCTGAGATATCTGTTCATATAGTGAATATATGTTCAAATGCATATCGCTTAGACACATAAGAATGTCATGCACATAAAAAAGAGTACCTCTCGAACGGATACATCCACCTGTACTGAACAGGACCACCAACACGTGCCTCGTATGGTAGATGAACTGGCAGGTGTTCCATTGAATCAAAGAAGGCCGGAGGGAATATAGTTTCCAGCTTGCATATGATCACTGGGATTTCGCCCTCCAGCCTTGACATATCATCCGCCCTGAGTCTCGTGGCTGTAAGACATCTGAAGAACATGTAAGGCTTCTTCATGCACATCCAAGGCGGTAGATTGTACGGCGTCACGATTACAGGCCACGACGAATACTGCTCTCCCGACTGTCCAAACGGGTTGAACCCGTCGGTGCATAAACCCAACCTAACGTTCCTTGTCTCCGACGAAAAACCCGGATGCGTCGCATCGAACGTCCTCCAAGCTTCGCCGTCAGATGGATGGCACATCTCACCGTCTTTCGTGTAGTGCTCCGCGTGCCACCTCATCTGGCTAGCTGTGGCACCGGATGCGTATAGCCTCTGCAGTCTAGGGGCGAGAGGTAAATAGTAAAATTGTTTTCTTGGCACGTTCCAGTTTCTTTTGTTCGTTCTCCACCTGCTTGTCCCACAGACCCTGCACATGTCTTTATCCTCGTTGATGCCCCAGTATATGATGCACCCCTCTGAACAACAATCGATTTTCTGAACCGGCAGTCCCAACGCCTGCAGCTGTTTCTTCGTCGAATAAAAACTGTCGACCATTGTGTTCCCTTCGGGAAGAGATTCCCTCATCAGCTGACACATCCCATCGTACAATCTCTCTGTCATGCGGTGTTCCGTCTTCATGCTCGTCATCCGACCGATCATGGACATCTGTGTGTGACTACCGCAACCAGGATACAGCGGCGTGTTGGCGGCGTTCAGCATCTCAAAAAACTGTCTCGCCTGAGGGTTCGGATCTTCCTCCACGAATGTACGCGGCTGTTCATCCGGATCCTGCATTTGTAACAACTGCTCTCCGGTAAATGCGCCAGCGGCTGCGTCTGTCACCATCTGCATGTATGGGTTGTGAGATCCCTCGCCTATTTCTTCGGCATTAACCTGACCGGGTCCCCCTTCGACGTGTACAGTTGCAGATGTAGACGCCCCCTCATATTCGCCGTGACAGTACCATGTATGGTAATTGTGGACGAAACCTTGTTTCAATATGTGAACCCTCACGTCACCCGGATCCTTATATTTACGGTTCTTGCATTTCTTGCACGGACATCTAATCTGCGTTCCACTTTCATTACTCGTCGCAAATCAATAAATTCTTCGAGACCTTCAACAAATCTAAAACACCACTCCCCGTTGTTTACTCTCTGGTACATCCACTTTCTATCGCTTCTCCTCGGATCCATTTTCTCACT
Organism: Eustoma russellianum; assembly: GCA_036186865.1. Taxonomy (NCBI): domain Eukaryota; kingdom Viridiplantae; phylum Streptophyta; class Magnoliopsida; order Gentianales; family Gentianaceae; genus Eustoma; species Eustoma russellianum. The sequence goes on along the minus strand of AP025047.1, from coordinate 10,047,480 downwards.
ACACCTTGAAACTAACAGCAGCTATCTTTTTTCGTTTGTAGAAAAAATCAAAATTCCACACTTCTGTATTTTCGTTCAAAATTGATGATTGATGTGTTTGAAATGAGAGAAGAATGGGAGAAGAGAAGAAGAGAAGAAGAAAGACAATGGTTTTATCGTTCCCAGTACGTTACCGACGCAAATTTCCCAGTACACAATACCGACGACTTAGCGACGAACGGCGACGAACAAGAAACACAAATCCCGGAGACAAACAAACACATATACCGACGACTTAGCGACGAACGGCGACGAACAAGAAACACAAATCCCGGAGACAAACAAACACATATACCGACGACGTACCGACGACCAGCGACGAAACACGTCGTTTGATATGCTTTTACCGACGAAGTACCGATTACATTGCGACGCAAAACGTCTCTTCATTCCGTACGACGTGTTTCGTCGCTAAGTCTTCGGTACGTCGTCGGTAAAAGGCAGTCCGTCCAGTTCCCCATGCTTACAACTTACGATGTTTAGCGTCGCTAATTCGTCGCTATGTCGTCGCTGATTTCACTATATAGACAGTGGATCAGCGTGTGCCCACAACAACATATAAAACAACTATTTTATAATCCAAAATGGTTCGTACTAAAGCGCAAGCACGACGTGGTGGACGTGGTGGACGTGGTGGTAGGGCGGCAACACCGCCAACTGAAGTGCCTTCTTCTTCAACTGTTCCTCCCCCACCTCCTCCCCCACCAGAGCCCTCTGAGCCTCGCCGGGATCGACAAATTGTCGAACTCCAAATAGAAGTACGAGATCTGTGGAAAATGTTAGATGAGGTGAGGGCGCATGTCACGGTTCAGGAAGAGCGTCTCGACTACATAGATAAAAGGCAGATGCGGATTAAATCCAAATCTGCACAGTTGAGACGCCAACTGAAGGCGTGTGCGGAGAGTATAGCTTCTCTCTGTTCGGATGACGAACAGTGAGTGGCTACTCTTCGCTATTTAGCTTTTTTTAAATATTTCTTATTATATTTTGTAATTTTAATTTTTAATTTTATATTAATGAAGTTTGTTTTTTTAATATCGTATTTGTTTTCTTAATAATTATAACACGTGTTTAATCTCTTACGAATCCTGATGACGCACCTGTATACGCGAAATGTGGTTAAGAAAAATTTCTTCCTACTAATTCACCGACTAAACATCAACTATATACCGACGAAACCTAATACAACGACGAAAACCTACTAACTATATCTTCGACGAAACTTAATAGAACGACAAAAACCTATTAACCGTATCGTCGAAACCTAACTATATCTTCGACGAAACTTAATAGAACGACAAAACCTACTAACCGTATCGACGAAAAAACGGAAAAACTAAATACAATGAGAAGAACGGGCTTCGCGGGGTTTTTTTTTTGAATTTACCGACGCTTTACCGACGAAACAGCGACGGAAAACGTCTCTTCACATTATTCGACGCGTTTCGTCGCTATTCCGTCGCCAAGTTGTCGTTATTCGGCAGTGTCAGTTCAGTTCCCAACGGTTGCATCGTACGATAAACATACGTCGCTAATTCGTCGCTACGTCGTCGCTATAACATCCGAAAGGTCATCACTGCACATTCCCAACGGTTGACAAATGCGTCGCTATGTCGTCGCTATGTCGTCGCTCATTTCACTATTTATACCCCAAACATCCGCTGTTATACATACACACATAGAACGTTATAAATAATCAAAATATGCCACGTCGTTTTAAAAGAACCCCAAGGCGTGGTGGACGGGCAAACAGTGCCCCTCCAGAAGGGCCTCCTCCTCAACCACCATCGGTTGAGCGAGAGGGTTCTGTATCTGTCTATGGCCCACCGCCGCATCAGGATGATCAAGAACAAATGCCGGTGCAGGACGCCGACTTCCGTATGCTGATGGCAAACATGCATCAGCAGTCGCGGCAACTGCACTACATGACTAGAAGGCTGCGGAAGATGAAATTTAGATACTACAAGCTCAAGCGCCTTCTCAAAGAGTTTGCGGAGAATGTCGCGGCCACTCTTTCGTCCGATGACGAAGAGTGAACGGCCCATCTCCGCATCTCTTTTTAGATTTTTTTTTATTTTTTCGTTTGATAATGTAACTTCTTATTATTAAATGAATGAGTATTTTTCCCAATTACCGCTTTCTTTTTCCTTAATCAATACACGTGTTTAATTCTCGATGTATCTGCGACGACACAACGACAAACCGAATTACGAACGGAAAGTAATTCAAAACATTTGCCACATACGGGTTTCATTGACAAAAAAACGACGATACACAACTCCAAGAACTTAGTAAACGACGAATTTATTTTATACTTTTAGCAACACATTTGCGACGACATAGCGACGAAGCGTTATAAACTAAATAGCGACGAACAAAAACACGCAGAATAGCGACGAAACACCGACAAATCACCGACGTAATTCACCTGACTGACTATTTTTCTTTTAGCGACAACGAATTTCATCGTACTTTCGTCGCAATTAGCGACTACATTATTTTTGTCGCAGAGTCGTCGCTATTACCGACGAAACAACGACTATACGTTGTTCGTCGGTGATTTTTTTCGTCGGCATACCACAATTTTTTTGTGGTGTTTGCTTCACTTGAAACTTCCTCAGATCTCAACCCTGAGTCGATGATGGCCCCTTTTTTCCAAAAGAGCTTTCTTTGACTTAGCCATTTTGAACCTTACCAAGTGAAGTCAACGAGCAAGACACGGTCGTTCTCATCGTACGGTCGGCAGATTATAATTTTTCTTCTCATTAGTGTAAGATTGACCTTTTTAATTTTGTTGTTTTCAAATTGTCAGTTTTTCTTTATTGTAAAATACTTCGAGCCGATGGAGTTAACGTTGAAGCCATACATAGAAATTCCTTTACCAATTCAAGGCATTAAGCTGAGACTCGTTTCCAATCATTGTAAGGATGGTATATTTTAATTTCCTTATTTGTGCCTTGACTTGTTATCACAAGGCACAAATATAATATAATATTACTACACACATAGGCGAGCTAACTGTCAACTCTATGAATTCATACACCAAGAATTAAAATCATATCCAGTGTGGTAGCCGAAGTTAATGGTTGAGTTTTGAAATAATTCTGGGTTGTGTTTAAAAGGAATTAATTTAGTTCAAATAACAAAATAAAATTTGCTAATTCACAACGTTGCACGTACATACTGAAAATCGTTATAGAATTCAAGATGTAATTAGTTATTTTTACCTAAAAATCTCTGTTGATGAGCCCATGAAGTATCAAATAAATAAGGTGAATTGTGCACAACTATATTTTGTTAGAGCGATTTTGCTTTGGATCTAGGCACTGAAATTTATGTGCACTTCGCTATGATATTTTACTGTTTTTTTAAAAATATTCTATGATACGTTTGTATTGTGTTCACAGTGTACTCATACATCGCGTTGCAAGTGTGCTATATCTTGAGTTCATAATGATCACTGTATACAACACACAGTGTGATAGTGGTGAGTACATTGCGATTGCGGTGTTTGAACAATGTGATTAGTGTGTTTTCAAATTAGGTACAGCGAGATCACGGTTTTTTTGGGAGCCTAAAATATTTGGAGAATGTTCTATGAATAGCCTGGAAGGAAGTGTACTTTAGGAGTAGTTCAGTGATTAGAAAATACTTTTAGGGCCATGCTTTGAAACTCATATAAAAGACCTTAAGTTAGGACCATTCTAAGAAAAGTCAAAGATTACTATTGAGGACGTGAGGGATTGGCTTTGAAATAGGGTCATTCTATAGCAACTTTAGCAGTAGGATTATGCCCTCGTACCATCAATTTTGTTGACATTGTCATCATGGTGAAGTACATACTCTTATCAAAGTGTATGAGTGCGGTCCAGATCTCCTCACCGCTACTCCCTCACCGTACACTCACCGCGTGACACGTAGCTAGGGAGTAGGGTGAGTCACCGTGCGGTGAGATGATCCTATCCGGTATGATTGATGTACCAATTTTGAATTTGTTAGAAATTTACACTACACCATTATATCCTTATCACAGTTATTATGGTGGAAATTACGGTGTACGAGTGATATCTCAACTTTGTATTTTTAAGAAATTTGACAGCACATGATGATAGCCTTGTCACCATGTTCAGTATCGCATACAATTCGTCATTATGTATAAATGAAATTTCAGTTTTGAATTTTTCAAAATTTATTTGAAATTATTTTTTTCAATGGTAATCCTTATTTTTAATTAAAACAAATTTAAAGGAACGCTTTGTTCTGTAAAAGTATTACTCTTGGATCAAAAGGTGATACCTAGGTCTAAGAGCCCCACCGTTCTAACCCCAATGAGCATTGTATGTTGGAGAATTAAGAGTTTGGGCTTTGGCCCATTGTTGGAGAATTAACAGGCTGGGCTTTGGCCCATTAAGAAAAGTTGTAAAACTTGGTTTAGCAACATACTTTGAGCTTAATAATGATTAGTTTCTGATAATGAAAATCGAAAACTAATGGGTCCTTAATTATCTACGTAACGAGTAGTTAATTTTAGGCCTTGGAATCACTCAATTACGATACCGGATGAATGAGAAATTAATGCTCAAAGTGGATGGAAAATGTGAGTTAGAGGGTGTTGTGTCATCCTTATGGAGGAATACCACATTGGACCCTTTAGAGGTGCCCTTGGGGCATGAGAAGGTTTTATGTAAAGTACATCGATCGATCGATGTCTCCTCGATCTATCGATGTAATCGATCGAAGATGGTCAGTAAGCTTCAAGATCATTCGTCTTTACATCGATCGATCGATGTCACTTAGATCGATCGATATAATCGATCGAAGCTGGACAGAAAGTTTCAAGACCATTCTGTCTTACATCGATCGATCACATCGATCGATTGATGTCACTTCGATCGATTGATGTGATCGATCGAAGTAGGACAGCGAGCAGAATTTTTTCTGCTGAGCAGTTATGTTTCAAACTTGAAACAAACGCTATCCTCCGGTATGTGATAAGATCAATCTGGTTTGATCTAATGGTGGCAGGGGAGGCAGCTTTGATCCAACAACTGAGTTTTAAACTGACCTAACCGCCCAATCGAATGTGGTTTCCATCTAACGCTCCAGGTTTAAACCTGCGAAACAGTTTTCAATCTAAAGGCTGAGATTTAAGCCTTCCAAAACTGATTAAGAGGTTTTGATCTAACGGCTTATATCAATCTACGGTTTTGATCCGACGGTCACGATTCTATCTGTGTAACCTATTCTCTAACTGTTTCCCCTATATAAACAGGGCAAGGGATGCTAACTATTCACACACTTGCACTTTGCATTCAAACATATAGCATTCATAGCATTCGAGTTTTTGCATCACGGCCAAGAGAAGTCAGGACACTCGAAGGTTCAAAGTAGTTCAAGTTCAGCAGTGCCGCTCAACTGAACAGGTACCCATTGTATCCTGGGAGATGGTTGCTAACGCCGGTTAGGCACAGTATGCCGGAGCAATACGTCTTAAGGACAGAGTCCTCGACTCGTCCCGGGTTTGGTTTATTTTATTATTTTCATACGCACACATTGAACGACTGCGTCTTAGTACAGGATTGATTGTCTCCAACAATCTTAAGACGTATTCTGGTTCAATTACTTCCTGTACTGTTTTTTAATTTACGCAAACCAGTGTTCATACTGATTTGCAGTCTACTTCTACTCATTTCTTAAATCTGGTTCTGTTCTGATCTGTACGTTTTGATCAAACTGAACAGGAATGGAACACGAAGGCTCGAACTTTGTTCAAGGCTTTAACGGTGTTGACTCCGTGTCCGCACCTGACGGGGCAAACAATGTTGCTGTCGGAGCTCCGTTCAACACAGTTCCGTTAGCACCTACTGGAGGGCCTCAGATGAATCCGGCTGCCACAGCTGCACACGTGGAGAAGCTGGAGAAATTTGCTGGCAGTTTCTTTAAGAGGTGGCAGCAGAAGATGCTGTTCTATCTCACGGCGCTGAGATTGGCCAGGATGCTAAGCGAGGATCCACCCGTGGTTGAACCTGAGGAGGATCAACAACAGAACATGCAGAATGCCTTGGGGGCTGAAGCATGGGCATATACAAACTTTTGTTGTTTAAATTTGATTCTGAGTTTCCTAGATAATACTATCTATGGCGTGTTTTGTACCTATAAAACTGCAAAAGCTTTGTGGTCAGCTTTAAATAAAAAGTATCGTACAGAAGATGCTGGCACGAAAAAGTTAATAGTTGGAAAATTTCTCGACTATAAAAAGCTAGATTCCAAAACTGTAATTTCGCAGGTTGAGGAAATACAGATGTTGGTATCGGAGATGGAAGAGGAGGGCATGACGCACAGTGAATGTTTCCAGGTTGCGGTTGTGATTGAGAAGCTGCCTCCTTCGTGGAGGGAGTTTAAGAGCTATCTCAAACACAAACGAAAGGAGATGAAAATGGAAGATTTGATTGTCCGGCATCGAATTGAAGAGGACAATCGTCGTGCCGAAAGAAAGCCAACCACTTCGTCGAGCCAAGCCAAGGCTCATGTTGCTGAGGCGAGGAACAAAAAGAAAAATAACACTTTGAGCGTGAACGTCAAGGGCAAGGAGATTGCAAAGAAGTTCACAGGTAAGTGTTATAATTGTGGTAAACCAGGGCACTGGAGCAGTGACTGCCGTAAGCCCAAAAAGAATCAGAATCAAAATAAAGCAAAAGCAAATTTGATCGGCGCAATGGAAGATTTGAATCTCTGCGCAGTGGTGACCGAATGCAACGCAGTGGGGAACCCGCGTGAATGGTGGATGGACACAGGGGCCACTCGACATGTTTGTGCGAACAGGGCAATGTTCCGAGAATATGTACCCACGACAAACAACGAACAACTTTTCATGGAAAACTCCGACAGCTCGAAGATCGAAGGATCGGGCAAGGTGATCCTGAAACTGACCTCAGAAAGGGAGCTGACCCTGCAGAATGTGTTGCATGTTCCTGACATCAGGAAAAACTTGGTTTCTGGCGCGCTGCTAGTTAGTCATGGTTTCAAGCTTGTTTTTGAGGCAAACAAATTTACACTTTCCAAGAATGGCGTGTATTTGGAAAAGGGGGTACCTTACTGATAACATGTTTAAGTGAAATGTTACCTAAGAAAGTTGCGCCCACTGAGGCTAATAAAATTGTTTCCTCTGCTGCTTACATGCTTGAGTCTTCTTGTTTATGACATTTTCGTTTGGGACATGTTAATTACAAGTCAATACGACGAATGATTAATCTCGACTTATTGCCCAAACTAGACTTTAATAATAAAGAAAAATGCCAAGTATGTGTTGAAGCAAAATTGACAAAAGCGCCATTTCCTTCAACAGAACGAAACACTGAATCATTGGATTTAATTCATACAGACTTGTGTGATTTAAAGTTTGTGCAAACAAGGGAAGGTAAAAAATACTTTGTAATTTTTATCGACGATTGCACTAGATACTGTTATGTTTATCTGCTAAGTAGCAAAGATGAGGCCATTGATGCTTTTAAAGATTATAAGAATGAAGTTGAGAATCAACTTAGCAAACGAATTAAAATAATTCGAAGTGATAGAGGCGGAGAGTATGACGCATCGTTTAATGAATTTTGTTCAGAACATGGCATTATTCATCAAACGACTGCACCATATTCACCTCAATCTAATGGTATTGCAGAACGCAAAAACCGTACTCTAAAGGAGATGATGAATGCTATGTTGATTAGTTCGGGTTTACCCCAGAACTTGTGGGGACAAGCAATTCTCTCCGCCAACGTCATTTTAAAAAGGATTCTGTCCAAGAAGACGGATAAAACCCCATATGAACTTTGGAAAGGCTATAAGCCTAGTTACAAATACTTGAACGTGTGGGGGTGTCTGGAGAAGGTTGTTGTACCTAAACCAAGACAAGTGAGAATCGGGCCTAAAACAGTTGATTGCATATTTATTGGCTATGAAACGAACAGTAGTGCATATCGTTTCTTAGTGCACAAATCGGACATTCCCAAGATACATGAAAATGTTGTAATGGAATCGAGGGATGCAGTGTTCTTTGAAAATGTCTTTCCGAAGAAAGACAAAGACAGTGAAGAAGCTAGCACTAGTAAGCGAGTGCGTGAGACGACTCCTCAAGAGACTGAGGAACCTCGTCAAAGCAAACGAGCCAAAATACCAACGTCTTTTGGACCAGATTTTCTCACCTACATGGTGGAAAACAAACCGAGATCTTTCTCTGAGGCAATGACAACTCCAGAAGCTCCTTTCTGGAAAGAAGCAGTGAATTGTGAGATAGATTCCATTCTTCTAAATCACACCTGGGAGCTGGTAGATCTTCCTCTAGGAAGTAAACCACTCGGGTGCAAGTGGATTTTCAGGAAAAAACTGAAAAAAGTTGGATCTATTGACAAGTACAAGGCCAGGTTAGTAGCCAAAGGCTACAGACAAAAGGAAGGCTTTGACTTCTTTGATACCTACTCACCAGTGACTAGGATCACTTCCATAAGGATGCTAGTAGCTATTGCTGCAGTCTATGATTTAGAAATCCATCAAATGGATGTGAAGACTACCTTTCTTAATGGTGAATTAGAGGAAGAGATTTATATGGAACAACACGAAGGGTTTGTCGTTCCAGGACAAGAAAGGAAAGTGTGTAGACTTGTTAAGTCTCTGTATGGACTTGAACAAGCACCCAAGCCATGGCATTTAAAGTTTGATCAGGTAATGATGTCAAACGACTTCAGGATCAACGAGTGTGACAAGTGTGTATACATTAAGAGCACACGAAATGCCTATGTAATAGTGTGTCTCTATGTAGACGACATGCTAATCAAGAGCAGTACTCGTGACATCATCTTGAGTACAAAGAAGATGTTCACACAAAATTTTGATATGAAGGACATGGGGGTTGCCAATGTTATTCTAGGAATTAAAATTTCTCGGATGGATGATGGTCTTGTTATGTCGCAAACTCACTATATTGAATCTGTTCTCAAACGATTCAATATTTTTGAAACAAAACCAAGAAAGACCCCACATGACTTAAGTATACACTTAAGGAAAAATCGAGGTGAACCTGTAGCTCAATTAAAATACTCTCAAGTAATCGGGAGTCTGATGTACATAACAAATTGTACAAGGTCAGACTTAGCTTGTTCAGTAAACAAATTGAGCAGGTTTACCAGTAATCCAAGTGGTGATCATTGAAAAGCTCTTAACAGAGTGATGAGGTATCTGAAATACACAATGAATCTTGGATTACATTACACAAGATATCCAGCAGTATTAGAAGGATATTGCGATGCAAATTGGATATCAGATTGTAAGGACTCGAAGTCCACCAATGGATACTTATTCACTGTTGGTGGTGCTGCTGTGTCGTGGAAATCCACGAAACAAACGTGTATAGCTCGGTCTACTATGGAGGCTGAGTTCATAGCGTTGGATAAAGCTGGTGAAGAGACTGAATGGCTTCGGAATGTCCTAGAAGATGTTCCATGCTGGCCTAAACCAATCGCTCCTATTAGCATAGACTGCGATAGTCAGTCAGCTATAGGACGTGCTCAAAGCAGCATCTATAATGGTAATTCACGACACATACGTCGGAGACATAACACCATTAAACAGTTGATCTCTAATGGCGTGATTTCCATTGATTACATAAAATCAATGGAGAATCTTGCGGATCCGCTTACAAAAGGCTTGCCTAGAGATCAAATGTCAAGATTGACAAACAGAATGGGACTAAAGCCTATAATGCAAGAATCTTTGTAATGGTAACCCTACCTTGTTTACTGGAGATCCCAGAATCTTGGTTCAATGGGACAACTAAGTTATGAAGCTTCAGGTTAGCACTTACTCATTCCGTCATATAAAAGTGTTGTCTGCAGAGAATATTTAGGGTAAGCTAAAGCTTTTAATGATGTCTTATATCTTGATACATCAAGTGAAGTATGGCAGAATACTCTTGATAGGAATCACCTATGTAAGTGTGAAGTGGGGCCGCTTCTATGAGAAAGTCTGGAAGGCAAGATTTCTCTAAAACACTTTCTGAAACCAGGTTGTTCTTGGCCAAAACGAACACAACCATGACAACCAAAAGGGTGTTAAAGAAAATGTTGTGTGAGTATCATTGTCTAGGTTCACAACAAAGGCTGACTGGTTCAAGACGTCAAGTCACTAATTAGCCGAGTAAATCCGATGGTACATCACTATGAAAGGTTCAAAGCCAGAAGCTAACTCTTCTAATGCAATATTTTCTTGTCTGACTTCTCCTTAGAGTCTGCATCTACATTTGCATTAATTTCCATTCATGTGGGGGATTAATGGAGAATTAAGAGTTTGGGCTTTGGCCCATTGTTGGAGAATTAAAAGGTTGGGCTTTGGCCCATTAAGAAAAGTTGCTAAACTTGGTTTAGCAACATACTTTGAGCTTAATAATGATTAGTTTCCGATAATGAAAATCAAAAACTAATGGGTCCTTAATTATCTACGTAACGAGTAGTTAATTTTAGGCCTTGGAATCACTCAATTACAATACCGGGTGAATGAGAAATTAATGCTCAAAGTGGATGGAAAACGTGAGTTAGAGGGTGTTGTGTCACCCTTATGGAGGAATACCACATTGGACCCTTTAGAGGTGCCCTTGGGGCATTAGAAGGTTTGACCGAAGGAAAGATATAAATCGTTTTATGTAAAGTACATCGATCGATTACATCGATCGATCGATGTCACTTCGATCGATCGATGTAATCGATCGAAGATGGTCAGTAAGCTTCGAGATCATTCTGCCTTACATCGATCGATCACATCGATCGATCGATGTCACTTCGATCGATCGATGTAATCGATCGAAGCTGGACAGAAAGTTTCAAGACCATTCTGTCTTACATCGATCGATGTCACCTTCGATCGATCGATGTGATCGATTGAAGTAGGACAGCGAGCAGAATTTTTTCTGCTGAGCAGTTATGTTTCAAATTTGAAACAAACGCTATCCTCCGGTATGTGATAAGATCAATCTGGTTTGATCTAGTGGCAGAGAAGGCAACTTTGATCCAACGGCTGAGTTTTAAACTGACCTAACCGCCCAACCGAATGTGGTTTCCATCTAACTCTCCAGGTTTAAACATGCGAATCAGTTTTCAATCTAAAGGCTGAGATTTAAGCCTTCCAAAACTGATTAAGAGGTTTTGATCTAACGACTTATATCAATCTACGGTTTTGATCCGACGGTCACGGTTCTATCTGTGTAACCTATTCTCCAACCGTTTCCCTATATAAACAGGGCAAGGGATGCATTCTATTCACACACTTGCACTCTGCATTCAAGCATATAGCATTCATAACATTCGAGTTTTTGCATCACGTCCAAGAGAAGTCAGGACACTCGAAAGTTCGAAGCAGTTCAAGTTCAGCAGTGCTGCTGAACTGAACAGGTACCCGTTGTATCCTGGGAGACGGTTGCTAACGCCGGTTAGGCACAGTATACCGGAGCAATACGTCTTAAGGACAGAGTCCTCGACTCGCCCCGGGTTTGGTTTATTTTATTATTTTCATACGCACACACTGAACGACTGCGTCTTAGTACATGATTGATTGTCTCCAACATTGTAGAGGTGCAAATCAGGAGTTCAACAGCCTCTTATATTGGGTGAAGACTTACTTAGTGACCCACACAAGGTGTCCCCCCGCAACCTAGGCGTTCGGCCTAGCAGCAGTGGAACACCCACACTGTACGTAACCATGGAATCGAACACTTGACCTTTTGAACCAAATCTCAATCTGAGTACCAACCCATGAAGCGGTAAGGATAGTACTCTCATTGTCAGTGGAGTGAGATGCAAAGCAATTTTAGTCGAGATATGAACCATCCCGTGTCCTCGGACATAAACAAGGTGCTATCATATTTAACATTCACGGGCCCTTAGTTTTATTTACTGCTAATAAACTCAAGATCAAAATACAATAGAACAATAGTTCAAATTGAATGGGAGTATGGTATGGCATGATTCAACAGACAAACAGAAGATAATCCAAAAGAAAAGGTAACATTCATCCTATAAACTTTTCTACTGCTATTGTATTCATTGTAATAATTTTACGTTCGCCAATCAGTAAAGGAGAACTGATATGCTTGTGGTGAGGAGCGTACTAAAACATGAAAGCAATAACCATTAACTATTAATCATTAGTTATTGATTAGCCATACTAACATTTGCATTTTTTGTGGAGTTTTTTTTTTTGGTGATAAACAAGAAGTAATCCTTATGCAACGACAAAAGGATACACTAATTTTGTGCGGGCTGTTTTTGGTGAGTTTCGCAAGAACACGCAATATGACCACAATGGTGTAATAAAGGTCCAACGGTTTTCCTTTTGCTTTTGCTTTTCTTTCTTCACTTTTCTGCCCTTTTTCTGTCTTTTTTTTTTGTTTGCAGATTCTGAACTTCTTTTCTTTTTTTTTTCGGGGGCAAAAATTGTAATTTTACACTTTCACCCTCAAAAATTCTATTTTTTGGCAGAATGTAGAATTGAACTCCGTGATCACTGTGGTACCTTCAATTTCAAGAAACACCCTTGGATTAGTGAGAATTTGGCCAAAAACAAAAATTAGGGTTAGGCAAAATTAGGGTTTGGGCTAATTTGGGGATTTCGATGAATTGAATTAGGGATTTTGGTTTGAGGGGTCAATTGGGGCTGTTTATGAGGTGTTTAGATGATTTTTGGGTGCTGATGAATTTTGGCCTTGGGGGGGGATAGGTGCGGCCAGTAGGGTGGGGGTAGGGTAGTTGCCGCCTGGGGGGTTGGCTGAGACTCTTTTTTTTGGTCAAATGGGCTGAATGCTGAAAATTGATACTTGAACAAAGATCAATGTATGAATTCAGTCACAATATAAAATCAAGCCACATAAAAATCAAAATCAACCAATAGCTTCGGTAGCAACAAGATTGAATATGACTAGGTGGCTTTTTGGATAATGTAGGCAAATATTTGTGATGCTGAATTCAAATTCCTAATCAACGATCCTAAATGATCAAGTTGTCAAAGAAAAATGCAATCTTTTTTTTGAAATAAATCGGCTAAAAGAATTTATTTTTCTTTTTAATTTTGATGAAAAGGAAACGTGTATGAGGAAAAAAAATAAGATTCAGATTATGAATGAAGAATGAATGAAAAGAAAATGCAGGATAATTGATGGAATTGAGTGACCTGAGGCTCTGATACCAATTTGATGCAAGCTGACAAGCGTAGGATCCACTATTCCACCTTCAACAACCTTTCCACAAGGGTTTAGGCACAAAGAAGTAAACTTCTCCTTGCTTTCGTTGTGTAGAAATTGCCGGCTTAAGCAATACCTTAGATTCAAGTGTGCGTTTGTAGGCAAACCTTCAAGGCCCTCCTAGACGGTCACTTCAACCCTTGGCAATCACCCTCAATTTGCTCAAGATAGAGAGATATTAGCCTTGATTTTTAGTGCAAAATCAAGAAAACAAAGTTTCACTCACTTGGAGAAGAAAACACACAAAATATTATTGATGATTGATTGTCTAATGAGGCCGGCGGCCTTGTGCTATTTATAGGCTGAAAATTTCAGCCAACAACAATCAAAAAGGAAAAAATAATCTCTATCTAATACCTACCAAAAAGTTAAAAGAGATAAATTGCAATTTTTCTAAAAGAACGATCTTGAAAATGGAATATTCCTTCTCCTACTAATGCAGCAGATTTCTTGCCTTTTTGAGGGACTTTGGAGATCCATTTTTATGGCATGATAATCTTATCTCAATCTTCAAAAGTTTGATTGCAATCCTATCTTGATTGATTTTGAAATTTACTCAAATTCTCCTTCCTTTTCTTCCTTTTTGTCCTATAGTGTGGCTGGCCCTAATGTTGCTGAATTTTGACTGCCTTTTTTGTCCCTATGGCTGTATCATTTACCCTGGGTAATTCTACCAGGTGAAACTCCTAGCCAAGTGTCCCAAACTAGCTTACTCAGCTCAGTACCGAGCCACGTGGCGAGTATGCAAGAGCAAGAGTCATCCTTATGACCTCCTTGTCTGTCAAGATTTCCGGTCTCTGCCCATGCATTGGCCCGAGCCGCCATATAAAAGGCAGGAAACAGGAGAGAGAATGACAAGTAACAATTCACAAATTACAACTGTGACTCATCTTCCTCACGGTGAAAACTTCCAGGTTTACCAAAAAACCTTCTACTTAAAAACTTTCATCAGTATATAAATCTCTCCATAAATGGCCTCAACTGACTTGACAGTCGGAGGGTATTACCCGGGGCCATAGATCCCGGGTCCTCTGACCTCGTTCCTTTGTGCAGGTCGGCCAACAGCCTACTACAAACAACTGACGGAGAATTGACGGCGTAACCCCCCATATCATATTTAATACTTGGTGATAAATCTGACATCATCAACCATTAACTATTAATCATTAGTTATTGATTAGCCATACTAACATTTGCATTTTTTTTGTCGAGTTTTTTTTTTTTGTGATAAACAAGAAGTAGTCCTTATGCAACGACAAAAGGATAAACTAATTTTGGTACTTGAATAAGCCCTTGTGAAACTGTCAGTGAAAGGCATAAGTTCATATACCCATATTTACCAATTTCTCATTTACTTCCCAACTCTTGGCGATAGTTTTTGCCGTCGTTGCAATATACTGGGCATGTATTGTTATTGTCATGTACTTCTGCTTCGATGTAATCTTCTTTTAAGTTTGTTCACACCACAAAAAAAAGAGCCTATAGCGACAGCCAAAAAACGTCGCTATTTCGTCGCTACAGGCATATTGCGACGAAATAGCGACGAAAAATGAAGGTCGTTATACGGCTTGTCGCAAAGCAAATTTCGTCGGCACTGCGTCGCTATATTGTGACGAAAACAATTTTGTCGGTGTATCGTCGCCAAACTGCGACGAGAAACTGTCAGGTCTGCGACCTGTTTTCTACTGTCGCTGTTTCGTCGGTAAAATATTTTCGTCGCTATTTTGTATTTTTTTATTTTTTTATTAAGGTTCTGCGACAAAGACACTCGTCGCAAAATTTCGTCGGTATAAGTATTGCCGTCGCTATTTATTATTTTTTTATTTTTTGTTTCCGTTTTATTTCGTCGCAAAATGTCGTCGTTATATGTCTTTTCGTCGCTAATTTTAAATTTTTGTTTTTTTATTACCAATCTGCGACAGTACAATTTCGTCGCCGGTTCGTCGGTATTTGTTATTTTTAAAAATATTAAATTTACTAATAATTATTTTAAATACATTATTTAATATTAAATTTTAAATTTTTTTTGATTTATTAATAATATTAATACATTATTAATTAAAAAGTTTTTATTATTATTTAATTTCTATAATATATTTTATTTTGTATATTAAATCATTTGTACGAATATTATACAGTAATACGGTATTTGCGCATTCAAGTTCGTATAATTAAACAACACAAACGAAATAGAATCCGTAAAATTGTCAGATAGAATATAAAAGTACAAAGAAAATGTCAATACAACAAATGAAATAGACTGTACAAACAATGAAAAAATAAAAAACTATGCAGAGGAAGATGGAGGGGGATCATGCGGAGAAGAGTGACCATCAGGAGGGCGAGGCTGAGGCTGAGGCTGCGAGGAGCAGGAAATGAAAGACATGACTACCTGTGACAGGTGCGAGATTTGCTGGTTCGTTGCCTCCTGCACCTGCATCGTCTGCCGCTGCGCATGCTCAAACGCCTGTTGAAGCGCCTGCTGCAGCGCCTGTACACTCTCCTCATGCCTCGTCCTGATGGTCCCTATCTCACGCTGCAGCGCCGCATTATCTGATTCCAGGCGCGAAATATCATCTGGCGTCGCAGAAGGCGCGGAGGTGCTGGCCTCGGAGGAAGCACCTGCTTGTAGAACTTCGGAAAGAATCGCGGCGCTGCTGATCCAACCCCGTACACCTCCCTCTTCTTCTTATTTTGAGGGCCGACGGTCCGAACCGCATCCCAATAAGCGCGGTTCTTGTCGGCCTGTTCGCCCCTATCTGCGAGTAATCTGTTGTACTCGTCCTGAAATGAGAATAAGAATTGTTATGGTTTAGCAATAAAACAAACTAAGGAAAAAACAAATGATATCGTAGTCTACTTACACTGATGTCGCGGGCCTTCGTCGTGATCCAGTCCTCTGTCCCGTCGGAGGCTTTCTTCCGATGCGTCTTGTAGAAGAGATCGTAGGAGGCTGGCCACTCCCCCGTCTCCTCGTGCTGAAAGAATGAAATAAAATATGTTAGTGAAATCCAGAATTTTAAAAATTTCGGCATGACCTATTCGTTTATCGGAGGTATCCCGGCCTTAAAGGCCTCTCCCAAGTCAAATCAAAAATAAAAATAAAAAGGCAAATGAACACATGTACCACTTAAAGTAACCATATACGAATACCAAAAAAAACAACAGCGCAACATAAGAAATCAACGAATATAAATAATCCACTTAACTCAATGAATATAAATAATCCACTTAAGTCAATGAATGTAAATAATCCAATGAAATCAATGAATCTAAATAATCCAATATTAAAATACTCACCATAGAACGCATCGTGGTGGCGTGGGAAACCGAACCACCTGAGTGTGTGGCAGGTGCTGGGCCCTGTACATTGCCGCTGCGCCGGTTCGCCGCGTTCCGGGCGCTGCGGGCTTGGTAAGCAGGGTCCCTCCACCCTTCTACCCACGCCGCCCAGACGGCCTCGGATACGTAGGCAGGCCTTATCCACGTGGGGTCACGCTCCGACTTGGTCTTGAGGGAGTTGACGAAGTCGCCGTAGCGTTTGGCGGCCCTATGCCGCCAGGCCTGCTCCACGTCGTGGGCGATGTCGGCTGGCCAGCTGTACGCCTTCTGCAATTATCATACGGAGGAATAATAAAAGTGTGGCTAGAAAAGTAATGATTGATTACGCATCAAAAAGTGAAATTCATCAAATTTGAAACACGTCGTTTGATATGCTTTTACCGACGAAGTACCGACCACATTGCGACGCAAAACGTCTCTTCACTCCGTACGACGTGATTCGTCGCTACGTCGTCGCTACGTCGTCGCTAAAAGGCAGTCGGTCCAGTTCCCAATGCTTACAACGCGCGAATTTTTTTGAATTTACCGACGTTTTACCGACGAAACAGCGACGGATAACGTCTCTTCACATTATTCGACGCGTTTCGTCGCTACTCCGTCGCCAAGTAGTCGCTATTCGGCAGTGCCAGTTCAGTTCCCAACGGTTGCATCGTACGATGAATATACGTCGCAAATTCGTCGCTACTTCGTCGCTAAAACAGCCGAAAGGTCATCACTGCACATTCCTAACGGTTGACAAAAACGTCGCTATGTCGTCGCTATGTCGTCGCTAATTTTACTATTTATACCCCAAACATCCGCACATATACATACACACATATAAGGTTATAAATAATCAAAATATGCCGCGTCGTTTTAAAAGAACCCCAAGGCGTGGTGGACGGGCAATCAGTGCCCCTCCAGAAGGGCCTCCTCCTCCTCAAGTACCATCGGTTGAGCGAGAAGGTTCCGTATCTGTCTATGGCCCACCGCAGCATCAGAGTGATCAAGAACAAACGCCTGTGCAGGACGCCGACTTCTGTATGCTGATGGCAAACATGCAGCAGCAGTCGCGGCAACTGCACAACATGACTAGAAGGCTGCGGAAGATGAAATTTAGATATTACAAGCTCAAGCGCCTTCTCAAAGAGTTTGCGGAGAATGTCGCGGCCACTCTTTCGTCCGATGACGAAGAGTGAACGGCACATCTCCGCATCTCTTTTTAGATTTTTTTTTTTATTTTTTCGTTTGATAATGTAACTTTTTATTATTGAATGAATGAGTATTTTTCCCAATCACCGCTTTCTTTTTCCTTAATCAATACACGTGTTTAATTCTCGATGTATCTGCGACGACACAACGACAAATCGAATTACGAACGGAAAGTAAAACAAAACATTTGCCACATGCGGGTTTCATTGACAAAAAAAACGACGATACACAACGCCAAGAACTTACTAAACGACGAATTTATTTTATTGGTGCTAATTTTAGCGACACAATTGCGACGACATAGCGACGTAGCGTTACAAACTAAATAGCGACGAATAAAAACACGCAGAGTAGCGACGACACACCGACAAATCACCGACGTAATTCACCTGACTGACTATTTTTCTTTTAGCGACAACGAATTTCATCGTACTTTCGTCGCAATTAGCGACGACATTGGTTTTGTCGCACAGTCGTCGCTATTACCGACGAAACAACGACTATACGTTGTTCGTCGGTGATTTTTTCGTCGGCAAACCACAATTTTTTTGTGGTGTCAATTCAGTTCTGTTTTTTCCCCTACAATTTGGACCTTCAAATACTATTACTTTTCATATATTACTATTGTTTTAGCTTTGTGTAATAATATTGTGATCAGTACTTTAGGTAACAAGTGAAGACTGAACAAAATTGTAAAATGAATTTAACATATTTGGTCATCGCTAACTTTCAAGCGATACTTGGCACTAGATGGTAAATTATGGAGTTCCATACGTACTAATCAATATTGCTTTATATCTTTGTATGTCCACAGGCATGTCAGCCTTACGGATATCATTAATAGCATGGTGAAAACTCAGGTCATCCTTCGTGAATATATATGTGTGTGCGTGTGTATATATATATCTCGAAAGAGTAGATAAAAGCGAAAGAGAAGAAAGAAAAGAGCTGCAAAAGTAACTTTTTTTGGGGTTAAAATTTGGTAGAGTAAAAGGAATATTACTTATATGCTAGTGTATATGATTTTAAAGCTCTCTCAATTTTCTCGGGTGTCTCTGCTACTTGGACAAGGGCCTTTTTAACTATGAATAGTAAAGAACCGGATATGAAATAAAACATGAGATACTTGGATGAATGTTTGCTTGATTATTTACTTGAGAAATATTTTCGTTGTAAACTCGAGATTAAGAAAAGTAGAAATTTTTATATAAACATAACAAGTTGTCGTGAGCATTTGTGTATTTTAAATGATTTGGTTTGAAATGGTATTCTTATATTATTAATTTTTGTGTGTGTGTGTGTGTCTATATATACATACATACATATATATACATACATACATACATATATATACATACATACATATATATACATACATACATATATATATATATATATATATATATATATATATATATGTTAAGTTGTAAAAACGTTTTGATGATGAAAAGATGTTTTGAATGAGTTAAATTTGTGTTTGATATTTGATGCAAGATGGGCAAAACACATTATGTCCAAAGATGGTTGAGATTGGAACTCACTGGTTGACATCGATCTCTCAAGCTGGGGACATCGATCGATCGATGTCACTTCAGCCCCTGACATCGATCGATCGATGTCAATCTGAGAACATCGAACCCTCAACCACAAGGACATCGATTGATCGATGTCACTTCAGCCTCTGACATCGATCGATCGATGATGATCAGAACACATCGATCTCTAAACCAGGTGACATCGATCGATCGATGTCACTTCAGCCCCTGACATCGATCGATCGATGTCAGACAGTTTCAAATTCTGCAATCTTCTGAGGACATCGATCTCTCCCTTCCAGGGACTTCGATCGATCGATGTCCTCCAGAATTCAAATTTTTTGAACGCTGGAACAAAATTCAAGGGAGATTTATGATGTTTTCTCTTTCCAATCTTGCTAAAATTTCTTGTGGACTTTAACCCAACCTATTACATGCTTCCTTGACTATTGTATACATGTCTAAGATTTTCTAGGGTGGCTATCCAAAATCAAATCACTCCATAGGGTGGCTAGAGACTATTTGGGCATTATCTTGACATTTTTGAAGATGAAGACTTGGTGGAGAGCCTCAAAAACGTGGTGAACTTCATCTATAAATATAGAAGGCTTGGATGAAGCAAAGACACACTTTCAACATCATCTAGCTTCATTTTCTATTGTTGTATATTTCTCTCATACTTGTAAATTTGTTTAAAGCTTGTCTAGCTTTCTTTGATCTTCATTATTGTATATTGAGAGAAAAAGAGTCAAGCACAAGAGGAACCATAAATATTTGATCTCCTGCTTGTGCTTAGACTTGTGAGAAAGTGTGAACCTTACCATATTTCTTCAACCCACTGTGAGAAGTTCTTGAGTGAACTTTTGTTGAAGTTGTGAGGAAGCAAGAAGCTGTTCTTGCTAATAGCTGTAGTTGATGTAGTTGCACAAGTGTGTTTTGTGCAAGAAGTTGCTGTTGTTGTGGCTTACACTAAAGTGTTAGTGTAAGTGTTGCTGTGGTTGTTCTTATTGTTCATAATAAGAAGAGTAGTTGTTGAAAATCCACTTTGGAAACAAAGTGGTAGTGGAGTAGAATCATTTACGATTCGAACCACTCTATATCCGGTGTACTCATTCACTACTTCTCATCTCCCATTCTTGCTCTGATTTGAATATCTTTTTGAGTTGAGCAAACGAGAAAATTCCGCAAAATAGCCAAACACTCTAATCACCCCCCCCCCTCTAGAGTGTATTTCGGACCTAACAATTGGTATCAGAGCCTAACCTTGATTGCTTGGCCTATCTTTGCAAGTAGCAAGGTTAAAGATCATGGCAATGACAACCTCAACCTCAACCTCAACCTCTTCATCTCCTAAGCCTACTACATTATTTTCCGGATCAAACACTAAAGCACCTATGTTTGATGCCCAAAATTATTCTTTGTGGAAATTTCGAATGATCAATCATTTGAAAGGCTGTGGTTTTGATATATGGAGAGCCGTTGTCAAAGGAATTGAAGTTCCTATGATTACGAACTCAAAAGGAGAATCAATATTCAAAGATGAGGATGACTACACCGATGAAGAAAAGATAAGATTTGCCATTAATGGTAAAGTATTTGATATTATCTCAAGTGCTCTCACTACCACTGAACTCATAAGTCTTCAAGGTCTTGAAACAACCCATGAGGCATGTAAAAGGCTTGAAATGATACATGAAGGAACTGAGCAAGTAAGAATGGCCAAATGACTTATGCTCATGAAGGAGTATGAGATGTTCGGAATGAAAAGTGGTGAGAAGATTGAGGAGACAATCGATCGATTCACACGAATAGTGAATCAACTCTCCATGGTGGACAAGAAAATCTCAAATGAAGACCTTGTCTCAAAACTTCTCAACTCTTTGCCTAGAGAATGGACACCCAAAGTCACCGCCATCACCGAATCATAGAATCTCAAGACTCTTACCCTTGATGAGCTATCCGGTAATCTTCTTACTCATGAAATTCTTATTGATGATCAAAATAGGATGAATCCTATCAAGCCCACACAAACAGCACACAAAGGATTGGTGGTAGAATCTGATGAATCGGATGAGGAAGTTGCTCTTCTAGTAAGAAAATTTAGAAGAATGGCAACTAGAAACAGAGCTCAAGCAAGAAAGTTTTTCAAGAGACCATCTAAAGAAAAGGAAGCAAGTGAAAATTGCTATAGATGTGGTCGACCCGGTCACTTCATTGCTGATTGCCACGTAAAAGAGCCGCAAAAGCAAGAGAAGAAGGTCTTTCCTCAAAAGAAGAAAGCCCTCAACGCGGAGGTAACCACGTGGGATGATCTCCTTTCAGAATCGGAAGGAGAAAAGAGTGAAGATCAAGGTGTTGGACTTGTTGCAATAGTTGACAATCCAAAGACTCAACATACTTGTCTCATGGCAATTGAAGATGATCTTGAGATAAATTCCAACTCTTCAAATTGGCATGATAAAATAGGAGATTTGCAAGATGACTTTGAGAAATTAAATTTGAAATATAAGCATTTAAAGAAAGAATTCAAGAAATGCATTTTAGAAAATAAGAGCTTGCATGACAAAAATATTTTGATGTTTCAAGAGCATGATATCATACTTACCATGCATAAAACCGTAGCTCTTGAAAATGAAGAAATTAGAAAAGAATGTGAGAAACTAAAGTTAGACTTACAAAGACTAACAAATGGTAAAAACAACTTAGATATACTACTTGGAAATCAAAGAATTGGAAATGATAAATCCGGTTTGAGATTTAACTTATCATCTTCTTCTATTAAACCTAAGTCCTTAAAGAAAAAGGCAAACAATAGAAAAACACAACAAAATTCATCATCTTCTAAACCAAAGCATGTACCCACTTGTTTTTATTGCAACAAAGTAGGACATGTGAAGAAAGCATGTAGAGCTAGATTTGCAAGCACATATGTTTGGAAGCCTAAGGGTCGACAAACTAACCTTAAAGGAGTCAACCATCAAAGGGTACCAATGCATATATCGTTTGGTTTTGTAGGCACTCAAGATAAATGGAGTAGCCAAAGAAGAAGGAACCAAATGGCTTATGGACAGCGGATGTTCAACGCACATGACCGGAGACAAAACGTTGTTCATCAAGCTCAAGCTCCAAGATGGTGGAACGGTGCATTTTGGCAATGGGAAAGCCAAAATCCTTGGACATGGAGAAATTGGTAACTCTTCTTTTACTATTAATAATGTACTATCTGTAGAAGGGCTTAAATATAATTTGATAAGTGTTAGCCAACTATGTGATGCTAATTTTCAAATTGAGTTTGTGAAAAGAAAATGTGTTGTGAAAAAGAACAATAAGATTGTTTTTGAAGCTATACGTAAAAATGATGTTTACAAATTTAGCACACATGACTTGATATCACAAAATGTTTCTTGCCTAGTTGCCAAAAATGATTTGACTCAACTATGGCATAGACGGCTTGAACATATTAGTTTCAAAAATTTCAAAGATATTTGCAAAAATGAAAAAGTCCAAGATCTTCCAAAATTAAATTTCGAAAACCATGGCTTATGTGACACTTGTCAAAAGGCAAAACTTGTTAAAACAAGTTTCAAGCCCAAAAGTGAAATCTCCACCACCAAACCTTTACAATTGCTTCATATGGATTTGTATGGGGATATTGGTACGGCAAGTCTAAGTGGAAAACATTACACCTTTGTGGTGGTAGATGACTTCTCTAGGTACACTTGGGTAATGTTCTTAGCTAAAAAGAATGATGCATGCCAAGAATTTATAAAGCTTTGTAAGAGATTAGAAAATCAAAGAGAGGACACAATTAAGGAAATTAGAAGTGATAGAGGTGGTGAGTTTGATGGAGAATTTCAAGAATTTTGTGTATCCAAGGGGTATGGACATTTCTCAGCTCGAAGGACTCCTCAACAAAATGGTGTTGCGGAAAGGAAGAATAGAACACTTCAAGAAATGAGTAGAGCCATGCTAAACGAATTTGAGTTACCCAAATATTTTTGGGCCGAAGCGGTAAATACCGCTTGTCATGTGATAAATAGAGTTTATTTGAGACCATTTCTCAAAAAGACTCCTTATGAGCTTTGGAAAGGTAGAGTACCAAATATTGGTTATTTCAAGGTTTTTGGTTGTAAGTGCTTTATACTTAACACCAAAGATAACTTGGATAAACTCGACTTCAAAGCGGATGAAGGAATCTTTATGGGTTATGCTCAAAATAGCAAGGAATTTAGAGTATATAATAAAAGAAGCATGAAAGTTGAAGAATCAATTCATGTAAAATTTAGTGAACTCAATGAGGACAAATCAAACATTAATAATGACGATGATGATGAAATAATTGAAGTAAGCCATATAGAGAAATTTGAGAATCCAAAAGGTAATATTGTTATTGACCTTAGGATTGATCCACTTGAACCTAAGGTTGAAAATGAAGAAGTAGGAGGAGATACCTCAAATTTACCGGATTCATATAAGTATAGGAAAGATCACCCTAAAGAGTTGATATTAGGTGAAACTAGCCAAGACATAATGACAAGGAGAAAATTCAATGAAAATGCCCTCATTTCACAAGTTGAGCCTAAAAACATAAAGGAGGCAATAAATGATGAAGATTGGGTATTGGCTATGCAAGAAGAATTAAATCAATTTGAAAGAAGTGATGTTGGGGAATTAGTTACTAAACCTAGTGATCATCCCGTAATTGGTACTAAATGGGTATTTAGAAATAAAATGGATGATAAAGGAAACATCACTAGAAATAAAGCTAGATTAGTAGCCCAAGGCTATAGGCAAGAGGAAGGCATAGACTATGATGAAACTTTTGCCCCCGTAGCTAGGTTAGAAGCTATTAGGATGCTATTAGCATATGCATGCTATAAGGATTTCAAACTATATCAAATGGATGTGAAATCCGCATTCTTGAATGGAATAATTCAAGAAGAGGTCTATGTAGCTCAACCTCCGGGGTTTGAAAATCATGATTATCCAAATCATGTTTTTAAACTGAAAAAGGCCCTTTATGGACTTAAACAAGCTCCTAGGGCTTGGTATGATAGGTTAAGTAACTTCCTACTTGAGAACGAGTTTTCAAGAGGAAAAGTCGACACTACTCTTTTTATTAAAGAACAAGAAAACCATCAATTGCTTGTTCATATTTATGTGGATGATATTATATTTGGTGCTACTAACGATTCTCTTTGTGAGCATTTTGCAAAATTGATGGAAGGAGAATTTGAAATGAGCATGATGGGTGAACTCAACTACTTCCTTGGTCTACAAATCAAGCAAACTCAAGATGGAGTGTACATATCTCAAACAAAGTACACAAAGGATTTGCTCAAGAAGTACAAATTCGAGGATGGAAGAAGTGTGAACACTCCGATGAGCACAAGTACAAAGCTTGACAAAGACGAAAACGGAAAGCCGGTTGAGGTAACAAAGTATAGGGGTATGATTGGTAGTTTACTTTATTTGACCGCTAGTAGGCCAGATATTTTGCATGCCGTGTGCTTATGTGCTAGATTTCAAAGTATGCCTAAGGAATCGCATTTAGTCGCTATTAAACGAATTTTTAGGTATTTAAAAGGAACTCTGGACTTTGGATTGTTTTATCCCAAAAATGGTTGTTTTGATCTAAGAGGATATAGTGACTCCGACTATGCCGGAAATCTTGTTGATAGGAAAAGCACCTCCGGGACATGTCAATTCCTTGGAGATTGCTTAGTTTCTTGGTTCTCCAAGAAACAAAATAGTGTGTCACTTTCCACGGCGGAATCCGAATATGTATCGGCCGCTTCGTGTTGTGCACAACTACTTTGGATGATCAACACCCTGAACGATTACAATGTTAAGTTTGATAAAGTTCCCATCCTATGTGACAACACTCAGCCATAAGTATAGCACAAAATCCAGTTCATCATAGTAGGACAAAACACATTGAAGTAAGGCATCACTTTATAAGAGATTGCATCCAAAAGGGATTGGTATGCATTGAATTTGTTCCAACAAATGATCAACTAGCGGATATATTCACCAAATCCCTTCCAACTGAAACATTCGAATCAATTAGAACAAGATTAGGAATGATAAACAATGGTTAAAGGGTTAAAAATGTCAAAATTAAAAAATTTTGCATACATAGATCGATCTATGTGGAAATCTCAGAGACTGATGTCTCTTAAGACATCGATAAATCGATGTTCAGGACATCGATCGATCGAAGTCCTTGACATCGATCGATCGATGTCAGCGGGACAGGTCTTATAAAAACTGCGAAAGACGATCATTTTTTCATTTCCACACATCGAACCCAAATTTTTCTCAGGCGAAAAACACCTACTTCATTCCCCAAAACTGCAAAATCCTTGTTCAAGCCGCATTTTTCTCTTGAACACTATCTACATCCACCTATATTCCTCATATTCCATCACTAGACTCAGGAATTTCGTAACCTAATTCTCTCAAATGGCACCAAGAACCAAGAATCATCCAAAAAGACAAAAAACTTCACAACAACACACTCCAACGGGTTCTAGGACAGCAGGACTACGGAAGCAACCGGAGCCATCCCAAGAACATCTAATCCGTGAGGTCAGAGAAAGCCTTGGTATTCGAAATTTCCCTTGGCTTAAAACTGGAGAATATGAGAATGCACTGGCTGCACCCCTAGGATCAGGTATATACACTCATATATCTCAAAGAGCTCTATTATTATTTGCAGAATGGGAAAGTAGCAATAGGTCTACTATTCCATTGAAACTGCTCAAAATTGAGGATATTTTGAGCAGTGCAGAATTGAAACCAATCATTGATTTATTGTATGATCAAAAATGGATGTTTTTATGGGATTTCTCTGAGATGGGTTTAATGTCTACTCGTTATACACGGATGTTTTACGCAAACCTTTGGATTGACTATCTAAATGGAAATCCTTTTTCTCTAAATTCGGTTATTGATGGTCAAGTAGTCTCATTTCACACCAAACAAATTAATGATATTCTTGGTGCACCTGATGAGGGAGTCAAAGATTTCGATCCTTGGAAGTGGGATTTTTACAAATACCAAGTGACCAAGAATGAAGTCAAAACCTTTCTTGGATTCCACCCCATGAAAAATACAAATGACGTGCCTTTGATTTACCCAGTTTTGCTTGCCATAGTTACTTTCTGTGTAAATGGAAAATCGGAAAAACTTCCTAGCAACCTTGACTTCTATATTACCTACCACATAGCAATGAGAGAGCAAGTAAACTTTGGGGAAGTACTCTTTGAAAATGTGTTGGAGGCAATTACCAAGAAATCAAAGGCACTTCCTTACAGTAATCTGATATATAGATTATTGAGAAACGCTAATTTAGTACTGGATGACGAATACGAAAAGGCCATTACAAATAAGGATTATTACTCAAAGTCTAACATCCAACAAATTCTTAAGTCTAGGAAGGAAGCGCAACGAAGGGGTGGTACTCATGACTCTGAGGAAGATGAAGCTAAAAATGAGCCGGTATTGCCACCACACCCTACTGAGCCAACCATTGAACGCCAACCGACTCCTCAAAGTCCTACCTCCTGAATAGACAAAGGCAAAGCCCCAATGACAGAAGGGAGTGGCTCTGATGACGAGTTTGATGTTAGAGCAGAGATTGACGAACTTCAATTTACACTTGGTCAATGGGGAGAAGACTTAACTAAGGAAGCAGTCCGTATTGATGATTTGGAAAAGGACAACGCCAATCTCACAAAAGGGTAAATAATTTAGAAACGGAGCTCACTATCCAAAAGACCAAGTACCAAAAGTTGAAAACGAAGCTCAAAGCCGCTCTCTCCGGATTGTGTTTCTCCTCCGATGAGGAGTAGTACTTTATGATTCCCCATTCCCTCGTACTTATGCATAGTTTTGCAAGTTTGAGTTTATCTATGTATCTCAAAACTTGATATTTCCTACTTATTTTTATCCTTCATTTGATATTTTTTTGATGCTTTCAAAAAGGGGGAGAAGTATGCTAGATGGCTTGATATGATATATTTGATGGCTTGATATAGTTTTGGCATGCTAGTTGATAACTTGATATGGTTTTGTCACGACTTGTTTTGGCTTTGTTTGATATTGCTTTATGCATATCTAAGTTGATAAGTTGGTGCTAGTTGATGGTTTGATATTGTTGTTGGCATGATGTTTTGTTGGCAAGCATGATTGGGCATTAGCATGTGTATGGCATGTTTTAGCATATTTGGTTGGACATGTTAGCATGATTTGGATAACCATGGGTATTCAAATGGCTAAACTTAGATTGGTTGTTTTTCATCACATAATTTTGTTTGAGAAGTTGAACTTTGTATAGCATGACATGAAGTCTCTTGATATGCTTTACATATTGAAATGATGAAAATACAAAACTTGATACATAGTTTGAGGGGGAGCATGTTGGGTAGATTGATGTTCATATGATAAGGGAGCATGAACTAAGGGGGAGTTGTAAAAATATCAAGTTTAGTTGAAAAAGTATCATGTAAAAACATCTTTTGAATTGTGGTTTTGAAATCATCAAAAAGGGGGAGATTGTTAAGTTGTAAAAACGTTTTGATGATGAAAAGATGTTTTGAATGAGTTAAATTTGTGTTTGATATTTGATGCAAGATGGGCAAAACACATTATGTCCAAAGATGGTTGAGATTGGAACTCACTGGTTGACATCAATCTCTCAAGCTGGGGACATCGATCGATCGATGTCACTTCAGCCCCTGACATCGATCGATCGATGTTGATCAGAACACATCGATCTCTAAACCAGGTGACATCGATAGATCGATGTCACTTCAGCCCCTGACATCGATCAATCGATGTCAGGCAGTTTCAAATTCTGCAATCTTCTGAGGACATCGATCTCTCCCTTCCAGGGACTTCGATCGATCGATGTCCTCCAGAATTCAAATTTTTTGAACGCTGGAACAAAATCCAAGGGAGATTTATGATGTTTTCTCTTTCCAATCTTGCTAAAATTTCTTGTGGACTTTAACACAACCTATTACATGCTTCCTTGACTATTGTATACATGTCTAAGATTTTCTAGGGTGGCTATCCAAAATCAAATCACTCCATAGGGTGGCTAGAGACTATTTGGGCATTATCTTGACATTTTTGAAGATGAAGACTTGGTGGAGAGCCTCAAAAACGTGGTGAACTTCATCTATAAATAGAGAAGGCTTGCATGAAGCAAAGACACACTTTCAACATCATCTAGCTTTATTTTCCATTGTTATATATTTCTCTCATACTTGTAAGTTTGTTTAAAGCTTGTCTAGCTTTTCTTTGATCTTCATTACTGTATATTGAGAGAAAAAGAGTCAAGCACAAGAGGAACCATAAATATTTGATCTCCTGCTTGTGCTTAGACTTGTGAGAAAGTGTGAACCTTACCATATTTCTTCAACCCACTGTGAGAAGTTCTTGAGTGAACTTTTGTTGAAGTTGTGAGGAAGCAAGAAGTTGTTCTTGCTAATAGCTGTAGTTGCTGTAGTAGCACAAGTGTGTTTTGTGCAAGAAGTTGCTGTTGTTGTGGCTTACACTAAAGTGTTAGTGTAAGTGTTGCTGTGGTTGTTCTTATTGTTCATAATAAGAAGAGTAGTTGTTGAAAATCCACTTTGGAAACAAAGTGGTAGTGGAGTAGAATCATTTACGATTCGAACCACTCTATATCCGGTGTACTCATTCACTACTTCTCATCTCCCATTCTTGCTCTGATTTTGAATATCTTTTTGAGTTGAGCAAACGAGAAAATTCCGCAAAATAGCCAAACACTCTATTCACCCCCCTCTAGAGTGTATTTCGGACCTAACAGTATATATATATATATTCCTACTAATAAATTAGTCGTATATCAATGTTGATTGTATCTTTCCTGCTAATATTTTATGTATCCACCCTTGAATAGGAGGCTTCATTAGCGTAAGACAACCACAATCTAGTAAATTGAAAAAGTCTGTCCAAACAAATATTATACGTCTACAGAGCTTTATGTGAAAATGGAACAGCCTATCCAAACCCAATGTTCTTCCATTTCAAAGCGTTTTACGCATTTTAATCGTCCTAAGATACTACTTGGGCCTTGTAATCCATATGTTGTATATTTCAAAAGAGTTTCATGCAATTAAAAATTCTTAAATATTAATCGAAGAACACATCAAGGAACATGAGAATCAAAGCAGTCTCTTGATGGATTAGTTTGTAAGGGATTTTTTTTTGGCATTCACTTGAAAACATTTAATCGTGAGTCACTTTCAAACAGAATTCCATAATTTTTTGGTTTAAACAAAAAGAAAATCGTGGACACCGCAAAATATTGGTGTATAATATATTAAGAAATATGTTGTGGGTTTGAAACCATAAGATTCTAATAAGTGTTAAAATTCAATGCTACTTGCGTTGATATAATGCAAGTATATAAAATAAAGATGACACACAAACTTTTAACGTGAATTGGTAAATCACATGCTTTTTCAATTTACTAGATAGAAGTTGTCCTACCCTAATCCATTCGTGAATTGATTAGCGTAGGATAACTTCTATCTTGTAAAAAGCATGTCTAAACCAAATATTATAGTGTTTTATGCCAAAATAAAACAGCATGTTCAAACAAAATGTTTTATCAGTTCAAAGAGTTGATTTTTCTTTTGCCATTCACTTGAAGACATTTAATTCGTGAGTCACCTTCAAACAGAAATCCATAATTTTTTATTTTGAAAAAGGAACTTGCATGTAATAGAAAATAAATGCGCACCTCAAAAAATTGGTGTATACTACATGTTAGAATATGAATTGTTTTAATGAAGTCAAAAATTATTTAAAAATGAGTTAAAAATGTATTTCATACTTTGGAATTGAAACAAAATGAGAAAAACACATTGTCAGACATGATCACTCATATAGATTATTTATGTAAACACCAGTCTCTAAAATGAGACATAGATTCATCTATGTAAGGACTGCTCAAAATTGAAACTTCACCGTCCAACATCGATTTCTTAGGTTGGAACACATTGATCAATTGATGTGACATCAGTATCGAAAGTTAGAGACATCGATCGATCGAAGTAGTTAAGATTCTTCACTGTCCAACATCAATCTCCCATGGTGAAGGCATTGATTGCTCGATATGTACATCAGTCTCTCAAATAAGAGACATTGATTGATCGATGTAGGTAAGGTACAAAACTGAAACCACTCTGGAAGAGATCGATCTGTCAACCTAAAGATATCGATCGATCTATGCAGACATCAGTCTCTATAACATGAGACATGGATCGACCGATGTCATCCAGAATTCAAATTTTTATGACCGTTGGAACAAAATCTAAGGAAGATTTAAAGTAACTCGACAATTATCCAACAATCTCCCACTTGAAGGCGAGTTTGCGACACTTGTAACTCAACAATTATTATCTTCCTTGTTGCATTTTTATCCGCTCCAAGCGAACAAGACCGGCGACACTCGGTTAACATCGTCTGAGTCCAACCGAGGCTTTGCATAGCCTCAACTTCTACGTGGTGACGACTTTCATGAACATGTCCACAAAATTTATTTCACCCGCAATCTTCTTCAATGATAAAGTTTCATCGTCCATTAACTCACTTATGTAGTGATACTTTAGTTGAATATACTTCATTCTCGAGTGATATACTGGATTCTTCACGAGACATAACACACTTTGGCTATTGGTGTAAATCGGTCTGCTACTTTGATCCCTTTCCATTTCTTTCCGAAAATTAAGTAACCATACCATCTCTTTTTTGGCCTCTGAGATTGCAACATATTCGGCCTCCGTCGTAGAAAGTGTTATGGATTTTTTGCAATCTCGACATCCAACTTACCACTATACCACCATACATAAAAATATACCCTGATGTACTATTTCATCCGTTCGTGTCACCACCAAGTTCTGTGTCAACGAAGCCTTCAAGTCATTCATTAAGTATTTGATCCATTGTGCCTCACACGTAGCCATAGTCATAGCTCTATATTCAGCCTCAGCTGAAGACCTTGACACCATTGTTTGCTTCTTTGCCCTCCAAGATATCAATGCATTTTCAAGAAACACACAATATCCCGTAATGGATCTCTTGACTTCATTGCAGCCTCCCTAGTCAGCATCTACAAAAGCTTTCAGATACATGTCTCTTTCTCTTGGGAACAACAATCCTTGGCCTACAGTGCCTTTTTATATACCTTAACACTATGTGAGCAGCTCTCAGATGATTCTCAGTGGGACAGTCTAGGAACTGACTCAATTGTTGCATGGGAAATGTTATATCTGGCCTAGTGATGGTCAGATATATGAGCTTTCCAACAAGTTTCCTGTGATGTGTGCTATCAGACAGTCTTGGTGAATTATCATGGGTCAATATAAGATGTCTTTCCATAGGGCTTTTAGCTGGCTTAGCTTCTAAGAATCCAGTTTGTTGCAGTAATTCAATGGTGTACTTTCTTTGGTTGATGCAGACCCCCCTCTAGCCTTGGCTACCTCGATGCCAAGAAAGAACTTCAAGTCTCCAATGTCTTTGATCTTAAATCTGGTATGAAGGGATGTCTTTACCTCCTGAATAGATTCTTCATTGGCACAGGTGACAATGATGTCATCAACATAAACGAGAAGTATAAGGAGATCAGAGCCTACTGGTTTTGTGAAGAGAGTGCAATCTGACTTGGACTGAGTGAATCCTTGACTAGTGAGATGAAAAGTGAGGGTGGAATTCCATTCTCTACTGGCCTGTTTAAGACCATAGAGGGATTTCTGAAGCTTACACACTGCTTGAGGATTTGGTACTTTCAAGCTTGAAGGAGGTGTCATATAAATCTCCTCATGAAGATCCCTATGGAGAAATGCATTATTGACGTCCAATTGGTGTATAGGCCATCTGTTCCTAGCAGCAAGAGCAAGAACCAGTCTCACTGCATTCATCTTGGCTACAGGAGAAAACGTGTCTTGATAATCAATCCCAAATTATTGATTGTATCCTTTGGCAACCAACCTAGCTTTGTTTCTTTTCACTGTTTCATCTGATTTATGTTTGACTTTGTATACCCATTTGCAGCTAATAGGATGTTTGGTAGGAGGTAATTGCATAATGGTCCATGTTTTGTTTGCTTCTAGAGCTGCTATTTCTGTTTCCATCACATCCTGCCACACAGCAGATCTAGCTACCTCCAAATAAGAATTAGGTTCTGTATTACTGCATAAACTTAATACATATGCTTTGTATTTTAGAGCTAGAGATGCAAAGGAATGATACTTGTGCAGGGGATGGGGTGACATATAGTGAGGAGTTGAGGTAGAAGATGAGTGACTAGGTGTAAGGTTACAGTGGTAATCTTGGAGATAGGAAGGAGCCTTTCGCGTACGTTGAGATCTCCTTTCATCATTACGTTCAGCATTGCAGTGCTCAGCAGTTAAATCTTGGGCAGAAATTGGAAGTTCAATGACAATGTTTCCTGGCAGGGAGATATGCTGTGACTCTGAAGAAGGATTATTTAAGTTGGCAGAAGCATGGGGAGAACTAGTTGAGGGGAGTTGTGATTGACTCGAGGCATGTTCCAAGTTACTGGGTGATGTGGTTGATGACAAGGGTATTGTGGCTTGACCATGAGCAATAGTATCATGGATGGTTGATTGAGGGTTAGTTGAGTCTGAAGAGCATGAGTTAGGGAGAAAGGACATGTATGAAGGCTGGTTAGGTGCTTTGTCGCTAGAAAGAGAAGGAGTATCACAGAATGGGAATGTGTGCTCATGGAATATTACATCTCTAGATATGTAAATTGATTTGGTATCGAGATATTGAAGTATGTAGCCCTTTCTAGTGTATGGCAGTCCAAGAAAAATAATCTTCCTGGACCTAGGAGCAAATTTTTCGTTTTTATTTAAGTACAAGCACCAAATGCAAGGCAGCCAAAAAATTTTAAGTGTTGATATGAGGGTTGTTTTTGGTGGAGTATCTGTAATGGAGTTTGATTGTTTAGGATGGGAGAAGGTGTAATGTTGATTAAATAAACTGAGTGTTGGACGCAGAATCCCTAGTAAGAGGATGGGACTTGGGACTGGAATTTGAGGGCTCTTGCAACAGATAGAATATGTTGGTGCTTCCTTTCAACCACTCCATTCTGTTGAGGAGTGTAAGCACAGCTAGTCTGATGGATTATTCTTTTGGATGCATGAAAGGATTCCATGTTGAACTCATGGCCATTGTCAGTCCTGATTATTTTGATATGAGCACTAAACTGAACTGAAACATACTCACAGAAGCTATGTACAATGGGTCTTGTTTCTGATTTTGACCTCATCGAATATACCCAACAAAATCTACTATGATCATAAACAATAGTAATGAAGTAGTGTTGTTTACACATGGTGGGGTATTTATATGATCCCCAGATGTCAATATGTACAAGATTAAAATGGCTAGAGGTTACTGAAGAAGAGATGGGGAATGTGTTTCTTTTTTGTTTAGCTAGGGGGCAGATATTACATTTATTCAAACCATCATAGGGTATCTGTACTAGGGGATCTGTCTTCTGCACTTCCTTCATCCTTGCAGAAGACATATCTCCCAGCCTGGTATGCCACAACATTGGTGTTGACAGACTTACAGAACATGTCTTTGAAATGGAGTAGGCAGACTTCACCATGATAGGTTCTCCCTGCAGATAATAGAGCTCATGATCAACTCTAGCTGAACTAATTGTCTTCCTGTTCTTGAGGTACTAAATGTGACACATATCGTTTACAAATGATAGAGCTATATTGGGAGATTGGGTTAATATGCTTAAGGATAACAAGTTAAAGGCAAAAAACTGGAACATGGAAAACATATGTGAGGAATAGGCCAGGGGAGATCATAATGGTTCCAACATGAGTGACTTGGGCCTGTGATTTGTCTGGGAGCTTAACAAACAGTGAGGAAACAGAATGATAGGACTCAAAGAGATCAAGATAAGCACAAACATGATCACTAGCTCCAGAATCCAAAATCCACATGTTTAAATTTTGCATCAATAAATTACCTGAAGTCTTATCTGGCTCAGCAGCCTATTGTGCTGACATGATTGAATGGTGAGTTACTGCTGCACTTGAGGAATCAACATTCATCTTTCCCCCTTTATTTGATGTCCCTGCAAAAGACTGATCAACTGATTATATTGATCTGCTGTCAAAGTAGGAGATGCTACTACTTCATTCTGAGCACTCCCATCATTACTTTCAAATACCATCCTGCTGAGACATCTGGTCTCCACATACCAAGTTTACATGGCCCTTCTGCTTGAAGCCAGGGGGAATAACCGTGCTTCCTGTAACATCTATCTACAGTATGTCATGAATTGTTACAATAAGTGCAGTAAGGAACTTTAGATCTGGTCTGATTAGGCCTAAAATTGCCCCTACCATCATCCCTGCCAGCAGTTTTCTGTGACAGTCCATATCTACTTTGATAAAATCTAGGGGAAAATGAACCAAACCTAGACTGATTGTTACAAAAACTCATATTTAACACAGATGAAGGATTGTTAACAAACTGATTATGGCTATTAGAGTATATTAATTTCCTCTCCAACTTGACAGCCATTGCAAAGGCTGTTTTAAGATCAGGAAGTGGGGTAGACAACAGTATTTGAGATTTCACTGCTTCAAACTCATCATTAAGGCCTTTGAGAAACTTAATGACACAATCGTTCTCCACAAATCTACTTATCTGCGTAGACAAGTTACATGTGCATCTATTACAAGTACATGTTGGATAGTTCTCAAAATGGACATTCCTTTAAGTCTACTGTAATACTCCGTTACAGAATTAGTTTCTTGTCTGATTGCATAAAATTCTTATTGTAAATCCAAAAGTCTAAATGAGTCAACATTACCATATCTGAATTGTAGATCATTCCATATCTCTACAGCAATGTCAACCCACATAACGCTCTGAGCTACGCTAGGTGTTAAAGAATTTACTAGCCATGATGCTACCATGTTATTGGCCTTCATCCAAGCGTTGAACCTCTTTGCTGTTTCAACATGCTTCACAAGCACTCCATTGATGAATCCAATCTTGTTCTTGGATTCCAGCGCTCTTCTGACTGACCTACTCCAACCATGGTAGTTATTGACATCCAACAATTGCTGGACCAACACCATTGAAGGATTGTCACTCAGATGGATATAATACGGATCCTCAGTAGGATCAATCACCATATGAGTTGTATGTGAGGATGACGGATAGTCATTCGCAACAGTAAAATTGTTGGACGACATGAAAGTACCAAAATTCTTCTACCAAATTCTGATACCATGTGAAAAAACTACGGAATTCCTTGATCAATCAAACACCACACAATAATACACTAAATCTGTAAAAATCAGGTTAACAAGGTCACGAAATCATAAATTGAAGAAGGAGAGAATTCTTGAATTTGATCCCAAGGGAAGAGCAGTTATTTTTCTCTGCTCTTCACCCGACTGCAAGGCAGTTATTTAACAAAGAAGAAGAATGCGAAATTGCAAGAAAGCCCTTAACTAAATTCCTATTCCAGCGTAATGTACAGCGGCATATTGGTCCATTCATCTCATTTTTAAACATTACGCGTGCAGACTGCTTCTTCCTTCTTCTACCAACGAACTTCTTCCTTCTCCCAGCTGCAACCGTTTATCCAGCTGCCTTCCTCCACTATTCCCAGATTCTCTTGTTTCTCCTCACCAACTAATCGTCCCATTCCATGATTACTTGATTCGCATTTTACATTGCTGCTTTCCTTTTTTTTCATTCTTGCACTCTGATCTTTCTTGTCTGCTTCCTTGTTCATCATTCGAATTGGCCAATTCTTCAACGCAACGGGCAAGATACAGTCATCCTCATCGTGAGGTCGGTGGATTATAATTTTTTGCTCATAAGAGTAAGATTGACTTTTTTAATTTTGTTGTTTTCAAATTGTCAGTTATTCTTTTATTGTAAGATACTATCTTAAGTTCAAGCCAATGGAGTTAACGTTAAAGCCGCACATAGAAATTCCTTTACCAAGTCAAGGCATTAATCTGAGACACGCTTCCAACCATCGTAAGACTGGTATATTTTATTTTCCTTATTTTCCTTACTTTTTTTATTGTATTAAGATAAATAAAATCTGAGATGATCAAATGAATTTTCCTTTTACAGTCTCTGCTCAAATTCTGAAACCGTACCTGGGCTTTTTGTTATCACAAGTCAAGGCATAAATATAATATAATATTACTACACACATAAGCGATCCAACTGTCAACTCTATGAATTTATACACCAAGAATTAAAATCATATCCAGTGTGGTAACCGAAGTTAATGGTTCACTTTTGAAATAATTCTAGGTTGAGTTTAAAAAAGAAATAATTTAGTTCAAATAACAAAATAAAAATTACTAATATACAACTTTGCACGTACATACTGAAAATTGTCATAGAATTCAAGAAGTAAATAGTTAGTTTTACCTAAAAATAATCTCTGTTGATGAGCCCATGAAGGACCAAATAAATAAGATGAATTGCGTCTAACTATATTTTCTAGGCACTGAAATTTATGTGCACTTTTGCTATAATATTTTTCTGCTTTCTTATAAAAATACTTTGAACCACAGCGAAGACATAATATCTGTGGTACGTTTGCATCGTGAGCGTAGTGTATTGTTGATTGGCTCATACACTGCGTTGCGAGCGTGCTATATCTTGAGTTCATAATGCTCACGGTGTATACGATACCGTGTGATAGTGGTGACCCTTGGATGCTTGTGTTTGAGCATTGTGATTAGTGTGTTTTCAAATTAGGTACAGCGTGATCACGGTGTTTTTAAAGCCTAAGATGTTTGAAGACTGTTATATGAATAAGCTCGAAGGAAGTGTAATTTAGGTGAAGTTCACTCAGTGATCAGAAAATACCTTTAGGGCCATGTTTTGAAACTCAGATAACAGACCTTAAGTTAGGACCATTCTAAGAAAAGTCAAAGAACATTATGTTGGACCGTGCACCTGCAATAAACACCACTAGAGGGGGGGTGAATAGTGGTTAGCGGAAATTACACTATAACCCTTTGTTAAAATCCCCTTTGAAAACAGAATCTGAAACCACCTCAGATTCAGAACCCGTTTTTCAAAAATTCACAAATAATCATACACAACTCCAAAAATTATGAAACTTTTCAGAATTTAAATTCAATGAGTTAACAAGACTCTATCCAAAAATCAGACAAAAATAAGATCGTTTGACCCTTAAACTAAATAAAAAGATTCAGATGGTCAATCTGGACAGAACTGGACAGAATGTTGCTGATTTTGCAAAACGTGTTTCTCTTTGAATACTCAACCAAAAAGGTTGATCTTTATATAAAAACACTCCTTAGGATGTGTAGATAATGTTTCCAAAAGGCCCTGACCTTAACCAACTTTTGAAAAATACAGAATTTGAGTTTTCTCAAAACTGGTCAGATTGCATCCAGATTGGAGCAGTTATCTTGCAAAGACTGAAAGACTAACTTTCCCTTGATCAAATCAAGTGATTCTTGTCGCAAATGAAAGATAACAGTCTGAAGTATAACTCCACCAAAAATCACGAATTTTGAAAATGTTTAGCTATTTTTTCAAGTTGTGAGAAGTGGTGTGAAAACTGCAGTAAAAAACGGGCAGAAAATTGAAATAAAGAAACAAGCGAAGAACACCGAGAATTTATCCTGGTTCGGTCAATGTGACCTACTCCAGTCCCAAGGAACACCTTTCCTTGGATTTCACTATGGTATGAACCAAATTACAGCAAGAACCAAGCTTGATCCTTGGGTTAAACACCAACCCTATTCAAGACTTGGATGAACACCTTTATATAACTCTTGGTTGCAACACCTCTATCACCTATTGATGTAGCCTTATAGATTTGGCTAATCAATCTTACAAATAAGAAAAATAAGGTGTGTATAGTGTAGCTGGACAACAAC
This sequence comes from Eustoma russellianum, assembly GCA_036186865.1. Classification (NCBI taxonomy): domain Eukaryota; kingdom Viridiplantae; phylum Streptophyta; class Magnoliopsida; order Gentianales; family Gentianaceae; genus Eustoma; species Eustoma russellianum. Next base: position 10,009,111 of record AP025047.1, on the reverse strand, counting down.
TAGAAATGGAACACCTTAGCTACACAAAGTATGAACGAAAATATGAGAAGAGAATAGCAAGACAACAATCTTTAATTTTTGCTTTCAAGTGTGTGTCTTCTCTTCTTCACCTTGCCTTCTATTTATAGAGTGAATTGATGGCATATTCCCTCCAACTTTTAGACCATGTGATGGCTGAGAATTTTGAATTAAAACACCTCCATAATTATCTCCAACAATCTTGTCTCCATTACATTCAAATTTGAAATTTCAAGTTGGCAACTTTTGCCAACTAGCTTGCTTTTGGTTTGTCTTCTTGTCTCCAACTCATAAAATGAGAAAAACATCATCTCCACCTGTATAATCACGTTTTGGAGGCTGTGTATATGTATACCAACTCAGATTTTTGAGGAGAAATCAACAAATAATAGTTGACAAGGTTATGTCAACATATAATATCAAAATTCCCATTTCTTCTTGACATATTGTGATGAATCTTGCACCAAGGACACCTTGTAATCTCTAAAAGATGATGATTAAGAACCTCCAATAACATATATATAAGAGTCTTCAAGAGAAAATAGAACGTGACATCGAATACCGTCACATATCCCGCCACCGTCGATAAAATCATCAAATGAGAGAATAAAATAGAAAACCACCAAATAATCTTCAAGAATATATTAAATGAACTCCATAATGAATATAATAAGATACTCAAGAGATTCCTTGAGTAAAAATACCAAAACTGTCTTCGGGGGTAAAATGACCAAAATGCCCCTAGTGAGATAAAACTCCAGAAATGACCCCGATGGTTAGAATTAAATATAATAACACCTTCTTGATAATAAATAAGATGATAATATCTTCTTGAATCATATTCACCATGTCGAGTACCTACAAAACTCAAAATACCACTTTTGCCCTTTTTGGTAAGTTGTAGAAACTTCGAGGGCATATTAGTCACAAGATATTATCATCGTAAAAATCACATAATCACAACATGATAAACATATATAAATCATGTAAAAATAAAATCAACTATTTTATCATATTTTAGAAAAATATTTCTAACAACCCTAAACATCGTGTCATTTTTCTTCACTTATTCAACTCTTTCATTTATAACACCATATGTGACATTTTTAAGTATTCATCACTTAAAATCATGACTTTGAAAATTATCCAAACATATTTCTCAACATTCTCCCCCTTTTGGATGATTTTCAAAATAACCTAACATGATTTTAATGTCACAACTTATAACCAAAAGTTTAACCAAATGTTTTCAACTATGTTTTCAACTTTTAAATAGTATGCCGCTCCCCCGCAACTCATACTCTCCCCCTTAACCTATGCTCCAAATTTTATACCAATAAAAACTTAGCATATGATTCATCATGACTTACCAACTAAAACATGACTTACCAACTAAAATCATGTTCTTATTCTATCTCCCCCTTTATTTTGCAAATCATGCAAAAGATAGAACTATACAATGGTATCGTAAGTCATCATTCCTAATTTGGCTCGTAAGTTTTCAAAAGTGGCTTGATTAAGGGGTTTGGTGAAGATGTCAGCGATTTGATGATCAGTTCTTATGTGGTTTATCACTATATCCTCATTTTGAACATGATCACGAAGAAAGTGATATCGTACCTCAATGTGTTTGGCCTTAGCATGAAGCACCGGATTCCGTGAAAGATTGATTGCACTTGTGCTATCGCAGAAAATTGGAATCTTATTCATTTTAATGCCAAAATCACTAAGTTGCTGTTTAAGCCAAAGTATTTGGGTAGTACATAAACTCAAAGCGATATACTCGGCTTCAGTGGTAGAAAGAGCTACACTAGCTTGCTTTTTAGAAAACCAAGAAATCAAGTTGGTTCCTATGAATTGACAAGTACCGCTAGTGGATTTTCTATCTAATTTGCAACCACCATAATTAGCATCACTATATGTGTGTAATTCCAACTTAGCGTTTCTATCATACCACAGTCCTAAGAGAGGTGTATGCTTAAGATATCTAAAGATCTTTTTAACTGCATTGTAATGTGATACCTTAGGACAAGATTGAAACCTAGCACACATACACACACTAAACATGATATCAGGTCTTGATGCAGTTAAGTATAATAGTGATCCAATCATAGACCTATAGAGTGTGTCATCAAAAGTTTTACCATTTTCATCCTTGTCTATTTTGGTGCTAACACTCATGGGGGTAGGTGTTGGTTTCAATTCTTCAAAGTCAAACTTCTTAATCATATCATTGACATACTTAAGTTGGCTAATGTGAATTCCTTGAGGGGTTTGTTTGATTTGAAGTCCTAAGAAATAATTCAACTCTCCTACCATTGACATTTCAAATTCTGACTTCATACATTCTTCGAAGTCTTTTACTAAGGTAGGGTTTGTTGAACCAAAGATTATATCATCTACATAGATTTGAACTATTAACAAATCATTATCTTTTTGTCTTAGAAATAATGTGTTGTCTATTGTTCCCCTTTGATAATTATTTGCAATAAGAAAGTTTGCAAATCTATCATACCAAGCTCTTGGAGCTTGTTTCAAACCATATAGAGCTTTCTTAAGCTTGTAAACATGGTTAGGATTCTTTGGATCTTCGAATCCAGGGGGTTGTTTGACAAACACCTCTTCTTGAATGTATCCATTCAAGAATGCACTTTTGACATCCATTTGGAAGAGCTTAATATTGCTTAGACTTGCAATCGCAAGTAACAATCTAATTGCTTCTAGTCGTGCAACGGGTGCAAAGGTTTCTTCATAATCTATACCTTCTTGTTGATTATAACCTTGTGCGACTAGTCTAGCTTTATTTCTTGTGATGTTTCCTTGTTCATCCATTTTGTTTCTAAATATCCATTTTGTTCCTATTATAGATTTATTTTCAGGTTTAGGCACTAAGTCCCATACATTATTTTGGATAAATTGGTTTAACTCCTCATGCATGGCATCTATCCATGATAAATCGCCTAAGGCTTCCTTAAAATTTTTAGGTTCTAAGTGTGATATTAAGATATGCCCTTCAGCTTGACTTATGTTTCTACGTATTCTAACCCCAACACTTGGATCACCAATGATTAGCTCTTTAGGGCGTTTATGTTTATCTTCTATAAGCCACCAATTCCTAAGTTGACTAGGTTCACCTTCTTCTAGTTCAAATGTTTCATTCGTGTGAACATTTTCATATACAATTGGAACATCCTGTAAGTTAGATAGATTATCTTCCAATTGTAAAATTTCTTGATTTATTTCACCTAAAGGTTCATGCACATCTTGTTCAGGGGAAGTTGGTTCTAGATGATCATGAATAGGCTCAAGTAATATATCATCATCATCAAACATATTTTCAACATTATTCTCTTGTTTCTTTTTATCACTTACATCAAAATATGCATTCTCATTGAATTTCACATGTATAGATTCAATTATTTTTCTAGATGCATGATTATAACACCTAAATGCCTTTGAGCTAGTTGAATATCCAACAAATATGCATTCAATAGACTTTTGTTCAAATTTATCTAGATTATCTTTGGTATTAAGTACAAAACATTTACACCCAAATACTCTAAGATAATCTACCTTAGGTTGTCTATTATTCAATAACTCATATGGTGTTTTATTTAATTTCTTTCTAATAGAAAGCCTATTTATTATATAACATGCACAACTAACAGCTTCAGCCCACAAATATCTAGGTACTTTGTTTTCACACAACATAGTTCTAGCTATTTCTTGTAGTGTTCTATTTTTACGTTCAACAACTCCATTGAGTTGTGGTGTTCTTGGTGGTGAGAATTCATGTTTTATTCCATGTAATTCACAAAACTTAATTATATCTTTGTTTTTAAATTCTCCACCTCTATCACTTCTAATTCTTTTAACATTTTCTTCATAAAGATTTTCAAGTTGCTTAATAAGATTTTCGATTACCAATGGAGCATCGTCTTTGTGTGTTAAGAACAATGTCCATGTGTATCGTGAGTAATCATCTACTATGGCACACACATAGTAGTGTCCACCTAGACTTCTTGTCCTACTTGGACCAAATAAGTCTAAGTGAAGCAGTTCTAGTACATGACTAGTACTCACTTCATGTTTTGATTTCATTGTCTCTTTTATATGTTTTCCTTTAATACATGTTTCACATAATTGAAAATTATGTAAGTCTAACTTAGGCATTCCTCTAATTAGATTCTTCTTAGATAATCTTTCTATGGTTGAAACTCCTATATGGCCTAGTCGTCTATGCCATAAGTTCACATCTAAGTCATGTGATACTAAACACTTAATCCTAGCATTTAATATGTTATTTAGTGATAGTGTGTAAATGTTACCATCCCTATTTCCTTTTAGTACAATTTCTCCTTTTTCATTTATTATATCACAACAATTAGGAAGAAAAGAGACATGATAACCAGAATCTATAAGTTGCGAAATACTTAATAAATTGTAAGAAAGATTGCTTACTAACAACACATTTCGTATTTGAAATGTGTTAGGGTCCCCAATTGTTCCTTTTCCAATAACCTTGCCTTGGTTGTTATCACCGAATGTCACCTTTCCTCCATTATCGATTTGTTCCAGTTCGGTGAATAGTTTGGGGTTGCCCGTCATGTGCCTTGAACACCCGCTATCTAAAAACCACTTGGTTTTTAGATTCTTTGACTTTGCCTCCTTCTTGTACTCTTTACAATTTTCCTACAATGGAGACAAAGTTTTAGGTACCCTTTATTTGGGTCCTTGAATGTTAGGGGCACTATTCTTGTTTAGATATCCCTTAGGTATCCAAACTTGAATATACCTTCTAGGCACATTTTTAGCATTGTTATAATTTGGAAAATAAGAAGAATTAGCATATACATGATTATTCCACATAAGTGAAGATACATTGTTATACATGTTGTGCCATGGTTGATAATCATTATAGGATGACCGAATTTTATAATGTGCATAAGGCATGCGATTTTGTTTCTTATATGGCGCTATATAAGTGTGTTTGTAGGCATTTCTATAAGACTTATAAGAGTGTTGCCTATATTTAGGTTCATAATAAGTTGTATGCATTTTATTCGGTCTAGTTGCATTTGTATACATGTAGGCATAATTTCTAGATTGTCTAGATGCAAAGTTTGGCCTAGATGTATAGTTATGCGTGTGTGTTTTTATGGGTGCATGCTGCATTTTTATCTTTGAATAAGAAGAAGAAGGAGTAGAAGAAGATTTAGCAGACAAGTTTGTTTTTATAACTCTATAAGGTTGTTTCGTAGTTGATGATACAAACTTAGTCTTTTTATCTAATTTTTCATCTTCTTCTTTATATCCCAATCCAGTTTTATCATTTCCATACTTTTGTGATGATATAAGTGTATCTAACATATTTGCACCAGATTTAAATTGTTCTATCATTTTTTCTAAGGTAAATTTAGAAGACTTAAGTTGTACTATTTCATTTTCACAACTTTCTAACTTGGATTTTAACATTTTATTTTCCATTTGTAACTTTTGTTCATCTTTCCTATATGATTCAATTTTATTCTCTAAAGAATCAAGAGTATTAGTAGACTCTTGTTTAAGAGATTCTAGTTGATCGGAGAATTCCAAGTTGGACGTCTTCAACTTGTCATTTTCTTCAACTAGTTTCTTCTTTTCTTTAGAGAGCCTCTTACAGTGAGCATGCATTCTTAAGAATTCTTCATACATTTCATCAAATGTCATGTCACTATCGGAATCACTATCAGAAGAAGAACATACCTCGTTGGATACGAAGCAGACTTGAGCTTCCTCAGTTTCGGATTCTGAGTCGGATGAGTCGCTCCATGTGCTCGCCTTCATTGCTCGTTTGCCTTTTCTTACATTTGGCTCCTTTGTTTTGGACCATTGAGGCTCCTTGTCTTTGACTTGCTTATTATTGTTATTATTATTTTTCTTTTCCGAACAATCGTAAGAAATGTGTCCTTTTTGACCACATTCATAGAATTTTAATTCTCTATTATTCCACTTGTTATTATTAAAATTATTTTTCTTTGGTTGAGAAGAGGATGAAGAAGACTGTTGTCTATTTCGATTAGGCCGTTTGAAAAACTTTCTAAGTTTTCTAGCTATTAATATTAACCATTCACAGTGACTTAGGAGACTTTAAAGGTTATACAAGTAAAGGTGGTAAGAAGTACTACATTACTTTCATTGATAAATTTTCTAGATACATTAGAGTTTACTTGTTGGCACATAAAGATGAGTCTGAAAGCATGTTCATCAGGTATAAGAATGAAGTTGAAAATGAACTAGATAGAAAGATTAAAAGGTTAAGGACAGATAAAGGTGGTGAGTATAATATATCATCTTTACAAAAGTTTTGTGAAGATAATGGTATTATACATGAGTTCACACCTCCATACACCCCTCAATCTAACGGAGTTGCTGAAAGAAAAAATAGAACTCTTAAGGATATGATGAATGCCATGCTAATTAGTTCCGGATTGCCTAATAATATATGGGGAGAAGCAATTCTTTCGGCATGTCACATCTTAAATAGAATTCTACATAAGAAGACCAATAAAACTCCTTATGAACTTTGGAAATGTTATGCACCTAACTTGAATTACTTCAAGGTGTGGGGGTGTTTAGCCAAGGTTGGATTTCCGAATTTCAAAAGGAGTAAAATAGGTCTTAAGACTAACGATTGTGTTTTCATAGGTTATGCTCAAAATAGTGCTGCATATAGATTCTTGTCAATAGATAGTGGTTCCATTATCTTCATTTGATCGAGAAGAAATTCGTTGACTATCGTATGGAAGGCTTGTGTATAAGTTTGGATCATGTGGGAGATTGTTGGAAAAGTACGTTAAAGTACTCTTTCTTAATGCTCCAAACTTATATAAATCTTATATGAGGTTGTTTGAGAGTTTGAAGTGATGTAATGAACACTTTAATCTTGAAATAGGTCACTTGGATCGATCCATGTCTAGGCTGGATCGAACCAAGTGAATGCTGGAATAAAGTTAAGTGTTCTGGAGGATTTGGAACGATCAATGTAAGAGACATCGATCGATCGATGTGGTATGTTGCAACTCTAGAAGCATTCTGTCCAACATAGATCGATCACATCGATCGATCTATGTGACATCGATCGATCGATGTGATCGATCGATGTAAGACAGAATGATAAGTGTAAGTCTCTGTCCGACTTCGATCGATCGAAGTGACATCGATCGGTCGATGTGATCGATCGATGTGCCAACGGACAGAACTTTTCACTTGGAATTGCAGCTTTTGGTCCAATGATCATCTCTCTTCGCCTGTGAACTGTAATCAACGGCTTTTGGAAGTTGAAATGAGGCTGAGACTGGTTTCAAAAGGGTTTTCTAACACACCCCAAGATCTATATATATGAGATCTTGGTATCTTCAACATATACAATTCATTCTTGCAAAAACTAAGTGAAAACTCTCAGCATTCTTCTTCATCTCCTTCTTCTCGATCATTTCCTTCAAAAACAAGTTCAATTCTTTTCTTCTAGAGCAAAGGAAAGGAGGATAGCCGTTATATCCTGGAAAGCATTTGCTTGAAGACTACCTTGCTCTTCGGTAGGAGCAAAATTGCTTTAAAGACAGTGACCAACTTGTCACGTCTCGGCTTTATTATTCACTTGGTTTCCATATTCCTACATATTTTCCTACAACACTGTCATCATGGTGAAGTGCACAGTGTTATCACGGTGTATGAGTGATATATCAATTTTGAATTTATGAGAAATTTACACTACACGATTATATCATCATCACTGTTATTATGGTGGGAATTGTTGTGTAACTTTAAATTTTTAAGGAATTTGACAGCACATGATGATAACCTCGTCACCATGCTGACAGTGTCGCACTCATTCATGATTATGTATAAATGAAATTTCAGTTTTGAATTTTTGAAAATTTAGTTGAAACTGTTTTTTCAATAGTAATCCTTATTTTTAAGTAACACAAATTCAAAGGAAACGTGCAGATGAAAACTCAAACCCGCTTTGTTCTATAAGGGTATTACTCTCATTCTAAGTGGAGTGAGATGCAAAGCAATTTTAGTCGAGATAATAAACCATCATGTGTCCTCGTGCATAAACAAGGTCCTTTCATGTTTAACATTCACGGTGTAGCGCACTGTCCGAAACTAGGGTTTCGATCCAGTGCATCCGACGTAC
>AP025047.1:9988286-10000901 GCA_036186865.1 Eustoma russellianum | reverse complement strand
TGTCATCATGGTGAAGTGCACAGTGTTATCACGGTGTATGAGTGATATATCAATTTTGAATTTATGAGAAATTTACACTACACGATTATATCATCATCACTGTTATTATGGTGGGAATTGTTGTGTAACTTTAAATTTTTAAGGAATTTGACAGCACATGATGATAACCTCGTCACCATGCTGACAGTGTCGCACTCATTCATGATTATGTATAAATGAAATTTCAGTTTTGAATTTTTGAAAATTTAGTTGAAACTGTTTTTTCAATAGTAATCCTTATTTTTAAGTAACACAAATTCAAAGGAAACGTGCAGATGAAAACTCAAACCCGCTTTGTTCTATAAGGGTATTACTCTCATTCTAAGTGGAGTGAGATGCAAAGCAATTTTAGTCGAGATAATAAACCATCATGTGTCCTCGTGCATAAACAAGGTCCTTTCATGTTTAACATTCACGGTGTAGCGCACTGTCTGAAACTAGGGTTTCGATCCAGTGCATCCGACGTACTCTACTACAAGAAGTACAAGACGTCGATACATACATGTGTTTGTCGGCATGAAACATGAATTGATATAGCAGAAGCGATATAAAGATAAACATACGACATGCATAAACATACAAATCGTCATAATCTGTACAATGTTATAAGGTACAAATGCCGAATTAACATAAATACAACATGATCAAACGTCTAATATAAATCCCAAAAGCTAAATCCTGGCATACTTCACGCTCACGGTAGTCTACGTAGGGTTCGTCCTCTACGAACCCAATATCACAAACCTTGTCCTCTGCAAAGTGATTAAAGACAAATATGAGCGATAAACATAATCGTCCAGCATGCAGTCCTATTGATACATCATGTGGATCATGTATGTGGAGACGGGGTGATAAAATAAATACGCATAATAACGAACATAATATGACACATCTCCATATAAACAAGTAAAACGACGTAACATAGTACAAGCATCTAACATAAAATACATATGAAACTTAACGTCATTCATTCTACGTAGTCCATAACATCACACACATGTACATGCTTAGTTCCTAAGCCGTGACTTATCCTATGGTTTCGAATCTTATACCCACTATACTTTCATGCATAATCTCTACATTGTCAACTTAATAACATCATAGACTTAAGAATGCTCCAACACTAACTTATGGGTATCAAGGACATAAAACAATTCATATTTCATGATAGTTTAAATCATGTTTTTTCATAAAATCATAACATGGCTTTTCTATAAACATGCATAACATGGCATTTTAATAACATGAAGACATAACATTTTCATAAACAGCCATAGCAATTTCATAAGAATAATAGCGCATGACATACCGAATGACTTCCCATATAGTAACATGTACAACATAAAACATAAGTACATGCTCTAACGATGACGCGTTATGATGGAGACCTAATACCCAGACCCGGTGCTACACTCAGTCATAATGAGAACAGATGCTCCTCACACCTACCACTCCGATCCCGATATCAGGACGACGCACCATCGCATATTATAACATAACATGTGTCGTTGGAATCAACAGTCTCGTGTTTATTATTCATACGCGTATGAACTTTTAAAACATGTGATGCGATAAAAATAATTTTTCAAACCTTTATTTTATGCAACATAAATCTCGGCCAAAAGGGCAATTTGATCACTCTACAGTTTAATCTCAAACATTCATCGCTTATCTACATTCTACATGTATAACTTAAGAAAATATCAGTTTTACCCCTATAGGGTGCCCCTCAGCCACCATCACAAATTAGTCCCTTTTTGGTAATCTTTACATGACGCCACTTTATTAAATTGTATATTTAATAATGGACAACCATAAACTATTTTTAGAAGTTAAGTTTTACACAAGGTGAAAAACTAACTCTGCATTTAAAGAATCAAAACTTATATATCCTTGAAATATAAGTATTTTTATAAGAGACTTTTGTTAAAATCTCAAAAAAAAAAATTATTTTTTGGTAAGCTCGAGACTCGGAAAATTACAAGCTATTATAAAAATATAAAAACTCATCGTGAACAACTGTATATTTTATAAGATTTGGTTTTTCTTAAACAGCAATGATATTCTTATATCTTTAATCTGATATAACTAGTATATATATTTATATATTGATTTTCTTTTAATAAATTTGTCTTGCATTAGTGTTGGTTATACCTTTCCTGCTAATACTTTCTGGATCCGTCCTTTACTAAGATGTTTGATTAGGGCAGGACAACCTCAATTGAAAAGCCTGTACATATCAAATAATATTGGTTTATAGGGTTTTATGTCAAAATGAAACATCCTGTCAAAACAAATGTTATACAGTTTCATGGAATCAGATTTCCATAAATATCAATCGAAAATGAACACCGGAAAATAATTTTTTCCCTACCATCAAAAAAAAAACAAATTGAGTTATGTGTTTCAATTTAAAAATGTACATAGGCTTAAGATCGAACTCTGCTTAAACTACTCAAAGACTCAATTTCAAATCTTTATAATAAAAAATAAATATTAATTATTGTCACGTGTTTGATCAGTGAACTATGCTTTAATTAAGTACGTCAATTGTGTTTTTTTGGTTGCGTTGATGTGGCTGAGATCAGAGAGGCTTCGGGAAAAGGTGGATCTTTATTTATTTAATCACAACTGAAAAACAGTACATCTCATCAAAGAACGAATAACCAAAGACCTAACTAACTGTATGCAAGTCTAAATCCCAGGCTATACGAATATTTCTCACTCTATCATATACATTTCGCACCATACTATCTATATCCGGACATATGTATTCTTCTTCAAATAACTGTTCGTTTCATTGTGTCCATACTGTATGAAGCGTCTCTCGAAAGATATACGGTTAGTAGTCGCCAACAAATTGGCCCGTGGTTTACTTTTTGTTTTAAAAAAAAAGAGTCACTTTGTACACGTGGCGTCGCGTGATTGAAGACCTCATATTTTGCTTCACTTGAAACCTCCTCAGATCTCAACCCTGCGTCGATGATGGGCTCTTGACGGGATTCAGTTCAGGAGAGGCAGAAAGTGAGACAAAATATGAGGCATCCAGTCACGCGCTGTTACGTATACAAGCAACTCTTTTTTTAAAATTTTTTTTAAACCTTTGCAGTTTTTGTACACGTAGCAACGCGTGATTGGAGGTCTCATATTTTACCTCAATTTCTGCCTCCACTGATCTAAACCCCTCTTGACGAAGTCTTTTAAAGGTGTATGTATGGCTTTATAACTTTTCTTTATAGAAACGAAATTTATTCCCCATCATCCGCCATTGATTTTGTTCCATTTGTCCACTCTATCACGGAGCTCCTTTTTTTAAATTATGATGGCCCCTTTTTCCCAAAAGAGCTTTCTTTGACTTAGCCATTTTGAACCTTACCAAGTGAAGTCAACGAGCAAGACACGGTCGTTCTCATCGTACGGTCGGCAGATTATAATTTTTCTTCTCATTAGTGTAAGATTGACCTTTTTAATTTTGTTGTTTTCAAATTGTCAGTTTTTCTTTATTGTAAAATACTTAGAGCCGATGGAGTTAACGTTGAAGCCATACATAGAAATTCCTTTACCAATTTAAGGCATTAAGCTGAGACTCGTTTCCAATCATCGTAAGGCTGGTATATTTTAATTTCCTAATTTGTGCCTTGACTTGTTATCACAAGGCACAAATATAATATAATATTACTACACACATAGACGAGCTAACTGTCAACTCTATGAATTCATACACCAAGAATTAAAATCATATCCAGTGTGGTAGCCGAAGTTAATGGTTGAGTTTTGAAATAATTCTGGGTTGTGTTTAAAAAGAAATTAATTTAGTTCAAACAACAAAATAAAATTTGCTAATTCACAACGTTGCATGTACATACTGAAAATAGTTATAGAATTCAAGATGTAATTAGTTATTTTACCTAAAAATCTCTGTTGATAAGCCCATGAAGGACCAAATAAATAAGGTGAATTTTGCCAACTATATTTTGTTAGAACAATTTTGCTTTGGATCTAGGCACTGAAATTTATGGTGGAAATTTACACTACACCATTATATCCTTATCACAGTTATTATGGTGGAAATTACGGTGTACGAATGATATCTCAACTTTGTATTTTAAGAAATTTGACAGCGAGTGATATCTCAACTTTGTATTTTTAAGAAATTTGACAGCACATGATGATAGGCTTGTCACCATGTTGACAGTATCGCATGCACATTCATCATTATGTATAAATGAAATTTCAGTTTTGAATTTTTGAAAATTTAGTTGAAATTATATTTTCAATAGTAATCCTTATGTTTAATTAAAACAAATTTAAAGGAACGCTTTGTTCTGTAAAAGTATTACTCTTGGATCAAAAGGTGATACTTAGGACTTAAGAGCCCCACCGTTCTAACCCCAAGGAGCATTGTAGATGTGCAAATCCGGAGTTCAACAGCCTCTTATATTGGGTGAAGACTTACTCAGTGACCCACACAAGGTGTCCCCCCGCAACCTAGGCGTTCGGCCTAGCAGCAATGGAACACCCACACTGTACGTAACCATAGAATCGAACACTTGACCTTTTGAACCAAATCTCAATCCGAGTACCAACTGAGCTATGCCTATGAAGCGGCAAGGATAGTACTCTCATTGTCAGTGGAGTGAGATGCAAAGCAATTTTAGTCGAGATATGAACCATCCCGTGTCCTCGGACATAAACAAGGTCCTATCATATTTAACATTCACGGGCCCTTAGTTTTATTTACTACTAATAAACTCAAGATCAAAATACAATAGAACAATAGTTCAAATTGAATGGGAGTATGGTATTGTTATAATATAGTCTTACTATATTTAGCCAAAAGGAATAATTCTGTAGTTAATATGTATCCTTTTAGAATTAAAAAATAGAATATTCTTTCATTATGATTGATTGAAGATACCATGTATGAGAAGAGTGTAAACAGTATAAGTTAGGCCATATTGTACACACGAAAATCATCAATGAAAAACATATTTTTCAAGTTCCACTTTGATCATCGTATCAGAGCGGGTTTAATTCCCGTTTTCTGCTCTGATTGTGAGATCTCTTAGCATAGGCTCAGAGAAAGTCTCATCATAGCCTTATATACCTTTCCCGGCCATTCTCCGGCCAATATCCGGCAGCTATACCATCTTCCAGCCGTTCGGCGTGAGCCACCTTTGAAAACTGGTCCCTACAAATTTTCAGAATGACAGAAACCGAATCAAACCTACATGAATCAAAACCAGAATCATCTACCATCCTTTCTCCGGGAGATTTGGCTATTCAAGTAGCCCAAATTCTTAAAGATAGCCTCAGTCCTCCATCACAACACTCAGTACCCTTACCTGAAAACTTGAATATCGCAGTAAAATTAACAGGTAGCAACTATTCCTTATGGTCACGGTCATTTACTGGGCCATCCTTGGTCGGGGGAGGCAACATCACCTCACAGGAGTACCACCTCCACCTCCAGCAACGGATCCCAGGTATCCCCGGTGGGAGCAGGATGATAACTCAGTATTCACCTGGATACTGCAAAATGTGGATGCTAGCATGATTAATAACGTCTCACGCTACCCAACCGCTAAGGCGCTTTGGGACGGTTTGTCAATTACTTATGGATCTCGAGGAGATTCTTTACAGGTGTTTGATTTACACCGAAAAGCAAATAATATTCGGCAGGGAGACGGCAGTCTTGAAGACTGCTGGAACAGCCTTCAAGACCTATGGGTCTCCATTGATTCTTTGGATACCAACCCCATGACATGTCCTCAAGATATATCTGCCTATAATCAAAAACTGCAAGAGTTTAGATTATACCAATTTCTCACTGCAGTAAGCGACAGATTTGAGGTAGAAAAAAAGGAACTACTGAAGAGAACTCCGCTGCCAAATGTAGAAGCCGTATTTTTTGAGTTCAAACGGGCAGAGACATAGGCAGGATTGATTAAGCATGGCCCCTTAGAATCAAGTTCATCATTGGGGATAGGCCAAGGGTTGGCCGTCAAACAACCGACTGGACGGGGACGGGGCCGAGGGACACCAACTGACCGAAACAGTTTCCCTCCACAAGGGCAATCATCCTCTCGTTCAGGCCAACCATCCCCACGAGTGGACAAAAGCTCTCTTGTTTGTGAAAACTGTGGGAAAAAGGGACATCTTAAGGAGAAGTGCTTCCAAATCTATGGCTATCCAGAGCGGTGCAATCGACACTATGACATTTAAACCAAATGACTTTGTGCATACCTCAACACCTTTAAAATCACATATTGAGACAGCCAGTGACGAAATTGTACCAGTTCAGGGGAGTGGCTCTATTTCCATTACCCCCGATATTACCCTAAAGAATTGTTTGTTTGTTCCATCTCTATCCACTAAATTATTGTCTATTAGCCAACTTACGAAAGAGCTTGACTGTGTTGTTCTCATGTATCCTACTTTTTGCGTTTTGCCAGACATTCATACTCAGGAGATCATTGGACGTGGTACTGAGAAAGGTGGTCTGTATTATGTGGATGTAGTGGAGCAACATGGCCAGTCTCATCTTGCCAATGGATCAGTTACTCGCCAGATCTGGTTGTGGCATCGTCAGTTAGGACATCCATCTTTTAGCTACTTACGAAAACTTTTCCCTCGTTTGTTTTCTAGTACCATACCTCAGTTACAGTGTGATACTTATCTCCGGACAAAGCAACCTAGGGCTACTTATTATTTGAATAATACTCGTGTCGACATGATTTTTTCTTTGATACATTCGGATGTTTGGGGACCATCCCCACATCCTACTTCTCTGGGTTTTAAGTATTTTGTTATATTCGTTGATGATTTTTCCAGAATGACATGGCTGTATGTTCTCAAAAATAAATCAGAAGTTGCTACTAAATTTGTTGAATTCTATAAAATGGTCCAAACTCAATTTCATTCGACCATTCAAATTCTGCAATCTGATAATGCGGGGGAGTACTTTGCTCGGGCACTTAAACAATTTTTTTGAGATCACGGTATTGCTCATAAGACATCCTGTCCCGACACACCTGAACAAAATGGCGTTGCAGAACGAAAAAATCGTACCCTTCTTGAAATGACCCACGCCATAATGTTAGAATCCTATGTCCCACAGGGGTTTTGGCCGGAGACAGTATCCACCGCTACATACCTCACCAATCGACTACCCACTTCTACTCTATACCATAAAACTCCACTTGATACCTTAGCCACTCAAACCATTCTACCCTCCATCTTAACTCTACCGCCCAAAGTTTTTGGGTGTACAGTCTTTACACACATACCAAAGAAAAACCGTAATAAACTGGAACCTTGTGCTGACAAATGTGTCTTTGTTGGATATGGTACTACCCAAAAAGGCTACCGCTGTTACAACCCTCGCACCCAACAAATCCATATCACCATGAACTGCATCTTCCTTGAGACCGAGTTCTTCTTTGCCACCCCATCTCGGTCTCAGAGGGAGCTAGCTAGTGATGGATCCCTCGACTGGGTGTCTAATCTGCCCTGGCCAGTAACTAATTCGACAAGGCAAGTGTGTGACCCCGATTGCTCTTCGACTCCCCACGATAATATGGCTATTGATCAAGGGCCTGCCAATGATACTTCTGAGGTGAATACTCCGCAACAGGTAAACTGTAGCATGCATGATAACAATAATAGTCATGATCCTAGTAAGTCTGGCATTCATTTTTCACCACTTGACTCCCCTGATTCCTTGACACTTCTGACACACCTACCACTGAAAATACACCCATTCCTGACCATAATTTTACTGGACTGGATCATACTAACTTGTGTGTAGAAGAACAGGGACGGGTACTCCCATCAAGAAGAAACAGGGGAGTTCCACCAAACAGATACTCGCCCTCTAAGGTAGCTCGGCCTTCTAAGTATCCCATATTTGTACCGAGGAGAAATATGAGTGGTACAGCAATGTCCTTCCTAACCAGAATATGTTCTGAAAGAATTCCCAAAACCGTTGAGGAAGCCTGTAGCCAACCACAGTGGAAGGAGGCAATGATGGCAGAAATGAGTGCCCTCAAAAAGAATGAAACATGGGTACGCTGCCAACTACCCCCGGGTAAGAAACCAGTTGGGTGTCGATGGGTATTTACGATCAAATATAATGAAGATGGGGGTATTGAAAGACACAAAGCGAGGTTAGTTGCGAAAGGCTATACACAGACACATGGCGTGGATTACTCTGAAACATTCTCGCCGGTAGCTCGGATTGATACCATCAGGATACTATTTTCTATTGCTGCCACAACAAATTGGCCCCTACACCAGTTCGATGTAAAGAATGCATTTCTACATGGGGCCTTGAAAGAAGAAGTGTATATGGAACCTCCACCCGGCTTCTCAGACGAATTCTTGCCTGGACAAGTGTGCAAACTCACACGAGCTCTTTATGGCCTCAAACAGTCACCTCGAGCCTGGTTTGGGAGATTTACCTCGGCGATGAAACATGATGGATACCAGCAAAGGAATGCTGATCATACACTATTCACTAAACGAAAGGGAAGTCTTGTTACCTGTCTTATTATTTATGTTGATGATATGATTATTACTGGGGACGATACTAATGAAATCTTACATCTCAGGGAATATTTGTTCACACAGTTCGAGATGAAAGATCTTGGCAAACTCAAGTACTTTCTGGGAATTGAAGTTCTACGATCACAAGCAGGCATCTATATCTCTCAGCGAAAGTATGTCCTAGACCTCCTAGCAGAAGTCGGCCTGATGGATGCAAAACCAGCAGACACGCCAATGATTCCGAATCACAAGCTGGAATTTTTACATGAGGCCCCTCCAACAGACCGGGGACAATATCAACGCTTAGTGGGCAAACTCATATACCTATCTCACACGCGGCCAGATATTGCGTATGCTGTTGGTGTTGTAAGTCAGTTCATGCACAACCTTCAGAAATAACATTTTGAAGCTGTTTTGAGAATTATGAGGTACCTGAAAGGTACGCTTGGATGAGGTCTACTGTTTAAAAACAATGGACATCTAGATATTGCAGCTTATACAGATGCGGATTAGGCTGGTAATCAAGTTGATCGGCGTTCTACTTCTGGATACTTTGCACTGGTTGGTGGAAATGTTGTCTCTTGGAAGAGTAAGAAACAAAAGGTGGTTGCATTGTCAAGTGTAGAGCAGAATTTCGAGGCATTGTGAAAGGTATTACTGAGATCTTGTGGATTCGTAAGCTACTAAAGGAACTTGGGATTCCGATAACTGATCCGACGTGCTTAATGTGTGACAACAAAGCACCAATAAGTATTTCGGAAAACCCTGTTCAACATGACCGTACTAAACATGTGGAGGTTGACTGGCACTTTATTAAAGAAAAACTTGATGAAGGCATTATAAGTCTCCCATATGTTCGCCCCGAGGACCAACTTGCAGATATCCTAACAAAAGCAGTCAACGGAAGGATATTTGATTCAATACTGTGCAAGTTGAATATTGGGGATCCCACTATTCAACTTGAGGGGGAGTGTTAGAATATAGTCTTACTATATTTAGCCAAAAGGAATAATTCTGTAGTTAATATGTATCCTTTTAGAATTATGAAATAGAATATTCTTTCATTATGATTGATTGAGGATACCATGTATGAGAAGAGTGTAAACAGTATAAGTTAGGCCATATTGTACACACGAAAATCATCATTGAAAAAACATATTTTTCAAGTTCCACTTTGATCAGGTATGTCATGATTCAACAGACAAACAGAAGATAATCCAAAAGAAAAGGTAAAACATTCATCCTATAAACTTTTCTACTGCTATTGTATTCATTGTAATAATTTTACGTTCGTCAATCAGTAAAGGAGAACTGATATACTTGTGGTGAGGAGCGTACTAAAACATGAAAGCAATAACCATTAACTATTAATCATTAGTTATTGATTAGCCATACTAACATTTGCATTTTTTTGTCGAGTATTTTTTTTTTGTGATAAACAAGAAGTAATCCTTATGCAACGACAAAAGGATAAACTAATTTTGGTAGTTGAATAAGCCCTTGTGAAACTGTCAGTGAAAGGGATAAGTTTATCTTTACCCAATTTCCTATTATATAAATGAACTCCATGATTGTGAAGAAATCATCCTTACCACAGGAGCAGATGGGCAAGCTTGCTTATTCCCTTATTTTCATATGGATCATGTTGCATGGTAGAATTTCCCCCTCATTGTCCCGTCAGTTTTTGGTACACTGGTCACTGGTCAAGCAAGAGTATAGAAGCCTTAGAGTTAGCTGTTCGAATCTTATGTAGTTTGGAAATTTCGGCCCTTTTGGCTTTAGAATTTTGCTTCAAGACTCTGTCCGCTTAAGTAGACCTTGCAATTTATATCCTGTAATTTAAGGCTTTTCTGTTACCAAAAATTTTGATAACCTGTGTTATTGTTTTACTAATAATGTATTTAATGATCCTTTTGACAGGAAATCTGACAGAACTGGAAGGAAGGAGAATGATAGGAAGTGAACTTGCATCTTCTGTCAGTTCAAGAAAACTACGTTTTGACTGTGAGATATTGACGTGCGAGAGCGATGATGATTGTGAGCCTAGTAATTGTTATTGTTCAGGTACAAGCTGTTCTTCTGATCCTTCTCTGCCTCCGGATTCATACAATGGAGGCTACCAGTGGATTCCTCCGCCGCCTCCGGATCCAGTGATCATTGTGTGGGATTCAAGCGAAAGAGGATACAAGTGGGTACCCTGGTTTCCTCCTCCAAATAAATAAGCATATATACTCACCACAACCGGTGATATTTGCGTTAACATCTCCTTGAAGAATTTACTTTACTTTTTGTTGTTTTACGCTCTATACTATGATCATTTACCAATTTCTATGCACTTCTTAGACTCTGACGATAGCTTTTGGTGTCGTTGGAATATACCCATATTTACCAATTTCTCATGTACTTCCCAGACTTTTGGCGATAGCTTTTGCCGTCGTTGGAATATACTGGGTATGTATTGTTATTGTGATGTACTTTTGCTTCGATGTAATCTTCTTTTAAGTTTGTTCAATTCAGTTCTGTTTTTTTTTTCTACAATTTGGACCTTCAAATACTATTACTTTTCATATATTACTATTGTTTTAGCTTTGTGTGATAATATTGTGATCAGTACTTTAGGTAACAAGTGAAGACTGAACAAAATTGTAAAATGAATTTAACATATTTGGTCATCGCTAACTTTCAAGCGATATTTGGGACTAGATGGTAAATTATGGAGTTCCATACGTACTAATCAATATTGCTTTATATCTTTGTATGTCCACAGGCAAGTCAGCCTTAAGGATATCATTAATAGCATGGTGAAAACTCAGGTCATCCTTCATGAATATATATGTGTGTGCGTGTGTGTATATATATCTCGAAAGAGCAGATAAAAGCGAAAGAGAAGAAAGAAAAGAGCTGCAAAAGTAACTTTTTTTGGGGTTAAAATTTGGTAGAGTAAAAGGAATATTACTTATATGCTAGTGTATATGATTTTAAAGCTCTCTCAATTTTCTTGGGTGTCTCTGCTACTTGGACAAGGGCCTTTTTAACTTTGAATAGTAAAGAACCGGATATGAAATAAAACATGAGATACTTGGATGATTATTTACTTAAGAAATATTTTTTGTAAAGTCGCGATTAAGAAAAGTAGAAATTTTTATATAAACATAACAAGTTGTCGTGACCAATTGTGTATTTTAAATGATTTGTTTTGAAATGGTATTCTTATATTATTAATTTTTTTTTGTGTATATATATATAGACACACACACACATATCCAACCTATCCAAACCCAATGTTCTTCCATTTCAAAGCGTTTTACGCATTTTAATCGTCCTAAGATATTACTTGGGCCTTGTAATCCATATGTTGTATATTTCAAAGAGTTTCATGCAATTAAAAATTCTTAAATATTAATCGAAGAACACATCAAGGAACATGAGAATCAAAGCAGTCTCTTGATGGATTAGTTTGTAAGGGATTTTTTTTTGGCATTCACTTGAAAACATTTGAATCGTGAGTCACTTTCAAACAGAATTCCATAATTTTTTTATTTAAACAAAAAGAAAATCGTGGACACCGCAAAATATTGGTGTATAATATATTAAGAAATATGTTGTGGGTTTGAAACCATACGATTCTAATAAGTGTTAAAATTCAATGCTACTTGCGTTGATATAATGCAAGTATATAAAATAAAGATGACACAAACTTTTAACGTGTGCTTTTTCAATTTACTAGATAGAAGTTGTCCTACCTTAATCCATTCGTGAATTGATTAGCGTAGGATAACTTCTATCTAGTAAAAAGCATGTCTAAACCAAATATTATACGGTTATAGTGTTTTATGCCAAAATAAAACAGCCTGTTCAAACAAAATGTTTTATCAGTTCAAAAAGTTTTACTATTTTGATTAACCTAAAAAACAACTTCGACCGAGTAATCAAGATATATATTTTCAAAGAGTTTCATGCAATTAGAATTTCTTAAACATCAATCGAAGATGGACGGCTTCTGTCGCCCTTTACACATGGATTATTATC